>ML797182.1:136831-188838 GCA_009831015.1 Picea engelmannii | reverse complement strand
GGGGGAGGCGACGACAATTTTTGTATCCCCCCCTGGCGAGGGATTAAGGGAAAGCACCCTCGAAGTGAAATATTGCCTTGTAAAATATTGTAATTTCATAGTCAATCTGGACCATTCATTATAAGGTCACATATCTGACGATATAAGTTATTTTTATCGTTTTTTTCCCTAGAAGGAACCCCTGTCTTATGAGGGAATTGTATTGTGGTTGCATATTATCATGAATGTTTTATTCTGAGAGAGGACACTGTGAGAGAAAGAAGAGGAAGTTACAACGGTTGAGCTGTAGGTTATATCCATTCATTTTGTTGGATGATAAAAAAGGACTTGGAAATTTCTCTGGTGGACGTAGCCCACATTGGGTGAACCACGTATATCTGTGTCTCTATTGTATAGTGTATCTTCTATGTTTTTTTTCCGTGTTTTTTTTCTTTTATTGCTCCACGAGCCTGTTTTTCTAACAATTGGTATCAAAGTGTAAAGTAACTCGTAGGAAAAGAGGGTTCCTAGTTCGAGTGGGAGCAATGGCGAAAGATCGAAAGTTAGGGTCGAGAAATTTAACGGCCAAAACTACCAGTTATGTAAGATGCAGATAGAAGACTGTTTATATGAGAAGGATCTATTCCTACCATTGGGTAGAATAACAAAGAAGCCGATGACCATGAAGGACAAAGAATGGGAGGTTCTTGATAGAAAGGCACTGGGAATGATACGATTGAGCCTGGAAGCGTCAATGGTTTTCAATATTTCAAAATAAAAGACAATGAAGGAGCTGATGGAAGCATTGGCTAAACTATATGAAAAACCTCAGCGCTCAATAAGGTAGTTCTAATGAAGAGATTATTTAATATGAATATCTCAGAAGATGGGTTTGTTGCATATCATTTAATTGAATTTAATACGGTTACTAATCAGCTAAGTTCTATAAAAGTGAACTTTGATGATGAGGTCAAGGCTCTTCTAATCCTGTGCTCATTTCCAAAAAGATGGAATGTCTTGGTCATGGATGTAAGTAACTTTGTCTCTGGTTCAAACACTCTAAAATTTGATGATGTTGTTGGTGTTATTCTTAGCGAGGAAATGCGACAAAAAAACATAGGTGAGACATTATGTAATGCGTCAAACATGGTGAACATAGGAAGACAAAATGATATGTTGGACACAGTGGTACAATATTGTCATTGATGTCAAATAGGGTGCAGAAGAACATTAATCAAAGCTCAGAAGGAAAAGGGAATTGCAGAAAGGTTATTGAGATTGAAATCCCTACAATAAAACTCCAAAAGAATTTAGGAGGAACTCTGTTCATTGATGAAATTGTTGGGACAGTCCAGGATTGTCAGATCGAGATGAAGCCAAAAGCTGGGAGAAATTAAATCCCAACCATCAAATCGAGATAAATAATCCTCAACCATCAGATCACAGTAAAGGGAAGGAGATGGTCAACTACGACGCCAACCACTCCGACGAAAAGGAGTCAAGAACAGGTAAATTTACCCGAAGGCCGAAGCCCTAGAGTCATAAACTCCCGTCGATCGTCGGATCAGGAAATACCCTCAACCATTGATCTATTCAAAATGATCCAAGAAAAGAGACAATCAACTTTAGCGCTGGCCACTCCGGTGGAAAGGAGTCTAGAACATGTAAAATTACCCGAAGGCTAGAGCCCCAAATTCCTGAAGTGAATGAGGGCCATCAGATCTAGGCAATGCATGGTGACCATTGGATAAGGAGAGGTGGATCCAATTGTGGTCAACTTTGGCACTAACCACTTCGGTGAAAAACAATTTAAAACATGTAAGTTCACACGAAGGCAGGAACTTTGAAGTCACAAAGTAAGACACGTGGCACAAACATTAAGATCCCACATCATCATAGTCCACGCCAACAAAGAAATGTGGCACAATCAGATGGTGACAAGTGTCAAGGTCTAGTTGGCATTTTAGGTATACGTAAGTCACAAATCTAAGTGACATGTTGCAGCCACTCGACCAGTGCCACATAAGAAATGACATCAACAAGCTACATCACTCCGGGAGTATGTCCTTCGGGAAAAACCAATTTTTCCTACCAGCAACTGCCTGAAGAGCTGAAGGCCGAAGTCATGAATTAACGTTGGTCGTTGATTTACGATTCTCATGAATATTTCTCGACCGTTAGATTAATCCAGTAGAATAGGGTAAGCGTGGACCTTTGACTGACAACAAGCGGTCACCACCATTCTATGAATTATTCGGTAGGTAAAGCTTGAGAGGGATTGAACTACTTCATAGCTCGAGTAGCCCGAAGTCCCAGAGTCACGAATAGTGGAATACCCGATGAGAGGGACCTCCTTTGTGCCTAAGCGCACGTTTCTAGATCCTGGACATGTGAGGGGTATTAAGCAGAGAAGTGTCGATACTCACTCTGGTGGAATTTTCTCTGGAGGAGTTGGAAGACTACAAAATTTGGAGTCCCGAAACTCTGAAATCTCGAAGAGAACGAGAATCGTCCACTCAAGTGCAGATTAAGTCCTGGCTGTCGATTTTCTTGAAACCTCTCGACAAGCAAGGATCATCCATCTAATGGAAGATCGAATATCAACCGTATGATCTACTTCGGCGAAATGTACTCCAGGAGGATTGAATAACTGTAAAGGCTGGAAGTCTCGAAGGACAAAGTTCCAAAGTAAAAGACAGTCGTTCAACTCAATGTCCAAATTAAAATGTGATCGTTGATATTGATAAATGATTAAGCACATGTTTTGATTAACACCTAGCCATGACCTGTGGTCATATGGAAGAGAGGTCCTGAATTATTTATGTGCGAAATTTAAACACACAGAGTAAGAATTTTATCTCGGTCTAAAAGGAACGTTGAACCAGATAGGACTTGGAATTTTTCCTGATTTATCTTAAGTGATCCAACACATGCAATGCATTAGAGAGCTAATCAAAAAGCTTAGATTCAATCAAATTAAATTTAGAATGAAATAAAGAGGCATGGAATCTAGTTAAAAGAATCAATCCATACCTGTGATCGATTTAGGGAAATCCCTCTCATTAAATTTAAAAGCTTTCATGATAATTTATGAATAAAAATAAAAGACAGACACAAGTTATTATTGTTAATTTAAATGAAGAGGTACGATGGTCCAAACAAAGGGACACAATGCTTCATAGTTCACACTAGTTGGAAGATTATATAAACAAGAAAGAATGGTGAGAAGAAAGTGTCTCTGTAGTCGAGATTAGAAGATCAAAACAAAAGTAGAGTCCAAAGAGAAACTGATGATACTGATGCAGTGAGGGTGAAAAGGAGGAGCAAGGAAGGATTCATATCCTTTCCTAAATAAGGGAGTTGGTGCTTCCTAGGGTTGGTGCCATAAATATAAGGGAGTTGGTGCTTACTAGGGTTGGTACCCTAAAGACAAGGGAGTTGGTGCTTCCTAGGGTTGGTTCCCTAAACACAAGGGAGTTGGTGTACCTAAAGACAAGGGATTTGGTGTTTCCCAGGGTTGGTTCCCTGAAGAAGGGGATTTATGTCTCCTAGAGTTGTTTCTCTAAAAAGGATTGGTGTCTTTCAGTATTCTTTTTAAAACCTTGTAATTCCTGTTATTTATATTTATATAATTGATTCTACATACAAGTATATTGTTGATCTATTGTGGTAATTAATAAAATATAAAAGTGATTGCTAATTTTTGAAAAAAGGGTAATAATGATTCACCCCCTGTAATGTCCCCACTTTGGGACATCATGGTATTATGGAGTGTTATGATGACCAGAGTAACCAGATGGAGGTTATAGAGAGTACATGAGTTATTGAGGGGTATTTTGGGGTCCATCTTGCATCGCTCATATTATTTCATCATTATGATCCATTCTGCATAGCTTGGCGTTGGTTCCATTGCATTTCGACGATTTCCATGATTTTGAGTTATTTTGGGCTATAGGTTAATTAAATACACTAAGGAGGTCATATTGGGCATAATACTTGGAGGAACCTCTTATTCTAATAGCTCATTGGAATCGGGAGGAACAACACTACAAGATAGGATGATGGAAAGTGACTTTCAGTGGCCAAGGAAGTCACAAGGGGAGATAAGGTGATTTTCATAGGTAAAATAGTTAATTAATTAATTAAAGTGATTTAATTAATTAATTAATAATTAATAAAGTAAAAGTCACTTAGGAGGGATAAGGTGAGCATGAAGGATAAAAGAGAGGCAAGGGCTTCTATTTTCTCATTCATGTTGATTATCATTTTTGATATCTGGCTTCTAGCTAGTGAACCCATGCCTTTGGGGTTTTGAGGGTTTTGACTTAACAAACCCTAGAGATCAGCTCGGTGGTGAAAGATCCCACTCAACCTGATCCAAGCTTGGTCACAGAGGTGAAATATTCCTCCCTCACCATTCTACATCAGATCTATTCAGCTTCACGTAAGTTCTACACCAGCCACAGGTACATGAAGAGAGAGGGCACACCATTGAGGGTTTCCAGCAAGGGGGGCGCACCATTGATGGGAGGAAGGTTCGATATAGGAGTCTGAGAGGGATTTTGGAGATTTGATCACTTGGGATTTTCTTGCAGAGCCTTGATCATCATTTCTAGTGCCTTTTGAGAGATTTATATGGTCCAAATGATTTCCTAGAGCATTGGCATGAATTGGAGAGAAGGAGGGCGCTATTGAGATTCAAATTTATTCAGTTTGGAGGGGTTATACTTAATATCTGACCCAGAGAATTCACTTAGTGACTTGCAGTATCCCTATATATCTTTTTGGCAAGTTTTAGGGCATTTGGAGGTCTCCTTCATCAGGGCTGAATTATTGGGCCTTCAGTCATCCAGAAGGGCGCAAGCCAAATTGGGGAATTGTGCATTGAGTGGGTCATAACTTCACCATTCATCCCGAGACTTCACCCGGGGTTTGGTATTGACCTGATATACATTTTGGCATATTCATCGGAGGATTTGGAGGTCTTGAGCAGCAAGGCCGAATTATTGAGGGTCTTCAGTGTTCCAGTAGGGCGTAGCTCATCCAGCTTGAGGTTTGGCACTTCAGGGGCCAGGGACCTCAGTGTGTTGTTCATCTATTGCATTCAGAGGGGCCTTTGGAGGCTTGTAGCTTCTCTTCTTCATCTTGTTTGAGACTTATCTCCATTTTCTATTAGATCTTAGCTATATTGTACCAGATCTACATATCCATTGTATCAGGGTCTTCTTCTTTATTAATAATATCAGATTTGAGGTATTTTGAGTTGTCTATTGTATTGTTGACATTGCATTTGGTTGAGGTATGTTCCATTGCCATATCTTCTTATTTGTTTCTGCAAACACATATAATAATCATTAGTATAAACCCTAGTGTAACCTAAAAGACTAAATCAACCAAGTGTTTGACGAAATGCCACAACCAGAAAACGTTTAAAAACTCAGGCAAAACTTGATGTTCTTGGCATCTTGGGTTGGGAACATTACAGTGGTATCAGATCTTAGATTCCTGCCAGCCTGAGGGGTCTCCCATAGAGAGAAATGGATAGATGGGAATGGGACTTAACCCTACGAGAGTTGATAGCCAACATACGACAGAATGGAGAACAGATTAGACAAATGGGAGAGAGATTGAAGAAAGAACAGAGCATTCCTACACCCCTTAGGAGCAGACAACTTTTCTACAGTTGCAAAGTGCCTTGGGAGCCATATCATAGATGTAGGGGTAAAGGTAAGAAGCACATTATTGAGGTGCACTATGATGGTGATGATGCAATGATGGATGCTTATTTGGAGCAGTCTGATGATGCCAGTGACTCTTTCATAGAGACTAGTGATTCTTGCACGTTTGAGGAGGATAGTGACCCTTGTGCATTGGAGGAACAATGGGATGGATAGGATGATAGCACCCATGTTTCAACAGTCATATCACATACTATTGATGACCGTACATCTCAGCAAAGTGGTGACACTAGTGGTGATTCACATGTGTTAGCACCTAGACCTAACGAGCTTCCTATGACGACCATGACACATCTTTCATCTTTCCAGACACCCATGATAGCCATGCCACATGAGGATATTAGTGAAATTTAAGATATGATAGAGGAGTCGTATGTGAGGGATGCACACCAAGGACATAGGGATCCACAGATCTAGGAGGATATACATGACGTGAAGACAATAGACCTTACACACACATATCATCATGAGGAGAGTGGGTCACTTCTTTTGGAGACTCCACTATTTGATCAGACTGTGGAGATTGACAGTTGGATGGGACACTTACTTATAGGACCAAACTGCAGTGATGATGGTGTACCCCTTATTGATCAGGATGACCATAGCACGTGTCTGGACACATCATTATGGGATCCAAGTGCAGATGATAGTAGCAGGGTGAGTGCACAAGAGGATACAACTATTCATACAAGATATAGTGTGATTCAGAGGGAGATAGCATGTGGTGATGGTGTGTAGTGGCTTACAGGAGGACCTAGTAGCACAGTGGACAATGGGCAGTTCAATACCTTATCTTTTGCAGAGAGTGTTGTCGGGGATTCCAGGGCTGACACTAGCAGGGTTCACACTAGCAGTGAGGGGCATGAGGTAGCACACCCACATGACTATGATCAGGAGTCACGCTAATTGTTAGGACAGTTGAGAGTTAGTGAGGGCATGATCATGAAAGCCTTTGGGTGCATTGATGACACACATGCATGGGTGGCCGATTGTTGCTGGAGAGCATCGACGACACATGATAGTTCAGATGGGGGATTCACCATAGATGACTTTCATACTCTCAAGGAGAGAGTGTCTGTGATGAGGATAGAATACCAATAGTTGTTGATGGACATAGACTATCTATTGGAGGTTGGTGAGATGTATTATAGGGCCTTGAGTGAACATGAGTCAGAGGTGGAAATACTCACTCATGAGTTGGAGAGCACTCGAGGATTCTTGAGAGGCACACAGACAACCCTTCAGGAATCAGAGTCCAGATCAGAGGAGCTTCTTGAGGGGATTCGTTAGAGATCCACTACATCTATCTTAGTGGAGGCTCATGTATATCATTCAGTCACATTGTTAGAGGATGTTGGTGGTCTAGCAGAGGAGCACCAATTGATGTAGAAGCATGAGGACTACCCAGGATCAATGATGAGTATGGAGAGTTATGATCTGAAGGCACATGAGATACCCTCCATGAAGATCTTTGAGACAATCGAGCACTCACATACATACAAGGACTCCAGAGCCAAGGGCAGTTACGGGGACACTTCCATTTGTGTCCCAGGAGTGGTTGACCTTCCTATAGAGGTTGACCCAGTAGTAGACCCAAGATCCATGATGTTGTAGGAGTATGCAAGAGATTACATGAGTATGTAGGAGCACACAATGGTGAGTGATAACTCATAGAGACATGCAGAGATGTACAGTGGGATTTAGAGGGCTGTATTGACTTGCAAGGATGACACACACTTAGTAGAGCATGGAGATGTCTCTCCTTTGCAACAACACATATTACTGGGGGATCACCTTCACAATGGAAACAACCATAGAGGTGATGATGATTGGGATCCAGTGATGATTACAGGTGAGTATGTACCATGGGTATATGTGGATGAGATTTTAGTTGAATCCTTGGGATTGACCAAAGCATATGATACCTTCCAGTCCTACAGTTAGCCACAGATGTTTTTGTTAGTCTTTCCTGACACTTTTATCATTGACAACAACATGAGGAGAGATAGATAGTGGCAAAGGTCATGGAGAGTGAGTAGGCCAAGACCACTTGACATGAGTGCTTTTATGACATACAACAAGATAGGGGTGGATCATCATAGGAAAATAGTTGAGACTTGGTGCGTGATGGTGAGCATCATAGGCCAGGGGATAACAGACATCTCAGAGGATGAAACATATATGGATTCTCATGAGGATGAGCACAGAGGGCTTCTGACAGTGATCAGTATGACACAGGAGCAGTTAGCAAGGATTGGAAGTGATAAACTTCCAAGTTTGCCATGGGATCCAGAAGTTCATTTTGTTAGTAGGTTGTTTCAATTTATGATGACCCAGGTTGCACCAGAGAGCCACATACTTCACTTTGGGTTGGTTTTGAGTGGGCTTACAGGGGCTTGTCCTATGGGGCGAAACAATTTATCCCTTTTGATCATCATGATCGAGCATGGCAATGGTTGGGAAAGTACTACTTCCACAAAGATTCGTTTAAAGATGCAGTTTCTGGACAACAGGTCCAGTTTCCATAGGTATTCCAGCTTTAGGATCAAGGAGTGGGGGATCCAGTATGTATACAAGGGCAAACAATCATGATCATATTAGTGCAACGCCAACATGGTGATCCTTGGCATGGACTAGCATGGGACACGAGGATTGCAGGGTTGAGCATTTCACAGATTGATAGAGGCGAGTGGACCCTTGCAGGGGAAAGTTATTTTGACTTTCCAGTGAGCTTCAGTGTGGAGGAGAGCACATCACTTGAGGGTGCCTCATAGAGGACTTGCAGTACCTCACTATGGTAGCAACATATGTAGTTGATGGAGACTTTTTAGTCTTGATATGGATTCAGAGGATGGATTTATTTCGAGAGGAGGCCATGTGTCATGTGAAAAAGAATCCTTGTGTTGATATGATTCAGGATCATGCTTCATAGAGTATTACAGTTCACATCCTAATATGGGACCAAGGGGGCAGAGTGCATGATAGTTCATCTTTGGTTGGGGCCTACTGTGTGTCCCACAAGTGGACATGGGACCCTGGTATGATATTTGGATGGGTTCAGTTATTGCTCGAGGACAAGCAATATTCTAGCAGGGAGGACTGTAATGTCCCCACTTTGGGAGATCATGGTATTACAGAGTGTTATGATGACCAGAGTAGACAGATGGAGGTTATAATGAGTACAAGAGCTATTGAGGGGTATTTTGGGGTCCATCTTGCATCACTCATCTTATTTCATCATTATGATCCATTCTGCACAGCTTGGGATTGGTTTCGTTACATTCCGACGATTTCCATGATTTTGAGTTATTTTGGGCTATAGGTTAATTAAATACACTAAGGAGGTCATATTGGGCATAATACTTGGAGGAACCTCTTATTGTAATAGCTCATTGGAATCAGGAGGAACAACACTACAGGATAGGATGATGGAAAGCGACTTTTAGTGGCAAGGGAAGCCACAAGGAGAGATAAGGTTCTTTTTAGAGGTAAAATAGTTAATTAATTAATTAAAGTGATTTAATTAATTAATTAATAATTAATAAAGTAAAAGTCACTTTGGAGGGACAAACTGAGTAGGAAGGATAAAAGAGAGGCAAGGGCCTCTATTCTCTCATTCATGTTGATTATCAGTTTTGATATCTAGGTTCTAGCTAGTGAGCCCATGACTTGGGGGTTTTGAGGGTTTTGACTTTAAAAACTCTAGATATCAGCTCAATGGTGAAGGATCCCACCCAACCTGATCTAAGCTTGGTCACGGAGGTGAAATATTCCTCCCTCACCATTCTACATCAGATCTATTCAACTTCAGGGGAGTTCTACACCAGCCACAGGTACATGAAGAGAGAGGGCGCACCATTGAGGGTTTCCAGCAAGGGGGCACACCATTGATGGGAGGAAGGTTTGATCTAGGAGTATGAGAGGGATTTTGGAGATTTGAGCACTTGGTTTTTTCTTACAGGGCTTTGATCATCATCTCTAGTGCCTTTTGAGAGAGTTATATGGTCCAAATGATTTCCTAGAGCATTGGCACAAATTGGAGAGAAGGAGGGTGCTATTGAGATTCAGATTTATTCAGTTTGGAGGGGTTATACTTCATATCTGAACCAAAGACTTCACTTAGTGACTTTCAGTGTCTTGATCTATCTTTCTGGGAAGTTTTAGGGCATTTGGAGTCTCCTTCATTAGGGCTGAATTATTGGGCCTTCATTCCTCTAGGAGGGTGCAAGACAGATTAGGGAATTGTGCATTGAGTGGGTCATAACTTCACCATTCATCCCGAGACTTCACCCGTGGTTTGGTATTGATCCGATCTACATTTTGGCATCTTCATCGAAGGATTTGGAGGTCTTGAGCAACAAGGTCGAATTATTGAGGGTCTTCAGTGTTCCAACAGGGCATAGCTCATCCAGCTTGAGGTTTGGCACTTCAGGGGGCAGGGACCTCAACGTTTTGCTCATCTATTGCATTCAGGGGGGCCTTTGGAGGCTTGTAGCTTCTCTTCTTCATCTTGTTTGAGAGTTATCTCCATTTTCTATTAGATCTTAGCTATATTGTACCAGATCTACATATCCATTATATCAGGGTCTTCTTCTTTATGAATAATATCTTATCTGAGGTATTTTGAGTTGTCTATTGTATTGTTGACATTGCATCTGGTTGAGTTATGTTCCATTGCCATATATTCTTATTTGTTGCTGCAAACACATATAATAATCATCAGTATAAACCCTATGTTGAAATTACTAAGATAACTGAGAGGGGGGGTGAATCAGTTGTTACTGTGCTTAAACAATTTTCTGTTTATTAAAACATTTTTTAAACTTCACCAAGTGACCATCAAGATTATACAAGATATGAACAACATAAATAATAACCATCAATCACACATATGATATGCACAGAGAAAATTTTTCATGAGGAAACTCATAAAGGGAGAAAACTTCTTCTTATTCTAATGATAGGCAGTCTTTTATGTTCTGTACATAATCTATCTTTGAGCACCAACTCAAAATGAGGCTACCACCTCTGTTTTACAAGTTGCAACTTGCTGAGAGCACCAACTCTCTGGTTTCTCTAGCACCCACTAGAAGGAAGAACCAACTCCCTAAGTGTTCCAACACCAACTGGATGGAAGCACCTACTTCCACTTATACAAGCACCAACTTGCATACAGAAAACTCCGTGTTTTCCCATGCACCACCCTGGCACCCTGTTTTATAGCCACAACTAGATGAAAGCTACAAATTCCAGTATTCAAGCACCAACTTGAATAACAAAGGACTACAATCCTCCCTAGCACCTCCCTACCTCCCTGATTATAAATAAATGATTGATTAACCAACAATACAAATATATTCTTACCACTTCTTCTCTGTTCTGCAATTCTTCTCTGCTTCACTATTCTTCTGTTCTGTTCATACTTAACTTGACTTGTTTTCTCTTTCTATCTATTCTTTCTTTGTTCCTCTCATTCTCTTTGGTATATGTACATTTTTCTCTCTTCACCTTTTCTATTTTGTTCAGCTTTTGTTTCTCATCTCCGAGTTTGATCTCACACTGTGCATACTGTGATTTTCCTTCCTCATAGTTCAACTCATTTTTCTAGTGACAACAACCAACCTAACTCAATCACGACATTTGTCTTTTATACAAATGCATCAATTTCGTTACACCTCACATCTCCAAGAGAAATTCACAAGCAACCGAATCACCAAGAACCCAAGAACTATGATTCAGTTTTGCTAACTGAATCATAACTGATCAATAGTCTATGAAGTACAATAGTCACACTTCACTCAAAATTCCGATTAATCAACACTGTTGGATTAAATCCACAGAGACTTGCTGATCTTTCAAATATGTTCCTCGCGAACTTTACCTGCTCAAACTAGCACCAAGCGTGTTTCTCCCACATGCCCACTGGCTGTGACCTTATGCTAACCAAAGAGTCGTTTAGCGATTTTGTGTTTCGGGTGATCAGCTGCGAGTCACCTCGATTTTTCCAACTCGCGAAACTCCGAGGTGGAGCCTAGAAATTCTAGCTCCTTCCCTTCTCTTCTGCTGATGTAACCATTGGTTGTGACCACATGCCTATTCATAAAGGCTTATCGCGATTTTTCATGTCGGATGTTTGAACGTGAGCCAAACCTGACTCTTCTAACTCTCGATATCTGAAATACTCTAGATCAACGGTCTGAATCTTATCATGATTTCACGTTTCACGACTTCAAAGGTTAGAGCACCTCCTTCCTTTGACTCTTCAGTCATCGAAATGATTATCTCTCGCCACGTGTCCTCTGGATTCAATGACTCAGATCTCATCACAATTTTGCATTTCACAGAATTGGAGCATGGCTCTCACCCATTATCGTCTTCGCAGTTATATTGAATCTGATGGCTGTTGGTCCTCGTCGCTAAGATCCATTGTATCATATCTGTACTTCTCTTCTGCGCTTTCTCTGGTCACTGGGTGTTGATCTAACGGTCATCAGGTAGTCAAGATTGGTGATCCAACGACAATTGTCATTCTTCCTCCTGAGCTTTCTGATCTCTCTGACTTAGAATATTTTCTAAGTGTTCAAAGGTCTCGACCTTTTCTCCTCTTGCGAGTCTTCCTCTTGGACCTCGGTTGCACTTCTGGAAAGTGCAAAGCGCTATCTCTTCTAAGATGTGATCTCTACTTACTATTTGTTTCTTCACCCGAGCTTATGCTTTCCCTATTTTCCATCATTGCCGCTTTCCTTATTGCTGCTTTTCTTTCCTGTAAGCATACCATTGATTCTTCTATTCTTGCCATCAATCTTATGAATGTCATCAATGTTTTTCTTTCCATAAATGACAAGCACGTTCTTTTCCTGAAAAACATGCCAACACACTAGTGTAACCTATAAGACCAAATCAACCAAGTGTTTGACGAAATGCCACAACCAGAAAACGTTTGAAAACTCATGCAAAACGTGATGTTCCTAGCATCTTGGCTTGGGAACATCACCCCCCCTCTCAATATTCTAACAATTCGTATCAGAGCGAATGCCTTCATCACAGTCTAATAACTGGAAGGTATATCCTGAAATAAATGGATCAACAAGAGGGAATGTCTTCCAACAAAGCACCATTGTTCAATGGAGGTGGCTATGCTCTCTGGAAAATAAGAATGAAAAGATGCATGTTGGCTCTTGGTTTTGATATATGGCAATATTTTCTAGATGGTTACATTGCACCAACCAATCAACCCACAAATGTTGCAGGAAAGAAAATCTGCAATGACAACTCAAGAGGAGTTAATTCCATTCTAGGAGGATTGACAAACTCTATATGTGTAAAGGTTATGCATTGTAATTCAGCTAAGGAAATTTGGGACAAATTGGAGGTTGTATATGAAGGAGATGTAAAAGTCAAAGAAGCCAAACTACAAACCTATAGAACTAAGTTTGAAAATTTGAAGATGAAAGATGAAGAGAACATTGGCGAATACGTTCATAGGGTAGATGAGGTAGTTAATTCAATTAGAGTAGCAGGAGAATAACTTATCGATAAACCTATTGTACAAAATATATTAAGGTCATTACCTATGAGATATGATGCCAAGATTTCCACAATTGAAGATAGACCAAAACTTGACAAACTCACAGTAGATCAACTTCATAGAATTTTTACAGCATATGAAATGAGAACAGGGAACGAAAAACCATCAAAAAGAGAAACAACCTTTAAAGAATCTAAAACAAATATGAGGCAAGAGCAAAAGAATGATGATGAGTTATTAGATATATCTGATGAAGAAACTGCCAACTTCATAAAGAAACTTAAGAAAGGGACTATGAAATACAAAGGAAAGATTCCTTTAATATGTTTCAACTGTGGAAAAATTGGACACTTTGCTAATAAATGTCCCTATCCTAAGCATAAGGAAAGTGGCGATGAAAGAACTTTCAAAAATTAGAAGAAAATCAAAACTAATGATAAAAATAAGTTCTACAAGAAAAAAAAAACATTCTTTACCCAAGGAGACAATAGTTCATCAGAAGAAAATGAAGAAGAGGAGCCAAAGCTTCTATTTGTGGGAATAAAAACTCAAGATGATAATCATTTAGAAGATGAAGAAGAAGTGAACTTCGAAGTATAATTCCTTCAGGTAATTAACGAACTAAGAAAAAATAAAAAACAAAACAAGTTACTAAGGGAAGAGCTTATAGAGATTGAAGAAGCTACTAAATGAAGAGAGAAGGAAGTTTCCAAAACCATCAGTGAGTCAAAACAATTGATCATTAAGTTAAAAACTCAACTCCAAGAAACCAAAAGAAAAAAAGAAATATTGAATAAAGAGCTCAGTGAAAAACAACAAATGTGTAAAATATTGGAGGATGAAATAGTTCAACTAAAAGGGAAACTAGAAAAAGAAGATATTAAGTCTAAATTTGAAAATAAATCAAAAATATTGAATAACATTCTTAGCAGTCAGAGATCATCAAATGATAAGACATGACTAGGATATGATCCCTCTACAAAACAAGAAAATGACAAAATCAACTATGCATATGTTCTCAAGAAACCCATAAATAGAAAACAAAACAAAACAAGAACAATACCATTTGAAACTATCCCAAATAAACAAAAATCTGCACCTTCTACTAATGAAAAAGATAACGAAAAGAATAAAATCATCAAAAGGAATCCCTCCAACAGATATCGATATATCTTCCTTGGTTATTGTTATTCTTGTTAAAATTTTGGACATAAAGCAATTCACTGTAAAGCTTATAGAGAGTACAATCCAAGAAATGTTCAAAGATATGGAAATAATAAAGATAATGCAAAAAGAAGAAACTATAAATCCTTCTCTCCCTTACAATACTACAATGTTGAATGTTACAAATGCAACAACTATGGTCATAAAGCTAGTGAATGTAGATTGCCAAAATATGATAAAAAAAAAATATTCCCAATAATAAAAAAGTGTGGAAGAAAAAGAAAACAGAGTGCAATGTAGCCTTATATGCAAGAAATCAAGGATGTTAGTGGTATATATACAATGGATGTTCCAAACACATGAATGTATATCAAAGAAAATTTCTCAAGTTGAACAAGAAATGAAAAGGAAAAGTAACTTTTGGAGATAATATGTCAGCCAAAACACTGGGAAAATGAACTATTAGTTTAGAAAATAATAAAATCAAAGAAAAAGTTGTACTTCTGGTAGAAAATATCAAACCTAATCTCCTAAGTGTAAGTCAGACATGTGATCAAGGTCACATACTTACTTTTGATTCTCAGAAATGTGAGATCAGAAAAAAGGACACTGGAAAACTAGTGGTAGTTGCACCAAGAACATCTAGTAATGTGTACATCCTTAATATAGATGAAGAGGAAAAATGTTGTTTAAGCCAAGTAGATGAAAGCTGGCTATGACATAGAAGTTTGGGACATTTAATCTTTTATAACTTGATCAAAGACAACGAGAAAGAGGCAATTAAGGACCTGCCAAAAGTGATTAAGCCTTCAGATTCTATTTGTAAACATTGTCAAATAGGAAAGCAAACAAGAGTTAGGTTCAAAACAAAAGAACATTCCACAATGAAACCATTAGAACTTATTCACACATATCTATGTGGACCTACAATATTTTATGTTGATTGTTGATGATTACATAAGATTAACCTGGGTATACTTTCTAAAAGAAAAATCATAAGCCTTTGAGAAATTTAAAACATACAAATCCCTTATAGAAAATGAAACAGATCTCAAAATTAAATGTCTGAGGTTAGAAAATGGAGAAGAATTCACCTCTAAAGAATTCATTCAATTATGTGAAACTCATGGTATCAAAAGACATTTTTCAGCTCCTAGGACTCCTCAACAGAATGGAGTGGTAGAAAGGAAAAACATAACAGTTCAAGAAGCTGCAAGAACCATGTTAAATGAAGCCAAGCTTCCAGACAAATTCTGGAGAGATGCAATCTACACAACAATCCACATACTTAATAGAGCTCAGTTGAGACCCAACCATGACAAAACCTCTTATGAACTATGGTTTGGGAGGCCAACATCTGTAAAACACTTTAGAACTTTTGGAAGTAAATGTTACATTAAGAATGATGAAGATAACTTAGGAAAGTTTGATCTAAGATATGATGAAGGAATATTTTTAGGGTATTCATCTAATAAGAAAGCATACAAATGTTATAATCTTAGACTACTAAAGATAGTGGAAAGTGCCAATGTTAAGATAGATGACCTAAAAAAGGGCATATCCCAAGACATTGATAAAAAATCCCAACAAGAAGACGATGATGTAAAATATCAACAAGAAGAAGATGATGTATAATCTCAGTAAGAAGATAATGATGAAGAACCGCAATAAATTGAACCATATACTGATGAAGAAGACAATGAAGAAACACCCATGCCAGAAGCTCCATCAAAAAGAGTTCAAAAGAATCATCCTCAAAGTCAGATTATTGGAGATAAAAATGCAGGATTGGAAACAAGAAGGAAACTTGCTTTTGACTTAGAACAAGCAATGTTATCCCTGATAGAACCTAATTCATTCAAAGAATCTAGCAAAAGTAAAGGTTGGATAGAAGCAATGAATGAAGAACTAGACCAAATAGAGAAGAATCAGACTTGGGAACTAGTTCCAAGACCCAAGGACAAGAATGTGCTAGGAACCAAGTGGATCTTCAAAAACAAACTAAATGAAAGTGGGTAGATTATAAAGAACAAATCCATATTAGTTTGCAAAGGATATTCCCAAGTGGAAGGTATTGATTTTGAAGAGAATTTTGCTCCAGTTGCAAGACTTGAGGCCATATGAATGTTCCTAGAATTTCAAAATCTATCAGATGGATGTCAAGTCAGCATTCTTTAATGGAACACTAGAAGAAGAAGTCTATATTGAGAAACCAAAGGATTCATGTTAACAGAAAATTAGGACTATGTGTGCAAGTTAAAAAAGGCCATGTATGTTCTTAAACAAGCTCCCAGAGCATGGTTCTCAAGGCTTGATTAGTACCTACAAAAACAAGGATATAAGAGAGGGACTAATGACAACAACTTATACATCAATATTGAGGATCAAAATATGATTTTTGTGGTGGTATATGTAGATGACATCATATTTGGAAGTAATCTTACTACACTGAGCAGAAATTTTGCAACAAAAATGCAGGAAGAATTTGAAATGTCTATGCTGGGAGAACGATCCTTCTTCTTAGGTTTACAAGTAAATCAAACAGAAAATGGAATATTCATTTCCCGAGCCAAATATATCAAGGAAATGCTAAAGAAATTCCAAATGGAAGATAATAAACCTATGAGTACTCCCATGGTCACTGGATGTAAACTAAGCCTAAAATATGACTCACCAAAAGTGGACCAAACGATGTATAAATCAATGGTCAGACATTTTCTCTATTCAACAACAACAAGAACTGACATCATGCAGGCTATAGGACTTGTGGGGAGATTTCAATCTACACCTAAAGAAACTCACGTAAAAGAAGTAAAGAGAATATTCAGATATCTTAAAGGCACCCTAGAACTTGGATTATGGTATCCAAAAGATAAAGACTTCAATCTAACTGCGCACACTGATGCAGATTGGGCCAATAGTATAGATGATAGGAAAAGCACCAGTGGAGGAGCATTTTTCTTAGGAAAATTTCTGGTAGCATGGTTAAGAAAGAAAGAATTAAACACCCACATCACTTTCTACAGTAGAGGCAAAATACATTGTTGCTGCATATTGCTGCACACAAGTTCTTTGGATGAAGCAAACATTAGAAGATTTACAAATAAGATATGATAATCCCATTACTATTAATTGTGATAACACTAGTGCCATAAGCATCTATAAAAATCCAGTAATGCATTCTAAAACCAAGCACATCCCAATTAAATATCATTTTCTAAGAGATAAGGTTACCCAAAAAGTGGTTAAAATAGTGTATGTAGACATCGGAGAACAAATTGCAGACATATTCACAAAACCCTTTCCCAGGAGTACTTTTGAAAATCTTCAACAAAAATTGGGAGTCATTCAAAAACCTCATTAAAAACCATAAAAATTGTATCAAAAGAAAAGGGGCACATGGTCATGGGGAGCATTTCCATAGGGGGAGTGAAGAAAGATCCCCTCTGCCATTGCTTTCAAAGGGGGAGTAAATTGATAAGAGCATAATTTTCCAAAAGAAAAAGGTTGCCATCAATGCCAAAGGGGGAGAATGTTGGACACAGTGGTACAATATTGTCATTGATGTCAAATAAGGTGAAGAAGAACATTAATCAAAGCTTAGAAGGGAAAGCGCAATGCAGAAATCCTATCGGGATTGAAATCCTCACAATAAAACTCCAAAAGAATTTAGGAGGAACTTTGTTTGTTGATGAAGTTTTCAGGATAGTCTAGGACCATCAGATTGAGATGAAACAAGAAGCTAGGAGAAATTAAAATCCAACCATCAAATCAGGATAAATAATCCTCAACCATTAGATCACAGTAAAGGGAAGGAGATAGTCAACTCTGACATGGACCACTCCGGTGAAAAGGAGTCAATAACAGGTGAGTTTACTCGAAGGCCGAAGTACCAGAGTCATGCACTCCTGTCAACCACCGGATCAAGAAATCCCCTCAATCGTTGATATATTCAGAACCCGCCAACAAAGGAGACAATCAACTCCGACGCTGACCACTCCGGTGGAAAGGATTCTAGAACATGTAAAATTACCCAAAGGCCAGAGCCCCGAATTCTCGAAGTGAATGAGGGCCATCAAATCTGGGCAATGCATGGTGACCGTTAGATAAGGAGAGGCGGGTCCAATCGTGGTCAACTTCAGCACTGGCCACTTCAGCGAAAAACGATTTAAAACATGTAAGTTCACTTGAAGGCCGGAACTCTGAAGTCACGGAGTAAGACACATGGCACACACACATTAAGAGCCCACATCATCATAGTCCACGTTAGAAAGACCACATCGATAAAGACACGTGGCACAATTAGATGGTGACAAATGTCAAGGTCCAATTGGCATTTTAGGTATACACAAGTCACAAATCTAAGTGACATGTGGCAACCACTCGACCAGTGCCACATCAACAATGATGTCAACAAGCTATGTCACTCTGGGAGTATGTCCTTCAAGGAAAACTAATTTATCCTACCAACAACTGCCCGAAGCGCCGAAGGCCGAAGTCATGAATTAACGTTGGTCGTTGATTTACGATTCTCAAAAATATTTCTCGGGCATTGGATTAAGCTAGTAGAATAGGGTAAGCATGGACCTTTGACCGACAACAAGTGGTCACTTCCATTCTATGATTTATTCAGTAGGTAAAGCTTCAGAGGGATTGAACTACTTCATAGCTCGAGTAGGCCGAAGTCCTAGAGTCACGAATAGTCAAATACCTGATGAGCGGGAGATCCTTTGTGCATAAGTGCATGGTTCTAACTCCTGGACATGTGAGGGGTATTAAGAAGGGAAGTGTCGATACACACTCTGATGGAATTTTCTCTGGAGGAGTTGGAAGACTGCAAAAGTCAGAGTCCTGAAACTCCGAAATCCTGAAGAAAATGAGAACCATCCACTCAACTGCAGATTAAGTCCTTTTCGTCGATTTGTTTAAAACCTCTGGACAAGATAGGATCATCCATCTAATGGAAGATCGAATATCAACCATCCGATCTACATCAGTGAAATGCACTCCGGGAGGATTGAATAACTGCAAAGGATGGAAGTCCCGAAGGATGAAGTTCCGAAGTAAAAGACAATTGTCCATATCAACGTCCAAATTAAAACGTGACCATTGATCTTGATAAATGATTAAGCACATGTTTTGATTAACACCTAGCCATCACCTGTGGTCATATGGAAGAGAGGTCTTGAAGTATTTCTGTGTGAAATTTAAACACACAGAGTAATAATTTTATCTCAGTCTAAAAGGAACGTTGAACCAGATAGGACCTAGACTTTTTCCTAATTTGTCTTAAGTGATCCAATACATGTAATGCATTAGAGAGCTAATAAAAAAGATTAGATTCGATAAAATTAAATTTAGAATGAAATAAAGAGGCATGGAATCGAGTTAAAGGAATCGATCCATACCTGTGATCGATTTTTCGGAAATCCCTCTCATTAAATTTAAAATCTTTCATGATAATGTACGAATAACATTAAAGGAAAGAAAAAGTTATTATTGTTAATTTAAATGAAGAGGTACGATGGTCCAAACAAAGGGACACAATGATTCATAGCTCACACCAATTGGAAGACTATATAAACGAGAAAGAATTGTGAGAAGAAAGTGTCTCTGTAGTCTAGATTAGAAGAACAAAACAAAAGCATAGTCCAAAGAGGAATTGATGATACTGATGCAGTGAGGGTGGAAGGGAGGAGCAAGGAAGGATTCATATCCTTTACTAAATAAAGGATTTGGTTCCCTAAAGATAAGTGAGTTGGTTCTTTCTAGGGTTGGTGCCCTAAAGACAAGGGAGTTGGTGCTTCCTAGGGTTGGTGCCCTGAATAAGGGGTTTTGTGTCTCCTAGAGTTGCTGCTTTGAAAAAGAATTGGTGTCCTTCACTATTCTTTATAAAACCTTGTAATTCTTGTTAATTATATTTATATAAGTGATTCTACGTACAAGTCTATTGTTTATCTATTGTGGTAATTAATAAAATATAAAAGTAATTGCTAATTGTTGAAAAAAGGGTAATACTGATTCACCCCCGCTTCTCAGTATTCCAACAATTGGTATCAGAGCGAGTGCCTTCAACAGAGTCTAATAACTGGAAAGTAGATCCTAAAAGAAATGGATCAACAAGAGGGAATGTCTTCCAACAAAGCACCATTGTTCAATGAAGGTGGCTATGCTCTCTGGAAAATAAGAATGAAAAGCTTCATGTTGGCTTTTGGTTTTGATATCTGTCAATCTGTTGTAGATGGTTACACTGCACCAACCAATCCACCCATAGATGCTGCAGGAAAGAAAATCTGGAATGACAACTCAAGAACAATTAATGCCATTCTATGAGGATTGACAAACTCTATATGTGTAAAGGTTATGCATTGTAAGTCAGTTAAGGAAATATGGGACAAATTAGAGGTTGTATATGAAGGAGATGGCAAAGTCAAAGAAGCCAAACTACAAACCTATTGAACTCAATTTGAAAATTTGAAGATGAAAGAAGAAGATAACATTGTTGAATACTTTCATAGGGTAGATACGGTAGTTAATTCAATCAGAGTAGCAGGATAAAAACTTACCGATAAACCTCTTGTACCAAATATATTAAGGTCATTACCAATGAGATATGATGCCAAGATTTCCACAATTGAAGATATACCAGAACTTGACAAACTCACAGTAGATCAATGTCATGGAATTTTTACAGCATATGAAATGAGAACAGGGAACGAAAAACCATCAAAAAGAGAAACAACCTTTAAAGCATCTAAAAACAGATGAGGTAGGAGAAAAATACTGATGACGAGTTATCAGATATATCTGATGAAGAAACTACCAACTTCATAAAGAAACTCAAGAAAGGGGCTGGGAAATACAAAGGAAAGATTCCTTTAATATGTTTCAACTATGGAAAAATTGGACACTTTGCCAATAAATGTCCCTATCGTAAGCAGGAGGAAAGTGATGATGAAAGAACCTTAAAAAATGAGAAGAAAAGCAAAATTAATGATAAAAAGAAGTTCTACAAGAAAAATAAAACATTCTTTACCCAAGAAGACAATAGCTCATTGGAAGAAAATGAAGAAGAGGATCAAAGATTCTATTTATGGGAATAAAAACTCAAGATGATAATCATTCAGAAGATGAAGAAGAATTGAACTTCAAAGAAGAATTCCTTTGGGTAATTGACGAACTAAGAAAAACTAAAAAACAAAACAGGTTACTAAGGGAAGAGCTTCTAGAGATTGAAGAAGCTACTAAATCAAGAGAGAAGGAAGTTTCCAAAACCATCAGTGAGACGAAACAATTGATCATTAAGTTAAAAACTCAACTCCAAGAAACCAAAAGAAAAGAAGAAATATTGAATAAAGAGCTCAGTGAAAAACAACAAATGTGTAAAATATTGGAGGATGAAATAGTTCAACTAAAGGGGAAACTAGAAAAAGAAGATATTAAGTCTAAATTTGAAAATAAATAAAAAATATTGAATAATATTCTTAGCAGTCAGAGATCATCAAATGATAAGACATGACTGGGATATGATCCCTCTACAAAACAAGAAAATGACAAAATCAACTATGCATATGTTCTTAAGAAAACGACATGACTTGCCGAAAGTGATTAAGCCTTCAGATTCTATTTGTAAACACTGTCAAATAGGAAAGGAAACAAAAGTTAGGTTCAAAACAAAAGAACATTCGACAAAAAAACCATTAGAAATTACTCACATAGATCTATGTGGACATACCAGAATGGAAAGTACTTATGGTGAACAATATTTTATGTTGATTTTTGATGATTACACAAGATTAACCTGGGTATACTTTCTAAGAGAAAAATCAGAAACCTTTGAAAAGTTTAAAACATACAAAACCCTTATAGAAAATGAAACATATCTCAAAATTAAGTGTTCGATGTTAGAAAATGGAGAAGAATTCACCTCTAAAGAGTTCATTCAATTCTATGAAACTCATGGTATCAAAAGACAATTTTCATCTCCCAGGACTCCTCAACAGAATGAAGTGGTATAAAGGAAAAACATAATAGTTCAAGAATCCGCAAGAACCATGTTAAATGAAGCCAAGCTTCCAGACAAATTCTGGAGATATGCAATCTACACAACATTCCACATACTTAATAGAGCTCAATTGAGACCCAACCATGAAAAAAACCCTTATGAACTATGGTTTGGGAGGCCAACATCTGTAAAACACTTTAGAACTTTTGTAAGTAAATGTTACATTCAGAATGATGATGATAACTTAGGAAAGTTTGATCCAAGATCTGATGAAGGAATATTTTTAAGGTATTCATCTAATAATAAATCATACATATGTTATAATCTTAGACTACTGAAGATAGTGGAAAGTGCCAATGTTAAGATAGATGACCTAAAAAAGAGCATATCCCAAGACATTGATAAAAAATCTCAACAAGAAGATGATGTAGAATCTCAGCAGATGATGTAGAGTCTCAGAAAGAAGATAACGATGATGAAGCATAGGAAATTGAACCATATAGTGATGAAGAAGACAATGAAGAAACACCATTGCCAAAATCTCCATCAAAAAGAGTTCAAAAGAATCATCCTGAAAGTCATATTATTTGATATAAAAATGCAGTAGTGGAAACAAGAAGGAAACTTTCTTTTGACTCAGAACAAGCAATATTATCCTTGATAGAACCTAAGTCATTCAAAGAATCTAGCAAAAGTAAATATTGGATAGAAGCAATGAATGAAGAACTAGATCAAATAGAGAAGAACAAGGGAGTTGGTCCTTCCTAGGGTTGGTTCTCTGAAGAAGGGGATTCGTGTATCTTAGAGTTGGTGCTCTAAAAAGGATTGGTGTCCTTCACTATTATTTATAAAACCTTGTAATTCATGTTAATTATATTTATATAATTGATTCTACATACAAGTCTATTGTTGATCTATTTTGGTAATTAATAAAATATAAAAGTAATTGCTAATTGTTGAAAAAAGGGTAATATTGATTCACCCCCCTCTCAGTATTCCAACATTATAGAGGAAAGGGCTTAGGGAACCGTGGGAATTCTAGGAAGGGCATATCCAAATCCAGAATAGGAAAGATAGAGTGTTGGAGTGGGAAAGGTAAAAATAAAGAAAAGCAATGGAAACCAATGGTTGTTGAAATATGTAAGACATGTTCCAGATCCAAGGAAAAATATAATTTCAACAGGGCAGTTGGCAAGTGAAGGTTGTATATCCATATTTACAGATAATGTGTGGAAGGTCACCAAAGGATCATTGGTGATAGCAAGAGGAGAGAAGGTAGGTACATTGTATTTATGTACTGGTAATACTGACTCTTCTATATCTTTGGCTTCTACAGGAGTGGATACAACACTGTGGCATCATAGGCTTGGACACATAAGTGAGAAGGGGATGCATATACTTCACAAAAGAATTTTTTTGCTAGATATTAAACAAATTGATTTGGATTTCTGTGAGCATTATGTTTATGGAAAACATAAGAGAGTCAGATTTCTCAGAGTCGAAAAAGAAAAGAAGATTGAAAGGTTAGAGCTTGTGCATACAGATGTATGGGGACCAGCTTAGGTATCATCTCTTGGTGGCTCTCGTTATTATGTTACTTTTATTGATGATGCAACTAGAAAAAGTTGGTTTTAAGGCATTAAAAAAAAATCTAATGTTTTTTATACTTTTAAGAAATGGAAATCTTTGGTTGAGAATGAGACAGGAAAAAGGTTAAAGTGTCTCAGAATAGACAATGGAGGTGAATATTGCAGCAAGGAGTTTGATTATTACTATTCATACCACGAGATTTGTAGAGAGAAAATAGTTCCAGAAACAACACAATAAAGTGGTGTGTCAGAAAGGTTGAACAAGACAATCATGGAGCGTGCAAGGAGTATGAGATTGCATGCTGGGTTGCCCTTATAGTTATGGGAAGATGATGTAGATACTGTTGTTTACTTAATAAATAGAGGACCTTCAAGCTCTTTGGATGGTGGAATTCCAAAGGAGGAATGGACAGGTAAAAAGGTAAACTATTCTTTTTTGAAGACTTTCGGTTGTGAAGCATTTGTCTATATTGATAAAGAAAATAGAACAAAGTTTGAGGAAAAATCCAAGAAGTGTACCTTTATTGGATACGGTGTTGATGATTTTGGTTATCGATTATGGGATTATGAAAATCACAAAATCATTAGGAGTAGAGATGTCATATTCAATGAGAAGGTCATGTACAAATATTAGTTGCAGGGAAAGAAATAGGAAAAAGAAAAATCAGAATACACAGTGCTTGATGAGATCACTAAAAAAAAAATTCCAAAGGTACCAGAAAATAAAAATGTACAACAACATGAGCAATAGGTATCTCAAACTCCTGCAAGTGTTGTTATAATATCTTCCAGGTTAAGTAGACCCCTTGAAAGATACTATCCTTCATTGTATTATTTATTGTTGACTGATTCTGGTGAACCAAAATGTTATGAAGAGGCAATGCAGGTAGACACTAAAAATAAGTGGGAGCAAGGCATGAATGAGGAAATGGATTCGTTGGTAAATAACCAGACTTGGGACTTGGTTCAGTTGCCTGGAGGAAAAATATCATTTCTAAATAAATGAGTTTACAAGTTGAAGGAAGTAGATGGAGGAAAAAAGTGGTACTAGTCTAGACTTGATGTAAAGGGGTTTAAACAAAAGAAAGGTATAGATTTTGATGAAATATTTTCTCTTGTTCTTAAAATGACTTCAATTAGGAATATTTTAAGTCTTGTGGAAGTATAATATTTGCATCTTGAACAGTTAGATGTAAAAATAACTTTTCTCGATGGGGATTTGGAAGAAGAGATTTATATGCAACAACCACATGGGTATGAGGTCAAAGGAAAGGAAAATTTGGCATGTAGGTTGAAGAGGAGATTGTATGGCCTAAATCAAGCCCCAAGGCAGTGGTATTTGAAGTTTGACAAGCTTATGACAGAACAAGGTTATAGTAGATGTCATTATAATCACTGTGTTTATTTTAAAAGGCTATAAAATGGAAGATATATTGTCTTGCTATTGTATGTAGATGACATGCTTGTTGCAAGGTCTAATATGCATGATATAAATGTGCTCAAAAAGAAATTATCTAATTCATTTGTGATGAAGGATTTGGGTGCTGCAAAGAAAACCCTTGGTATGAGAATAACAAGAGACAAGAAAAATCACAAATTGACATTGTCTTAGGGTGAGTACATAGAGAAGGTGTTGGAGAGGTTTAGAATGCAAAATGAAAAACCAGTTAGTACACGTTTGACCAACCATTTCAAATTAACTAAGGAAATGTGTCCCAAGACATAGGAGGAGATAAAATACATGTCTAGGGTCCCTTATTCATCAACAATTGGCAACTTGATGTATTTTTGTTCCGTTGATTTTCCAGAGTCAGTGTGTGAGAATTTTACATAATTGAAAGATCATGCAAGGGGGGAACCTGTACATAAGATATTCATGGGCAAAGTTGTTGATGATACCAACCAAGGAACCCCTTCACAAGGGGATTATTGTGCTTTTCCTTTCTTTGGAAATGTTGGTGTCCCTTTTATGGCCACATTGTACATACACCATCACAAGGTCTCCCTTGGAGAAAACCCTAGGACAAATGGATTTATCATACTAAGACTTAACATGCTTCTTGTGCACCTCGTTTTCTAAGGTTGCATCTCGAAATTTCTAATCAAGATGTTTGAGATAAATTAGGAACTCCTCAAGATAAGTTGTATTAGGAAGGATCTTAACCACAATTTTTAGTGAAGGGATCTCACATTCAATCAACAAAACTACTTCCACTTCATGGACGAGTTGAAAAGGCGAAAAACCCATAACAGTTTTGATTGAGGTCTAGTAAGCCCACAATGCTAGATATAACATCAAGTTCTAATTCATTCGAGTTGAGCTAACCATTCTTTTTAATACCATATTTAATGATTTGTTTACGACTTCAACCTGAACATTGGCTTGAGGATAGTAGGGAGACAAATGATCTTGCCTAAAACCTAGCTTTGATGTTAATTCTGTCATCATGCGGTTTTGAAAGTGACTTCCATGGTTAGTGACAATCTCCTTCGGAACCTCGAACCTAGCTATGACTTGATAAAAAATGAACAGTGTTGTAGTTTCCCCATTGTTAGCGAACGTTGGCATAGCCTCGATCCACTTGGTGAAGTATTTGACCGCCATGATAATGTAACAATGCCCCCTAGCTGAAGTTAGGTGGCATGTCATAAAATACACCCCCCACTTGGTGAAAGGGACAAAAATAATAACAGGGAACATGGGAACATGATGCACGCACAATTTCTTAATGAATATCTAACACAGATCACATTGACTGCCTCAACACAATCTTTGAAAATCATGGGCCAAAAATACCAGATGCACAAAATATTTTGGCTTGTCGCCAACCCAGATAGGTGACCACCACATGCTCCACTATGACAGTTATTTAACACAACCTCCACTTCTTCAAAAGTCAAACAATGAAGAAGTATTGAATCCACCCCACGTCGATACAACGTGTCTGCGATAATGAGGTAGTTCTTTTCCATGTGATGAATCCGTTGTTGCTCGTCTCATGAACAATTAGGAGGGAACTTCAGAGTCTAGAGATAAATAAGAATGTCTCCATACCACTGCTTAGATGAAGAGATGAGGAAGATATTTTCATCAAGACACGAGTCTGTCATTTCACTTTCCTCATCTCAATTGGAAACTCTGACATTAACTACGAAGACCAAACACTTCTTGGATTTCGCAGATGCAAAATCTGAATCGAATTCCTGAAGCACAACAATCCCTTTGTTGTACATCCCACTGATAATTCACCTATTCAAACATATTGGAAAGGATTAATAGTGGAGATAATGATTTTCTTACGTAGTAGAATATAATGTTGAATCCGCTGGACAACATGAAATGTTGCGAGTGCCTTCTTTTCAACATGTGAATACTTGAGTTCAAGACCCATCAAAGCGTGACTTAAATAATATATGATGTTCTCCTAGAGCTCATCATCTTCCTGAACAAGAACCATGCCAATCGAGGAATCGACTGCTGCCAAATTTAACGAGAAATCTCGATTGTAGTTTGGGGGACTCAACAAAGGAGTCAAAACTAAATCTTTTCTTAACACATCAAACGAATGATGTGTGGCTTTGTCTCAATAAAATGGGACCCCATTTTTCAAACGACGCATAAAGCTTTTTGTGATGTTGGAATAGTTCGGGATGAATCACCGAAGGAAATTTGCCTTTCCTTCCAGGCTCTAAAGTTGTCCAATCGTACATGGGGGAGACAACTGAATTATTATCTCAAAATTTAAGGGGTAAACCATGATCCCTTTCGTCAAAATGATGAATCCTAGAAGAAGACCAGAGGTCACGCAAAATATACACTTGTGTCGATTCAATCAGATCCGGTAGGAACGACATCGTTCAAAAACCAAGCAGAGGTGTAAGAGATGTTGGGATCTTTTATGCGAATGAGTTGTAAGATCATCTAAGTAAGCCTCTACTATATGATTCAAGTTGTGAAAAGAAAACATCATGACCCACTGGAGCGCAACGTCAACATTTTTAATACTAAAAGGATTTTTCTTATAAGCGAAAGTTCCCCAGGGACATATAAAGGTCGTTTTGTGTTGGTCTTCTAGATGAATCTCAATCTGGTTATAACTAGAAAAACCATCCATAAATCAAAATATTTGTCTTCCCGTGCACTCATCTAATATCTGGTTGATGAATGGCATCGAAAATTTATCTTTGGGACAAGCCTTATTTAAGTCCCAGAAATCCATGCATATGTGAATTGTACCCTGCTTTTTATCAACTGAAACTGGGTTGGAGACCCATTCTGTCAAAGGCATGAGGTAGATTAAGCCTGCATTAAGTAGATTTTCCACTTCTTATTTGATTGACGCCACTTTCCTAGGGTTACATATCTCAAATTTTGTCGAACTGACTTTACATTTTCATATGTTCAAATATCATGTTGAACTATCTGAGGATTGATGTTAGGAATTTCCTCATAAGACCATGAAAACATGTCTCAAAACACTTTAAAAAGTGTTGTGTACTAAAAAATCTCATCTTGTGAGCATTATGCTCCAATGAAGACGTTTTCGACAACATCAGGATTCCTATAGATGTTTATCGGGATCGTCTCCGATATATTTTCCATATTTCGTTTGGCATAGACACCATGCCTAGCCAAGGGGTTGACCATCCTATCGACACTTATAATGATAGCCGAATTAAACTCTCCATTATATACACGACCAATTTCAGGGAGAAAATATGACCTGTGATGTATATCCCCCCATGGCCTTTCAGCTCCGAATATTTCCTCGATAATAACTTCATTCGATGGTAAGATGATGTCTAAACAATTATGGGAGCTTGAAGCGTTTTGAGTCTAAAAAGGCTTGGGAAAAATATCATACTCCTCCGTGACTGAGGGAGTTTGATCTGGGTCTATCATGGCCCATTGAATGGCATGATAAGCTAATCAATTGTAGATAAAGGTTCGGCCATCTGGGGATGGAATTGACCTTCAACCGAATTAGACGGTGAGGGTATTGTCAATGCATCATGCATATACAGAATTCTCAACGAAGCAACCCTATCAACGAAATTCATAGAACCTATCTTGTGGAAGTCGACCGGAGTGGCACAAACATATGAAATTGGTGCAGAAAAATAAAAATATCCCATGAGCGAAGGACACATTCCACAAATTATACTCTCAATTGTTGTCTGAGAGTTTTTGATCCACAAGATGGTGGACCCCGTGCTATTTTCTTCATCAGAAAGGTTGGATGCCACCTGATCAATGGTTAAAATTCTTCCCTCGTGGGGAAAGCATATAATTCCAAATATCATTGAGATGAGATTTGTCATGGAATATGTCCAACTTCTTCCTAACAATAGATTATAGTCAAGTGACGCATCGATTAGTTCAACCTCCACGTAAATGGATTTACCCCTAGCTTAAATGGACATGAAGGAATAAGACCATGTGGTCGAAACGATCATCCATTGAAGGAAGTCAAGAGGGTAGGAAAGGGGGCAAGCTCAGGAGAACCGATGTATTTCCAACATGACAAGGAGATTACACAAGTTGAAGCACCCTCATCAACAACGATTCTCTTAACCAAAATATTTTTGCAGACAACACCAATCTGGATACCTCATTCTGACTGATGAAAGATGCCTCAATGCTCTCCTTTCAGTGAGTCTCCTTCCATCGACTTCATCTCATCTATTCTGGAAACAAGGTCTAGATTCCTATGAGTACCTAGAGGCTTGCAGTCATTAGTGGCAGGTTCTCCCGCCATCGACAGTTGGGAATACATCAATGTCTCTTGAACAATGGATTCTTAAAGTGTTAGAACTCAACACATTTATTCACACTTGTAATAATGTACTCGATGCCTTGATACCTACTTTCATTATCAGTAGGTTGTCTCATGTTTGTTAACGATATCCATTAATGACCGGTAATCAAACAAAGTCTCATTGTGTTCAAATTCAACTCCTCATTCACATGATGTAGAATTTCACCTTTGGCGGATAGTGTAGAAGACATTTAGTTTACAATAGTAACTTTCTGAAGTTGTTTCTATCGTTCATTGGACCAGTACCTATATGACTTCAATGATCATGGGAGATCATATTGTACTCCAATGTATAAATATATCTTTAGATTGATTTTGAGACTGGTTTTCACTGGGCCTTGTTCGTGACTATGACATCCTATGGCATATGTCTACTTTGTATTGCCTATTCATGTCCATGAGCAACTATTTGGTATATTTCCACATGGATCTGCAATGAAACTCAAATTGGGAGCCATGTGTACAAAGTCATTATGAATTGTAATATTCTCATGAGAAAATAACACTTCCAACTGAGTCTCCATCACTCCACTTCTGGGAATTATAATGTAATTCGGCCATCACAGAGACTCCTCTGACCTCACGCATTAGGGGGCATCTGTTATAAAAATATTTTTCTCACCCCTTGCAACTTGATTAGAAGGCCTTTCCATTTCCCTATGTAGACTTGAAGTCCCTTGTTGTACCTTCCAAAGATAAAAAATCATATTTTTCCACATATACGCGCCCTACCAGTTAGACAACATGCATATACACAAGTTGCACCATTACAGCCCATGGACATCGGGTTTTGTGCCCAATAGTAAAAATTGTGTTAGGTTTCCATGTCATGTCACGAGATCCATGATCCTTGACGTTCCATATACTAGAAACGTTCCAAATCGGCCCTTCAGTTCCATTTGAAGGATATAAATTGGGCCATATCCAAGCCATGGAGGACATAATTCAACTTTTGAGAGCAAAGATACTCTAGAGAAATTTCACTTCACATTGAGTCTGCATCCCTTTATCCTTTAAAGTCTAAACACATTGTTCAACCCCCAAGATATTCCTTCTTTGATGGAGAACCTCATTGTCTCCTTTATATGAACTTGTCTTTGGTGTAGGATTGAAGTGGTGGAGGCCCAACTGGAGGGACTTAGTTTCTTGGTTCCGATGTGTGCCGACACATAAGTTTGTCACTTATACACTTTTGTTGATCATTTTTAATAGAAATATTCTTTTCTCGTCCAATTGATATCTTGCAAATATTTGAATTGTTATTCCATGGGCGTATTTGTCATGAATGTTAATGGATTATGTTATTTTATATGCTAACATTATATATTATCACCATATGCTTGCTTATCTTGGTTGTTGAGGACAAGTTGCAGGTATAAAGCTTTGAGTTGTGTGATCAACGGTGGTCTTCATCGAATGTCCGGATGAGGTAGGTTCTTGATCTTGTCCTGTTAGCATTTCTTTTATATAGCATACTTGGGATTAGAGTTGATTTATGTGTGTCATTCTGTCTATTGTGGTTTACCCCATACCATAGACTGATTTTCCTTGCAACATCTATTCATCCTTTGTTTGATCAAGGGGTCATGTCGATGCAATCTTTGTTCAATCCCACTCCTCTTTTGGGGGGTGATGTGCCTTCAAACTATGTTGTCTCGTAGCCTATTCAGCTAGTGGTTGAGGAAGTGGTCATGTCAATGCAATCTTTAGTTGATCCCACTCTTCTCTTGGAGAGTGTTGAGTCTACCAAATTGGTCACGCCGATGCAATATTTGGTTGATCCCACTCTTCTGATGGGGAGTGATCTATCTACAAACTATGTTTTTAGCATTTTCATTTCAGTACTTTCATAACAAGGGGGAATTATTCTCACTTCGAGCACACCCCCTCCAAGTCCTAGGATGGTTTCCTTTGATTGGAATGATGTTGTTGAGCCTCACCTTCCTTCTTATGCACCCTTTCAAATAAGGGTTGAATTTAATTCAAAAAACATTTATCGATGTGTTGTAGATGAAGGAGCCTCCACAAGTATTTAATCCTCCTTGAATTGGAAAGCTTTGGGTTCTCTCGAGCTTGTGTCTACATCGCATGACCTATTGGATTTTGACAAACGTCCCAGTGGATATTTGGGGATTCTTCCTCAGTTTCCTATCTCGTTAGGTGGGAAGACTACCCTTGTCGATGTTATAGTGGTGCAAAGCCCATTATATTTCAATATGCTTCTCGGGCGTGATTATGTATATGCTATGAATGTTGTGGTGTCTACGCTCTTCTAGGTGATGCATTTCCCTCACAATGGAAGAATTGTCACTATCGACCAACTACCATCTAATAATCACCATCCTAATTCGAAGTTAGTTCAGGTTTCCCCTTTATATGTTCCTAGTATTCGTGTAGACACTACCCTGCCATAGGTAAATTATGTGGCATCTTATCCTCGGTGTTCAATTTCTCTTGAGAAGGAACTTGTTCACTCATTTTTTCCTTCTTGAAACTTGGTCTCAACAATTGATCCATTGTTTTATCCAATGGGAGCATGGGAGCCCTTGCTTCTCCCTCTTGGTCCAAGTGATCTTGAGTTTCCTTTTGAGTCTAATCTCGTTGTTTGTAGATCCGTGAGCCTTTGTGCTTGTGATTCTTTGCTGATAGACTATGCCAACCCTAACTAGAACCTCCATCTTCATATGGAATATGGTCAGTTTGCTTCACCTTTTGGGATTGACAATCCTCCTTGTTCGCGTTATTTCTTGGATATTGAATTTCCCTCGGATGAGGCTATCCTTGAATCCATGACTACAGATTATTTTCCATGGGAAGAATTACACCGTGTTTTGTGTTTTCTTCCCTTTTGGGAGATGTTTCAGGTTGAATACCGAAGAGACTCTTGGTTAGAGCCTAACAACGTGATACAAGTTCGCTCTCCTGAAAGGGAAAAAAATCAACACATATTGGGAAAGTTATCATAAAATTCTATTGGAGAATCTAATCTTGGTCTAACCTATGGGGTTAGAAAGAAGACACATCATGCTACCTCAGGTAGAAATTTTAGACTCATAAGGGCAGAAATTGCAGAGCTACAACAAAAGAAATGTCAGCTAGCAGAACAGTCTCCAAATCAGGGTTTTAAAAGGTGCATTTTGTTTTGGAAATTTGCATATCTTTTGACTAGAAGATCCAATTGGGGTGATTCAAAAAGTGGGATAAAAGGAGTATCACATAAATTTGGGAGAATATTAGGGTTTTTAGGTACAAAAGTATTCCAGTGTCTTTAAATGTAGGAGCTATCGTTACTTGTCAGCACTACAACCCGGGGACTGTGTGGTTCTTCCACATACCTAAACTATATCAAAAGGCCCCTTTAGAACGGTTTCACATTAGACAAAACTACTACGGATTTGAGCTCCCACATACCTAGTGTATATTGGGATACCCCCTAATATCCTGAGACCAACCGAGTAAACCATTTGGTTTTCTTGTTGCTATAGTACACCCAAAACAACACTCGAGGAGATCAATCTCTAGTACCTGGGTATTCAAATAGTAAAACTAAGGGCATGATGAAGCCTCCTTAGTTAGTGCCATGAGATATTGGGTCGAGTACTATTGTTAGACCCCACACGTATATCAAAGAGATATACCACCCGAAACTCCCTTTTCTGTGAGGACCTCTACCTGAGCCAATTAAAAATTCCTACCTTGCAGTGATACTTGGCCAACATGCCACCAAAAAAGGGAACTTCTACACCAAATAATCCATCAAACATTCCTACTTGGACTTGTTATAAAAACAAGATCGCAGATCAATAAAATAAAACTAACACATAAATAAAACACATAAGATACACAATACAATAGAGACACAGATATATGTGGTTCACCCAATGTGGGCTACATCCACCAGAGAAATTTCGAGGTCCTTTATTTTTATTATCCAACAAAATGAAGGGATACAACCTACAACTCAACCATTGTAATTCCCTCTTCTTTCTCTCATAGTATCCTCTCTCAAAATACAACATCCGCGATAATAAACAACCGCAATACAATTCCCTCATAAGAGAGGGTTTCCTTCTAGGCAAAAAAACCCTAAAAATAACTTCTACCTTCATATCTGTGACCTTATAATGAATGGTCCAGATCGACTACAAAATTACAATATTTTACAAGGCAATTTTCCCCAATATTTCGCTTCAGGGGCACTGTTCCCGAATCCCCCGCCAAGGGGGGGCTATAAAAATTTTAGTCACCCCCCCTGGACCCACCTGGCCATAGTTGTGGGGGGGAAAGTCCCCCCCACACCCCCTATTAGGGAATGGGGTCCAAGCACTACTGAAACAAACCTCTGAATCATGAAGATAATCATGCTCCACAACCAACAATTTCCCACTTGGATACTGATCACAACAACTCCACTACTGTTGTATTTGCTGGACTATACTCCACTTTGGACCTGGAAAATTTCTCATCTTCACCTTCATGATTAAAGGCCAACTGAAACTAAGCAGGAAATTAGTTTCTCCTCGGTTTCTCCCTTTGTTAACATGTATGCAAGATTCTGGCTAGTATGTATCTTTTCCAACTTCAAATGTTCATCTTCCAAGACAGATCGTATGAAATGGTACCTGAGCTATATTTTCTTAGTATTTGAATGGAAGGTTGAGTTCTTTGCAAGAAGAATGACATTCTCACTGTCATAGTACAACCTGCTATTATCCTACTTCTTTCCCAATTCCTCCATAAACCTCTGTAACTAAATCATTTATTTACTAGCCTCTGTAGCAACAACATACTCTGCTTCTATTGTTGAAAGTGCAACAACCCTTTGTTGTTTTGAAATCCAACTTACTGTTGTGCCACCTACAGTAAAGACATACCCTCTGGTGCTCCTTCTACCATATTTATCACCTGCCATATATGAATCAACATATCCTTGTAGAACAATGTTTGAACCTCCAAAACATAATGCACGAGTAGAAGTGCCTCTCAAATACCTGAGAATCCACTTTACTACCTCCCAATGTGATCAGGTGGTGTCCAACCTTTCTGATGCAACAACTAGCCCAGGGTCCACCGTCCCATGGATAAAAAACTCTCAGATGAAAACTAAGAGTATCAGTTGTGGAATGTGTCCTTCGCTCATGGGATATTTTGATTTTTTCGAACTGATTTCATATGTTTGTGCCACTCCGGACGGCTTCCACAAGTCGGGTACTAGGACTTTCATTGATAGGGTCACTTCATTGAGAATGTCGTATACACATGATCCATGGACACTATCCTCACCATCTAATTCGGTTGAAGGTCGATTCCATCCTGAGATGGATGAACATTTATCTGCAGCTGAAGTATCTCATCAAGCCATTCAATGGGCCACGACATACCCATATCAAAATCCCTCAGTCATGGAGGAGGACAATATTTTTCCCGAGCCTGTTTGAGCTCAAAACTCTTCAATCTCCCATGACTATTTAGACACCATCTTGCCATTGAATGAAGCTATTATTGAGGTAATAGTCAGAGCTGAAAGGAAATGGGGGGATATGCATCACAAGTCATATTTCCTCCCTGAACTTGGTCGCATAGAGAATGGAGAGTTTAAGTTAGCTATCATTATAATTATTGATAGAACAATCAACCATTTTTCCAGGCATGGTGTCTACGCCGAAGGAAATACGACAAATATATCAGAGACAACCCCAATCAACATCTATAGGAATCCCGATGTTGTCGAAAACGTCTCATTGGAGCATAATTATGACAAGATGAGATAGGTCAGTACAAAACATTTTTTAAATATTTTCGAGACATGTTTACATGGTCTTATGAGGAAATTCCTGACATCAATCCTTAGATAGTTCAACATGAGATTTGAACCTACAAAAACGTAAAGTTGGTTCGACAAAAGTTGAGACGTTTAAACCCTAGGAAAGATACGACAATCAAAGAAGAAGTGGAAAATCTACTTCATGCGGGCTTAATCTACCCTGTTCCTTTGACGGAATGGGTCTCCAACCCAGTTCCGGTTGATAAAAAGAAGGGTACAATTCACGTATGCACGGATTTATGGGACTTAAATAAGGCTTGTCCCAAAGATAAATTTTCGATGCCATTCTTCAACCAGGTCTTAGACAAGTGTACAGGGAGATAAATATTTTCATTTATGGATGGTTTTTCCAGTTATAACAAGATTGAGATTCATCCAGAAGACCAACAAAAAATGACATTTATATGTCCCTAGGGAACTTTCGCTTATAAGGAAATGACTTTTGGTATTAAAAATGTTTTCGCCACATTCCACTGGGCCATGATGTTCTCTTTTCACAACTTGAAGCATATAGTGGAGGCATACTTATATGATATTACAACTCATTCACAGAAAATATCCCAATATCTCCTACACCTCTTCTTGGTTTTTGAACGATGTCGTTACTACCAGATTCGATTGAATCCACACAACTATATATTTTGTGTGACCTTTGGTCATCTTCTAGGATTATTCGTTTATATGAAATGGATCATGGTTGATCCCTTAAAGGTTGAGGCATTAATTTAGTTACCTCCCCCGCGTACGATTATCCAACTTCATAGCTTGCAAGGAAAGACACATTTCCTTCGATGATTTGTGTCGAACTATGCCAACATCACAAAAATATTTATGCACTGTTTCAAAAATGGGGTGCCATTTTATTGGGATGAAGCCACACAATGTTCGTTTGATGTGTTAAAAAAATATTTGGTTTCGAATCCTTTGCTGAGTCCCCACGAGTACAATCGATATTTCTTGTTAAATTTGGTAGCAGCTAAATCCTCGATTGACATGGTTCTTGTTCAAGAAGATGATGAGCTCCAGGATCACGTCATCTATTAATTAAGCCACACTTTTATGGGTCATGAACTCAAGTATTCACACATTGAAAATATGGCACTCACAACTTTTCATGCTATTCAACGGCTTCAACACTATATTCTACTACGTAAGAAAATCGTTGTCGCCACCGTTAATCCTTTCCAATACGTTTGAATAGGAAAATTATTGGTGGGATGTACAACAAATGGATTGTTGTGCTTCAGGAATTCAATTTGGATTTTGCATCCCTGAAATCCAAAAAGTCTTTGGTCTTGGCCGAGTTAATGTTAGATTTTCCATTTGAGAATGAGGAAAGTGGAATGACAAACTCATTTCTGGATGAGAATATATTCCTCATCTCTTCTTCTGACCAGTGGTATGGAGACATTCTTATATATCTCTAGACTCTAAAGTTCCCTCGAAACTGTTCACGAGACGAACGATGAAGGATTCGTCACATGGAAAATAACTACCTCATTATCACAAACACATTGTATTGACGTGGGGTGGATTTGATTCTTCGTCATTGTTTGACTTTTGAAGAAGTGAAGGATGTGTTAAATAAATGCCATAGTGGAGCATGTGGTGGTCACCTATCTGGGTTGGCGGCAACCCAAAATATTTTGTGCATCGAGTATTTTTGGCCCATGATTTTCAAATATTGTGTTGAGGCGGTAAAGAAATTTCATCCATGTCAAATCTTCACTAAGAAAATGTGCACACATCATACTCCCATGTTCCTCGTTATTACTGTTGGCCCTTTCACCAAGTGGGGGGTGGATTTTATGACATGCGATCCGACTTCGGCTAGGGGGCATCATTACATTATCATGGTCATCGACTACTTCACCAAATGGGTTGAGGCTATGCCAATGTTCACTAATGATGGGGAAACTGCAACACTTTTCATTTTTAATCAGGTCATATCTAGGTTCAAGGTTCCGAAGTAGATTGTCACTAACCATGGTAGTCACTTTTAGAACCGCATGATGACAAAATTAGCATCAAAGATGGGTTTTAGGCAGGAACATTCGTCTCCCTACTATCCTCAGGTCAATGGTAAGGTTGAAGCCATAAATAAATCATTAAAGACGATATTAAAAATAACGGTTAACTCAAATCAAATGAATTGGCACTTTATACTATATCCAACATTGTGGGCTTACTGGACCTTAGTAAAAAATGCTATGGGTTTTTCACCTTTTTCAACTCATCCACGAAGTTGAAGAAGTTTTGCTGATTGAATGTGAGATCCCTTCAAAAAAATCATGGTTGAACTCCTTCCTGATACGACTTAGCTTGAGGAGAACCTAATTTATCTCAAACATCTTGATGAGCAACATCGAGATGCAGCCTTAGCAAAAAATGCACACACAAAGCGTGTTAAGTCTTAGTATGATAAATTCGTTCATCCTAGGGTTTTCTTCGAGGGAGACCTTGTGTTAGTCTATGAACAGGACAAGGACCCCCTGGTGGCAGGAAAATTCAACCCCATGTGGTACGAACCATATTTCGTGCAATGAGTGTTGGAGAAAGGATACCATGAGCTCGCAAATTATGAAGGTAATGTGTTTTCGGAGCTAAGAAATGGGATCTATCTTAAGAAGTACTACACTTGAGCCTAAATATCTGAGCATTAGCACTTTTTGTAAATATTGTCTATTTTGTACATAGTTTTGTATAGATTATTTCGCCTCCTTATTGTGTTAATGATTGGTGTGCGTATATTGTGTGGCATATGCTTGAAGATTCGTTGATCTACTTTGGATTCATGGACGATGCTAGTCACCATACTCAACACTTAGCATCAATTTCTTGGGTGATCTTTTCACCTTCCAAATGGATGGTCTCCACTAAGGATGCGTGTCTTAGGGAAACTACTAACAATGTTGCCGAGTATAGCACAATTATTGATCTTTTTTGAGATGCATTATCGCATGGCATTATTCACCTTCAGGTTTTCCTAGATTCGTAGTTGGTGGTCTTGTATTTGAATGGTCTGTATCATATACATGATCTGATATTGTTATGAAATTTTCTTAGGGTACGTCTTCTAGAACGTTCATTTGATTTTATTACTTATGAGCATGTTCCTAGGAGAGCTAATGAACTAGCTGATGCCTATGCTAATTATTTTTTAGATTGGAATTTACATCACCAGTAACATACGCACACACATTTACATGTAAATATTTACATTTGCAAGTAAAAAACATAAAAAATATATACAACGCACATGTTGGGCCCTTCATTTTTGGATAAGGAATTGTGAAAGTTTGGACTGAGCACGAGTTGCGCAAGATTCAATAGAGGATGGACATTAGAATGAGAAAGATTAATAGAAAGCAGTTGAGAAAGTTAGCACAACGCCAACTAAGCAACAAACGACTACAACAGAACAAGAAAGCGTGCAAGCCGAGAAGGAAGACACAACCCAACTTATACGTAGTGATCAACATAATTGTAAAGGGGTTGTTTAGTTGTTGTGGTTGCCTTTGTTGTCGTCGGTCATTTAAGTCATGAGTCTGTAATTAATTTGATCTATCAGTTCAAGAATTGGAGCTCTGTGACATGAGTTCAGATTCAAGAGTTTGTACACTGCACTATGGTGTAATTCCGAGTCTTTAATCACAGAAAGATTCCAAAGATAATATGAAGAAGGACCTAAATTTTCAAATATGATGTATCTCTGTGTGTTTTCTTATGCATTACAACATTTCCTTATGGTATGTAAGTTCTATCCATTGGTTCTACATTTAAATGCTTGTTTTGAACATCAATAGGTTCGATTCTTGCACATGTATGGTTTAGATCTGTTCATGTCTCTTACGCAAGATCAAGAATGAGTCTTGAAGGCCCTATGGATCCTCTTAAGTCTTTTCCCTACCCTTGCCTATCTATCTTTCTCAGTAGTGCTTCGGGTGAGACTTCTTCGCTTTGGAGGAGATGAAAATGATAGCACTCTAGACTACATGGTACCTTTTGTTGGTAACCTGAGAAGGACCCTGGTCTGATCAAACTTGCGCCAACAAAATGGTTCTGTTGTCGGGACCCATGATAAAAGGGAACTTGTAGGGAGAATGCTTCCTCCGATCCATAAATCTGGTATTGATCGACGGTGGGAAAGAAACTATGATGCATTCATATGGAAAGAAGCGAAACTGAAGGGAAAATTGGTGGAAAACACTCGCAAAGAAATCTTTTAATTAGAAAGATCGAGTGATCAGTATGAGATTTTCTAGGTTAAATTACCGGAAGAATTTTTCCATTGGATAAGAAGGCTCCAAGAAGCTCCAGAGTTCCAAGGACGAGTCAAGAGGACTTACGCGTGGGAGAATGAGAAGCTAGCAACACTTCAGAGGCTGGATTGTCCAATCACGTGAGCAATTTATTTCTGGGTCAACACCACATTAGAGGGATATATCATCGAATTTGTAGCTAAGAATCACCAATATTTCTCACGAGCAGAGGCAATTTTCAAGAAGGATGCAAGGGGAAGGATGTTAAGAGAAATACCCTTGTGGATTAAGGTTTTATTGATGGAGGAGGGGATGCTGAATATGTCCCCAACTGAGATGGCAGTGTAAACACCCTCGCTTGGGGTAGGGTGAGGCAGGGTGAGAGTCATGGAATGAGAGAGGGGAAGGGTTCTTTGCCAAACAGGAGGGAAAACAACAAGAAATGGACTCAATAGATGAGCGAGCCTTGAAGAGAGCCGCCATAGTTGAGAAGTGGTGGCACGAAAAGATCAAGAAATCAACAAGATAGTTCGAGAAGTTGAGGAAATAAGGTGGATCGGGAGAAGTAGAGGAAAGATAGAGGGAAGAATTGTAGAAGATGAGAAGACAGGAATGACTGGCCAGTCAAATATTAAACAAGAGAGAAGTGCAGAGAGAAAGAAGTCCCCAGGAGGTGGGACAAGAAGGAGAATGTGCAGGCGTGAGAGAGGAAGAAGTCGACATGAATCTTAGAGAAGAAATAGAAGATTCATCCCGATAACAGGAGAGATCAGGAATCTGGCTGAAGAGATCGCCCCAGTGGAAGCAAATGAGACCCCCCAGATCAAAGAAAACTGCCCTGAAGTCAGTGGCGCCAGCCCTAAATCACCCATACTCCAAGTGTCTTCTATACAAGCAGTAAGTCTGATACTACCTTCTCATGCTAGTTCTGTTCCAGTAAAATTAATTAGTCAGTCACAACCAAGAGGGGCGAGTACAAGGAGGATAGTGGGATCCCCTAGTAGATCACAAGCATGACCGTTATGATTCATATTGATAGGAACAAAAATATTAGCAATGGTTGTCCATGTGGGAGGTTCGATTGCCTGATACCCATAATTTTGGGGTAAGGGAGATGAAGACGTTGAACAACACTGGTTCTTGTGTGAAGCAATCTGGAGATCCAGAGGGACTCAAGATGTGAATAATTTGGTCGATTTCCAGACTACCTTGATAGGGCACACTCTCAAGTGGTACATGAAGAGTATCGAGCCAGGAGTGCTAGGAATGCAAGGTCAAGCATTCTCAATTGGCTAGGTATGGACAAGGTTCATAACAGAGTTCAAGTTACCTTAGTTAGAACAACAGGCTCTGTCCGAGTTATGCAAGATCCAGTAGTGGGAAGGTGAATCAACTTGGGAATACAACCATAAGTTTAAAGATTCCATAGGGAGGTTGGCACATCCAATCCATGAAGAACATTAAAGGGAGTGGTACATTTAGGGGTTGCTGCCTCTGACTCAGATTCCGCTAACTCAATAGCGGATAGCCACGTTAACAAATTCCTCGGAACAATTGATGAAGATTGAAGCCATGGCAGGATACCCTGGGAGCCTGTGAATGGATAGACCCCCAGTAGATGTAAATCTGGTGCAATTACAAGGGCATAAATCGACACTTACATAAAATATTCAAGAGCTGACGATACCCAGATCAGGACGAATGCAGGTTTGGTGCACTGAATGTTATACGAAAGGTCATATGGCGAACGAATGACCACGAGGAAGGAGAATGGGACCCCCTCAAAATCCGATGATAACCCCACCAGGACTCACAGGAGGAGTTGCACAAGTATCGACAAACTTACCTTTCCATAACCCCACCCTGTATCATGCTTTCCCAAGAGGCCAAGCAACACCAACAACCGAGTATTGTGAAATCTTCCGAATCCATGGGCATGGGCCAAGACAATGCCCCATCATGTAGAAATATTCGACAGTACCGAACACAATACATTGCGAGTTCTGCGTATCTACCACGCATACTACCAATCAATGTAGAGCGTTGGATGCACTAGTAGACATATTAGATCGAACAACATTCAGGGTGAATGAAAACCCTCAGGGACCAGGAAGAGGTCGAGGAGGTGGAGTCGGAGGAGACTTTAGAGGAGGAAGAACTGGGGGAAGAGGGCCAAGAAGATGCTATAAATGTGATGAGAAAGGTCACATGGCTATAGACTGTCCTCATCCAAGGCGACCATGGTGCTCTCACTATAGAACCAATGGGCACGCAACTGAAGACTGCCTAGAGTTAATTGAAAAATGGGAGGATAGAGTACGAAAAAGAGGAACTAACCTTATCAGTTCAGAAATCAAGAGGGTTTGTAAGGGATAATTTCCCAACCTTAATATTGTTACTCGAGGAGGAGCGAAGACATGAGCTGATGCTGATACTTTACCTCAAATCCAGAAAGAAGCACCTAAAGAAGACATGTATAACCCTTTGAAACAAAATCTATTCTTTAAATATGCCATAGAAGTATTTCAGAATGTTCCTAGCCCTGAGATGAAGATAGATTCTCACAGCCTATTGTTTATCCCAAGATGGCGCAAGTCCCTACTTCACCCCCTGCACCTAGAAACCCTGTAGTCATGCCAAGAAAACCCGAGCAACCTCAAAATGTAGTTGAGCTTTGGTTTCAATTATTCTCTGACATTCTGGGGAATGATCAACTAACAGAAAAGTTGCACAATGCGCTATACCTAGTTTTAGGGAATGAAGAACCCCTAGAGGCAAGAATAAGGTCTAATCTTCCTAATAAGAGTACCTAGAGAGTGCTGTGAAGAAAATTACAAACTGAAAAAGAATTTAGACTAGTAGCCCAGTTAGATGAATTTGAAATCAAGGACGTCATGTTGGATCTAGTATCTGATGTGAAAATTCTACCTAAGAAGACCTGGGAAGCCTTAGGAAAACCTAGGCTGACATATTCCCCAATTCAATTAAGAATGGAAAACCAATATTGTATCTTCCCCACAGGAAGACTGGAGAATGTGGAAATAGATGTTGCAGGAGTATATATAGTGCCTGACTTTGAAGTCACTGAGATCATGGGAGATAAGGACCCCTACCCTGCACTACTTGGCATCGATTGGGCCTATGAAAATTATGCAGTAATTGACTTGAAGAAAGACACCATGACCTTTGAGGTTGAGGGAATCAAGGTAGTTCAACCTTTGGATCCATATGTAGGACCCAGGTATACCAAACCAACAGAAAATAATATGGAGGGTCAAAACTTGGACCAGTTGTACACTGTAACATATGGGACAATAAACGATTATATAAATCCTATTGCTGATGGATCAATAAGTTGGAGAAGCATATAGTCAGTAGATAAAGACTCAGAACTGGCTTTCGACAGTTGGCAACAAGGTTCGCACGAAAGATTCTCAGGAAGATGTGCAACTGTCAGAGTGACCAGATGGGTTGGGACTGAAGTTAGAGAACACCCAGTATATGATGGCACCTCAGATCTAGACAATATTTTGCACAACATGGAAGAAAACATAAGAGTAGACCAAAGAATCTCGGTACTACATGTGTATTTTCAGAACACCCCTGCTAGATGGTGGGCTAATCATAAGGCTGTATTTGGAACTTGGGACGAGGTGAAGCAAGATATCAAGTACAGGTTCTAGAATAAGGAGAAGCTGGAATCAGAGATGCAAAAGGATCTTCAAGTTGTGCAACTATTCAACGGAGAATTAGATCCTAGGATACATATTGAACAGTGCGTGACATAGTGGCAAGCTGCGGGGATACCATCTCACTTCTGGGTCCAGGTATTCCCCCACTCTCTAGGTCCAATCCCGAAAGCTTGGGTCATACATGAGGAAACTAGAAGATAGACCAATGACTGACAAACAATGACATCTCAATTTTGAAAGGATTTCTCATTTACAAGTAACTACCCTGAGCTTGAAGTAGTCTTGCAAAAGATTAAAGAATTTCTTTTTACAGATAGTGGTAATCATAAATCAAACTTAGTGGTATGCGCCAAACATAGCCAAGAAATCCAGACTAATCTCCAATTTCCCTCAATTGAGAAACCTATAGAATGCTATTAGATTAGTAGAGATTCATAAAGCCTAGAGGACCTAGAAGAATTGAGAAACATGGCCATCAAAGAGACAGAGGGGAGAAGAGAAATTCAAAACACCATACCCAACCAAACAGATAGTTCCTACAATCACCCATTAAAATTGTGCAAAATCAATATAGAGACTACAGAGGAACCCAAGATAGCTATGGTGGGAGACTATTGGGATGAGCAAACAAGTCAGGAAATACAAAGTTTACTGCGGGAATATGAGGATTTGTTCCCAAAGACCTTTTCAAAGTTAAAGGGAATCAAAGGAGTCATGGGAGAAATGAAGATTGAACTGAAACGAGGATCCAAGCCTGTCAGACATAGACCATACCGTCTTAATCCTGGAGTAAAAGAGAAGGTTAAGAAGGAGATAGACAAGATGTTGGAAGCATGTCTCATTTTTGTAGTAGAAGAAGCAGAGTGGGTTAGCTCGATAGTTATTCAAAGCAATAAAGACACAGAGGATATTAGAGTCTATGTAGACTACAAAATCCTCAACTCTACCTGTGTATATGACCCTTTCCCAACACCCTTTACAGACGAAGTGCTTGAACAGGTTGCAGGAAAAGAAGAATACTCATTCACAGATGTATTTTCAGGATACCATCAAGTCAGGATCGCTGAAGAAGACAAAAGGAAGACAACTTTCATAACAGAATGGGGATCCTTTGCATACAATGTGATGCCATTTGGCTTGAAGAACACCCCTATAGTTTTCTCAAGGATTGTGATAGAAGATTTTAGAGATTTCATCCACAAATTTATAGAAGTCTATATGGATGATTGGACAATATATATCCTGCTCAAGGAACATGTAGCGTTGTTGCGACTAATGTTTGACAAATGCAGAGAGTTGCAGATCTCATTGAATCTCAGAAAATGTATCTTCTATGTACCACATGGGAATTTTTTGGGCCATATAGTTTGCTGAGAAGGAGTATTGGTAGACCCAACCAAAGTTGCGGCCATTGTGAATATGCCTCCACCTACGAGCGCTAAACAATTGTGCTCCACACCGGGACACACAGGTTATTATCACAAGTTCATCTGAAGATATGCCAACATTACGACACCTCTGGAAAACTTACTGAAAAAGGATGAAATGTTCCAATGGACTCCAGAATGTGATAAAGCATTCGAGACACTCAAGGAGAAACTCATCACAACACCGATTCTGATATTCCCAAATTGGGAGAACGAATTTCACGTCCATGTAGATGCTTCAAGAATTGCTTTGGGAGCTATCTTAACGCAACTTGGTGATGGAGCTATGGATCACCCTATCTATTTTGTGAGTCAGAAGTTGTCGCAAGCAGAGCGGAACTACACAACGAAAGAGAGGGAGGGTCTAGCCATGATTTATGCTTTGCATAAATTTAGACATTATTTTTTAGGATCTCATTTTAAATTCTTTACTGACAATTCTGCATTGAAATATCTAGTTAACAAGCCAATATTAGAAGGAAGAATTTGTACATGGCTGCTATTATTTCAGGAATTTTCATTTGAATTTATCATCAAGCCGGGAAGATGCAACGTAGAACTTGATCACCTGTCCAGGTTAGAGTCAGAGGAAAGTGGCGGAGTAGTAGATGATCAACTCCTATATGTAGACTTGTTCAAAATTGAGGCCATATCAGAGTACTTGGAGGACATAGTAGTCTTCCTAAGTACAAAGGCCTATCCAGAGACATATTCCACAACCCAGAAACGCCACATGGTTGTTAGAGCAGCAAATTACCAGTTGATCACTGGACAACTGTACAAACTTGGACTAGACAACATCCTCATACGATGTGTCCTGGATCATGAAAGACATGCCATACTCTAGGAATGGCATAGTGGAGTTGCAGGAGGCCACGTAGGAGGAAAGGCCACGACACAGAAAGTTCTCCAGGCAGGACTTTGTTGGGCAACACTCTTCAAGAATGGAAAGGTATACGCTAGATCATGTGATGTTTTTCAATGGGTGGGAAAGCCGTCACGCCGAGATGAGCTACCACTACAACCAGTTAGATCTCTATAAGAGTTTAAGAAATGGATAGTTGACTTCATTGGACCAATCAACCCTATTTCCAAGCATTCAAAGGCGAGGTGCATAATTACTCCAACTGACTACCTTACCCGTTTTGCAGAAGCAACAGTTGTACAAGACTGTTCAACAGATACTGCTACCAGATTCATTTTCGATAATATCATTTGGAGGTTCGGATGTCCCAGGAGCTTAACCAATGATCAGGGAGCTCATTTCATTAGCAACACTATAGCAACACTTACAATAGAATTTCTAATTCAACACCATAAGAGAAGTCCATACCACCCACAGGCCAATGGAACAGTCGAAGCCTTCAACAAAATTTGGAAAGGGGGTTAACATAGGTCTGTTGCACAAACCACGAGGACTAGGATGATAAAGTTCCTGCTGTACTATGGGCATACAGGACAAAAAAAAAAAAACTCCATAGGTACACATCGTTCCAGTTAGTTTACGTGAGATAAGCAGTGGTGCCTGTAGAATTTATCACCCCAAGTTTATATATTGCACAAGCCACACATATGACAGAGGAGGAATCATTGGCGCAGAGGCTTAAGGAATTACAAGAACTCGAGGAAACCGGATTTCTAGCAGACTTCCATCAGTCGGTTGAAAAATCAAGACAAAAATCTTGACATGACATGCACATTAAGACTAAGGTATTCATGCAAGGAGACAAGGTAATACTCTATGATAATCGATACCAGAAGCATCCTAGCAAGTTGCGCATGCACTGGTTGGAACCGTTCATAATTGCGGAGATCCGACCCTCGGGAGTAGTCAGACTCGTGCAACTGGATGGTGTGCTATGGTCAAGCTAAGTGAATGGAGCTCGCCTGAAGCCCTACCTGTCTCAAAGTCAAGAAAGAGGGACTGTCACTCTAGTCCGAAGGAGTTTAAATTTAGTTAATAAAGTCCATGTGCGCAGTGTTGTGCAATGACACATAGTTCATTTTTTGTTTAAGTGTTCTTTGATATAGAACTAAAGACTTAGCAGTGCAGGACTCAAAGTATAAGAGAATCCATTCATGACAGTCATCAATATGATGGGGACAACCTTTGTGGTTAGAGGGAGGATGAATCCAAGTATGATCTGAATCCATGTGCCACATGAACCCAATCTAGTCACAACCTTTATTTCCATTTCGGTACCCCGTCCAAGGTCAGTTAATCCATAAAGCCGCATTACGGAAAGATTCCCTTAAAGTTCATGTTGGGATACTGACCCGTCAAATAGAAAGGTCTGAAATCGGCCACATCCCTATTCCACTCATGCAAATAAGTTCATTCCAGAATTGCCCAATGGGATTTACCCTATTAAATCGTCCCATCGAAAAAATCATATCTATTTGCGTCCATACGGTCATGATCACCAACAGTTATTAATAAACTTGCCCGTTAAGCCAAGTATAAGGCCCTAAGAACTCGCCCGAGAATGTATCGTTCCAAAAGAACATAGCCATTTTCGAATTCAACAGAGAAAACCAACCTATACCATTGTGCAATCCGCAGTCTTAACCTTAGTCCTTAGCTGCCACAGAAGTGTGAATGCCGAGAGCCACATCAAGCCAAAGCGCCATGTCTAAAGAAGCAGTTCTAAATGAGCCCTATGACCCACGAGTCGAGATCATAGGTGATCTCAAAGGGAAGGTGGAGCATGTTAAACTCCTTGATATTGAACTCACAGATTCAACCTTGTTTCCTTAGATGCACACATATGTTTTTTGGAAGATGGCTCCAGATGGAATCAGAGGTATGCAATTTGTGCCAAAATTAGACTTCATCAATTTGTTCAATTCGACCATCATGAACCTGAGAGACCTACCAGTCTTCGATACCACTGGTGAGGTTGCGCGGTGCACAAAATTTCTAATAAGCAGGGTGCATGACAAAAGCCTATGGTTGGATAAGTGGTATCCAATCCATTTTGAAGACATCCAAAAACTTACTGGACTATCCTCCCAAGGAGAGGATGTGTCGAAAGGATTCCAAGGTCTTGGTAAGCACATGAAAAAAAAATGTGAGCTCAGTCTGTATGAGAAATTCAACACAAAAAGGGGGGGACACACATCGGTAATTGAACCCATCCTACCCGAGACAGTCCAGATTGGCTATTACATCATAGCCAACAAGGTTATGATATTGTACTACAAAGGAGAATGCACTCTAGATGCATTATCAATGGCTGATTTTTGCACCAATGGATATGTATTTAATTGGTGCAGTTACTTGCTAGAGGAACTCCTAGTAGCATGTGAGGAAGTGCACGAGAAGGGAGGAACCTTCACTTATGAATATCTACTCATGGAATTCACTATGTTTAAATGGAAGCCACCCGTGGGAAGACAACTGATGATACTAGACAAAGGGCACATGACAAAGATGTTTGAGCCATGGCAGTCCAGTCCAAATTCAAAGAGTACAACCTTCAACGCCACAACATTTTCTAAGTGGTACAACAGGTTGATCGACGCAACACAGAGGTTTCATATCCCACAGGAGACCCTCAAATGCAATATAAGAAATATTTCTTTCAGTATGAACTAACACCACATTCGTCTGGCCGAGACATGTGAGCAGGGAATATTTCCACAAAAGGATGTTGTCGTTCTATCTAGACGAGGAGGCCTTTGATAGGGAAGTCATGTCATGGCTAGGAGTCAAACATAACCTGCGCAAGATAGGAACGCATTATATCCTACCTGCGGAGCTGGTGAAGATGAAAGACAAAGATGCAGAGGCCAAACTAAGATCATGTCCAGAGCCATAGAAGCCATACACTCCAGCATAATTAGACTCTAAGAAGGAAGAGGATATGCAACAGTTGGAGTGGAAGAAAATATTGGCCATTCGTCAGCTACCAATCGATGCAGTGTTATTTGGTGTGGATTTTAACCATATCCTAGGTGCTGGGTTCAGTACCGAACCATTGGTGAAGAGGCCCAGAACCAGGGTCTCACTGAAAAAACCCCTGAACCCACAACCCCTTGCATTGGCCCCTCCCTACACCCACTCAATGGCTAAAGCCAACACTATCATTCACATTCATGATGACCCGGAGCCTGAAACATTTCCATCCACATTCATCATTGAGCACCCTCCATCACCACTACCACAATCACCAAACCTCGTCACCACTAGCCCACCCCATACCACAAAACCAAAGTCGATGTAGCTCAATCAACTAGAGATAGTGGAGTAAGGACTCCCAGAAACAACCCAAGCATCACCTAGGCCAAGATCAGAAGTTTCTGGTCCAGACCCCAAAGTACTAGAGCAAAGTATGAAGTTGAATGGTCTGAAGCCAGACATCCAGGAACAACAACCTGAGCCTTCGGTGCAAGGGAAATCCGCCCAAACTGAAGAGGAGCTGCACGTCCAAAGAAAACAACAAATCCCCCCCGTTGGCCAAGGGTGAGGCAACAAAAGAACCCACAAGGCAATAAGTAGAAGTAATAAAAGAGCAGGAGATACCACAACCTAAAAAATAACCAGAATCAACACCCAGGCACAACGCGACATCCGCGCGTGAAAAAATGGAGCGGGTTCTCCATGACCCTCAGCAATGCGCACAACTGATGCAACTTTGCATAGCCAGAACAAAGGTTCTGACTCTTTTTCCTGCAACGTTAAGGTCGAAGATTGCGATTGGACCACTAACAGACGAGGAGGTAGAGACCCGTTCAGACCACTCAATGGTCAATGGACTTCCACTGCAGACACAAGCACCCACATATGCATCTCCTTCATCTACTGATCTCATGTAGTGGCCAGTGACACAATTATTTGGACTCATCAGAGCATCAAATGATCAATTAGAGCAAAGGATCCAGGATGTCGAGAGATCTGCCGAGGTTGCAAGGAAGGAAGAGCTTGTTGCACAAACATGCAGGATGCAGGAAGCACATGAAAAAATCCAAGTTCAACGCAAGCTCGAAAGAGTGCAAGAAAGACTTGTTGAAGCCTAGCTGGAGATTCAGAAGATTGCACCCAAACTACCTGAAGTCAGTGATGCAGGTGAGCCGGAATACCAGATTGAGTTGCTACAAGGAGCATGGACACAAATCGCCACTGAAGCTGAGCAGCTAAAAACAAAGTTACAATAGGCACAACAAGAAGTAGTGCAGTAGCCCCAGAAGCTACAAGAGTAGATGCAAAAGATAGTACTACAAGGTAACAATGCGCGAGCAACATTACACAAGCACACAGAGGAATGCAAATAGATTTTCAGGGAAGTCAATGACTGGATGGGCATCATCGCTCGATGCAACCAAGTCTTAGAGGAGGTGCGCATAGAGATACAGGTGTTGAATGAAGAATTTTCATCTACAGTGGATCCTATGGAGCAAAAATAGAAGTTCGATCAAATCCAACATGTGGACAATGAGCTGAACGCCCTCTTTGAGGCTCAGTCCATAGCAAAGAAAGAGATGGGCGAATTTCGACCTGTTATTCTGGTAGTATACATGAAAATGAAATAAGTTGATGCAAAAATATACTCCGAGTGGAACTTGTTGGCCGCGTCCAAGACAAAGGCGGATAGCAAGGAGACAACTCAATAATTTTTTGCAGAGGCATCACTCATCGCCAGGAAATGGCAGGATAAAGTGGGAAACTTTCAAGGAGCAAAACAACGAGCCTTAGAATTGGTACCAGAGTTGGGCCTTTCATTTGAAGAGGTAAAAGAAGAGAAAGAAAAAACATAAGAGCCTAAGGAAGACAAGGGAAAACAACAGATGCTCATGGGAGATGCGAAAGAACCAAGTACTAAACTCAAGGGCGAGTTAAGCATTGTGGTCGAAGCCTGTTGGGCCCTTCATTTTTGGATAAGGAATTGTGCAAGTTTGGACTGAGCACGAGTTTCTCAAGCTTCAACAGAGGCTGGACATTAGAATGAGAAAGAGTAACAAAAAGAAGTTGCGAAAGTCAGCGCAACACCAACTAAGCAACAAACGACTGCAACAAAACAAGAAAGCATGCAAGCTGAGAAGGAAGACACAACCCAACTTATACATAGTGATGAACATAATTGTAAATTGGTTGATTAGTTGTTGTGGTTGCCTTTGTTGTTGTCGGTTGGTTAATTCATGAGTCTGTAATGAATTTGATCTATCAGTTCGAGAGTTGGAGCTCTGCGACATGAGTTCAGAGTCAAGAGTCTATACATTGCACTATGGTGTATTCCGAGTCTGTAATCACAGAAAGATTCCAAAGATAATATGAAGAAGGACCTAAATTTTCAAATATGATGTATCTCTATGTGTTTTCTTATGCATTGCAACATTTCCTTATGGTATGTAAGTTCTATCTGATGGTTCTACGTTTAAATGCTTGTTCGCAACATAAGTAAGTTTGATTCTTGCACATGTATGGTTCAGATCTGTTCATGTCTCTTACACAATATCAAGAATGAGTCCTCAAGGCCCTATGGATCCTCATAAGTCTTTTCCCTACCCTTCCCTATCTATCTGTCTCAACAACACTTCGGGTGAGACTTCTTCTCTTTAGAGGAGATGAAAATTCCAGTGCTTTAGACTACACAGTACCTTTTGTTGGTAACTTGAGAAGGACCCTGGTCTGATAAAACTTGTGCTAACAACACAAAAGGTTATCTCTCTCTCTCTCTCTATATATATATATATATGTGTGTGTGTGTGTGTGTGTGTGTGTGTGTGTGTGTGTGTGTGTGTGTGTGTGTTGACAGAGTGTCCTAAGAAATGTAATTTTTGTAAATGTGTTGAACTTGCATAGAATAGATCTAGCTAAACAATAATACACACATTTGTAGAGAGAATTTGAGAAAGAAGAAGAAGGAGAGAAAGAATGGAAGAATTCTCATTAAACGTTTCCACACTCAAAGAGTGAATAATTTACAATAGATATAGGATACATGAGTAACTAATGAGCCACAGTGGTGGTCTAGAGTGAT
>ML797182.1:99771-135563 GCA_009831015.1 Picea engelmannii | reverse complement strand
CTGAGATGCATGCCATATATCTTCCACATGAATTTTAGAAAACAAATCTGAAATGGAGTAGACATCATCTTCAATTAATGGAATACAAATTTGTGCAAATACTTTTGTAGAAGACTCTTCATAATAAGATGATTTATCTTCCAGTGGATTTTCTACATTCTCTATCTTGTCAAAATTTTGCATGCATTCTTCCTCATTCCCAAATAAAACCTCCAATCTGCTCCATAAATCATTTGGAGTGAATTCTTGTGAGTCATCATATACTTGATGGGGAATTTCGTGAGAAATAAAATAGAGGATACATCCTATGACCATATCTTGTCTATTGAGAAAGTCATTTTTCTCATCGAAAAAATCATGATCTACTTCCATTGCCATAGTTATTTGGTACAAGCCTCTGCATCTGAGCATAATCAAATTTTTTGGCTTCCATTCCAAATAGTTATGAGGTGTGTGAGAAGTATTTCTGGCGAATAATCCATCTTTTTGTTGTCTTCAATATTTTGTACTTGCAATTTTTTTTTTGGTGTAGATTTTTCTTAGTAGTCCGTCGGCTCTGATACCATGTAAATGTGTTGAACTTGCACAGAATATATCTAGCTAAACAATAATACACACATTTTCAGAGAGAATTTGAGAAAGACGAAGAAGGAGAGAAAGAATGGAATAATTCTCATTAACCATTTCCACACTCAAAGAGTGAATAATTTACAATAGATATAAAATACATGAGTAACTAATGAGCCATAGTGGTGGTCTAGAGTGATCTGGACACACACCAACAGTTACAAGAGTGAACTTCTACCTAGTCTAGTCTCTCAGGAAGTTACGAGAGTGAATTGCCACCTAGCTGAGTTAACTAGTCAACTAGTCTTTAGTTAACTGTCTGAACAGAGAGTAGTGAGGAGTTAACTCAGGGAATCAAGTGTAATGTCCCAGTCTGGTGATGATTCCAAGGAAAGTGCGCATTAGCATGGTGATGATCCCAATGTTGCATGGTGACAAAACCAATGCAACATCTAAACCCAACTCAACTAGTCAAACTGAAGTGTCAACTGAAAGAGAATATTCTCCAAGTGGAATATTCTCTCCTAAAATATAGGAGTCTGGATAATGACTAATTATGACTAATAAACAAGGAAAAACCTTAGGAAAAAAAAATCCTAGGTGTGTGTGAATTAACTCCAACAATTTTATTGATAAAGAAAAAGTGATTACATTATGAAGTGAGAACTCATAGTCTACTTGTTAACCTCACTTGAAGAAGGAGCTAGTTTATATAGATCAACTCTAAACTAAAAACTAGGAGAACAACCAATCATATAATCACATGAGTATGATAGGTTTCCTTCACATAGAAGCTAGGTGTCCTTATCCTAACAAACTAGAATAAACTAATTTTCTAAAAACATTTAATCTAGAAAATACTTAGACTATATAACTTTAGGATTATGAGGCTAACATGTTGCAAATACTAAGACAACTGAGAGGGGGGTGGGGGGGTGAATTAGTTGTTACTGTGTTTAACCAATTTTATGATTATTAAAATATTATTAACTTTATCCAAGTGATCATCAAGATTATGAAAGACATGAACAACAAAAATAACAAACATCAATCACACATATGATATACACAGAGACATATATTTCATGAGGAAACCTCTTCTTCTTTGAATGATAGGCAGTATTTTAAGTTCTGTGCATCATCTTTCTTTGAGAGCCAACTCAAAATAAGGCTACAACCTCTTCTTTAACAAGCTGCAACTTGATGAGAGCACCGACTCTCTAGTTTCTCTAGCACACACTAGAAGGAAGCACCAACTCCCTGAGTGTTCCAAGACCAACTGGATGGAAGCACAAACTTCTAGTCACACAAGCACCGACCTATATAATAGAGAACAATAGTTCTCCCTTGCACCACCCTACCACCCTATTTTTTCTGGCTACAACCAGATGGAAGCTACAACTTCCTATGTTCAAGCACCCACTTGAAACTTTGAGGACAACAGTCCTCCCTAACACCACCCTACCTCCCTGAAATATAAATATTTGCTTTCAAAAATTTATTACAATGATGCAGTATTTATCAATAACTTACCAGTCTCATCACTATTCTGCTACACTACTATGCTCTGATGCATCAATGTCTTGTTGCTGCTCGGCTCTTCTTGCGCACACCCTGTTCAGCTTCTTGTCAGCCTTTCATGCTCTTTGCACCCTCTTCATTCTTTTCACTACATATATAATTTTTTTTTCCAGATTATTCACTTCATCACATGCTACACCCATGCATATCACCCCCAAAAGCATATCAACTTCTCTGTTCTACATCATTTTCTCACGCCAAGGGCTCTACGTGATCATCATTCCAACTCTACGTCTTCTCTAGCAGTTATGCTGTAACTATTCATCATCAGTGCCCATTGTCTGAAGATTATTTGGCTTCTCTAGAAGTTATCCTGGGGTTCTTTGGCTTCTCCGTCAGTCACAATTCTTCACCTTCTCTGGCAGTTACAGTCAGTCGTTTTTCTGGCTTCTCTGGCTTCTAAACCCCTTCCTTCACGTGACCAGCGGTGGTGACCATACGCCTACTCAAAAGGTACTTTGTGATCTTGGTCTAGCGAGCACTAGCTCCCTTTTTTTTTTGATATGAACTTGGGCTATGAACTTCACGTGACCACACGATTGCGGGCACGTCCACAAGCGATTTGAGGGAAACCCACTTTTCGCCCTGCAATTCACTACAAAGCTCCATGTATGCCTTTGGCGATACCATGGTTTTGATTGCGGCCCGCTCATGAAAAACTAAGATCCGAGCATGTTCTGACCCCGCAATGCAATGGGACCATCGATCTCATGATATTGACGGTGCTCCTAAATGGATGGTTCCGATTTGTTCTTTCACGATTTGCGGATCAGATCTAACCTCCTTAAATCAACAACTATGATTTATTTCGTGATCCGGGCTTCGAGAGTTTCAACTCTCAAACCCTGCTTTCCTCTGTATGTCGATCTTCCAGAGTTGACAATCCACAGACGCGTGTCCCATTTATGGATCAACGGTTGAGATCTACTTTGCTACTCCAAGCTTCAGTGATTTCAATTCTCAGCCTTCACGCTCTCCCAGAATGATTTTAGTCGAAGTCCATAGATTCCTATCACTTGTCCTCCTCAAATCAATGAATCTAGTCTACTTCGAGACTTCAACACTTTCTACCAAGACCAGATCGATGACCCTTGGCACCCTTCTCGATCAACAATCAAGATTCACTTTGGGGCTTTGACGCTTTCACTCTCTGCTTTCCTCTAGAGTATTTCATACCCGGATTTCACAATCTGTTGACGTGTGTCCTCCTACAGATTGACGGTCCTCATCTCCTTCGACTCTTCGAGCTTTGAGGATTTCAAATCTCAACTTCACTTCCTTCACTATATCCTGGAGTGTTTTCCCCCAACTACACAGATTTCTACCACACGTCCTTCTGGCAATCGATGACCTAGATCTTCTTCGGCCCTTGGGTCTTTGGCACTCGAGACTTGAGGAATTTCGGCTAATCGCTGCTCCATTTTCCTCCGGAGTGATCACCTAATGAGTAAGTCATAAGTGGTGGAGACTGATTGCTGTCGGTTAATACTTCCACTGTAGTAGATCGACGAACGAGAATGCTCCCGAAGTGATATCTAGATTGGACGTTTTGTGTCCACTTTGGGACTTCGACATTTGAGACTTTGGGACTTTGGGAAAGTGTTGGTGGTAAAAATCCCGAAGTAAAACTCCCGGAGTGACATAACTTACTTACGTCACTTGATGACATGTCACAAGCCGAGTAGCTGACACGTGTCACTCAGAGTCGTGATTTGCACGTACCTGAAATGCCGATTCAACTTGACACTTGTCATTGTCTGATTACGCCGTGTTTCCTTGCTGACGTGGTCTACCACATGTCTTTGTAGACGTGGTTCTCCCTAATCTAACGATCATCACATTTTCTCCAGATCCGATGTTCCTTATTCATTTCGGATTTTGGGCTTCGGGTAATTCAACTTTCAAGTTGCCAATTCTCCCGAAGTGAGATTCCCTGAACAATAACCTCCTCGCAACTTTTGACATGAACTAAATGCTGTTCGTCGATTAAGTTCTTATATTGATGGCTCGATATATATTAAGTGCTACTCTTCTAGCTTATCCTATCCTTCCACTTAGAATGATCCAATGATTGTTGAGTATTTGGTTGATGGTCCTTTGGATCAGTGATCCAATGACCATTGTTGTGCTTCCTCCTAAGCTTTCTCACCTTCTGTTCTTGCCATCAATGACAAGCACACTCTTCCTATAAACATGCCAACAATCTCCCCCTTTGGCATTGATGGAAACCCTGAAAGGCTGCACTATTCTTCTTAGACCTCCAATGTAGCTATTACACATCAAAATTACTCACTTTGATAGTGTTGCAAATGTTGTCATTACAAAGGCCGCAAGTGTCGCATTTTTCTCACAAGGTCGCAAGTGTCGCATGTTGCTCACAAGTGTTGCAAGTGTCAGGGAAGAATACTGCCATGATGCTTATGTCATGCCTATAACGACATGAGAAGGACACTTGAAACACCTCAAACATTTGATTTGGAAGAGGAGAAATGAGTCAGCATGCTTGCAAACCTTTTTCCATCTGAAAGCACCCAAAAAACTGAGTTTTGGAGGAGAGCGCTCCCCTATACCTCTTCTCGGAGCGCCGACGCTCCCCCTTACACTGTCAGGAAGCGTTATAAATCTCCCCTGGCCCTTTTGAGGGAGCATTATAGATTTTGAGAGCGCTGGCGCCCCCCTAAAGCCTACTAGGGAGCGCTACAACGCTCTGATGGCCCTTTTGAGGGAGCACTACCTATTCTGGGCAGTTTTTAAGTTGTTGAGATGAATGGGGGAAGCATATTTTCATTATTGGAAGGCAGTTGGATTCGAATCCCTAGTCCATCCATGATCTTAGGGAAGATCCTCAACCGAAGGAGGCAAATCCTCAACTTCCCCAAGGATATCTCAAGTGGTTGAAGCCTCTCCAAGGCTATATAAGCAAGCTTTCTAATGGTGAAAGAGGATTGGAAAAGGAGAATTACACCAAACTTATGATCTCATAAGTGGTGCTGGAATAGAGCTGATTGGGGGAAGAATTGCTAGTATGAAACCTATGATCTTGTAGGAAACACACAGTCAGCCAAAGGAGAGTGATCAGTGAAGCTTCTGTCATCCAGGTCGTGGATCTTTCGAGCAAGGGTTAGACGAAGGGGACTTGACGAAGTTGTCACATTCGCATCTACGATTGTAAGTACTGCTGTCGTTATTCTCATCAATATGACACGCTTGGTCTGTTTCTTTCTAGTTTGTGTCTGATGTTACATGAACTGATCATTGATAGATAGATCTGTTTTTGAACTAATATCAATAGAGTAGGAAGTGGTCGTATCTTGTTTGTCCACAGGATTCAGCAAGGAGCAAAGCATCGAAGCGCAACTTGGAGCGTGCAGGGACAAACGTCGATAAAGAGGTACTTATGTTATCCTTCCTTCTCATGTGTTAGTTTAGATAGATTTGAAAGGAAGTCAGTGTCCACGTTAAGCATTTTCTGTCTTAGAGTTGAGGTCAAGCTCTTTGAGGTCATCTACCTGTCCGCAGGGAGATTTTCCTACAACAGAAACTGGCGACTCCACTGGGGAGATAGCCTCAAATCGAAACTTCTTGTTTTGGTTTCTCCTCATTGACCTTGTTCTACCCATTGATTGTTTCAGACCTGGTTCACTCCTCTTTAGATTGGTTTCATGAGCAGATTGGCTCCCTACCCCATCATACTCAGGATAGTTGTCGAAATTGATTTGCAATTTTTTGAATTTTTTGACATTTTTGGGAGTTTTTGAACCTGGCACCCCTGTCCCAGTGCTAACAGAGTGCCAACGCTCCCTAACAGCTTTGCACAGAGTGCTATAACTCTCCTTGCTTGTGGCAACAGAGCACCAACCCTCCTTTGGCTAGTAAACCTTCCAGAATTTCTTTTTCTGGGTTTTTCCTCTGTGTCTCTCCTGTTGAGTAACCTTGTGAGTCAATGCTTCTTCCCTTCCAGCCTTGACATCTGTCTTTTTGAAGGACGAACACCTTACTATTTGGATTTTGTAGCCTTCTTCACTATTGTTATTGAGTTTTTCTGCTGATTGAAGTCCGAAACCCATGCATTGTATTTCCCTCTGTTCAACTGAGTAAAAACCTTGGTGAAGGTCATCAAAGGCCTACAGATCTCTTCATCTTGATTTTAGTCAAGGTCATTGTTCTTCAGCTTTTTCTTTTGGGTGTGAAATTTGTTGTCTCTTTGATTATTTCTTTTCTTTCGCTTTTTGTGTTGATTGCAACAAAGGGTGTATTGTTTGTATGACTTTTGCTTGTACTAGTTTGATTTTCATTCATACGAAGAGATAATTAGCAAGACAATAATTATGTTCAATTGATCATTATTCATATACAGACAATGAAAAAGCATCTTCATGATTGTTTTTGCATGTTAGAAGGTATCTCAAAAGTTTAAGCATTACATCAAGATTTGATTGAGAAAAATAATTGTTTGAGGACACTCCTTATTCGTGCTTGTTAGTGAAAAGAACTCTCTCTCTCCTTTAGATAGATGTTCATCGAAAAGAAATGAATGCTTATAATATTTGATTCATTTTTGAGGCTAAGTCATAATTCCATTTGTTTCACTTCCATGCACCCCCTTTTGCATAAAGAACAACCACAAAATCAACGCTAATTAAAATTTATCTAGAACTTTTTCTTTTCTAGGATCCTCCACCAACAATAGATTAGGCTTAGTACTTTGGATCAGGGCTATGAGCATAACTCTCCAAAGTTTCCAAAACAAACAATAGCATCCTGAGTTAGGGAGAGTCAAATCCAATCATCGTATAAGTCTGCCTGGGATCCCCCTCTAACACAGGGGTTACGCACGAGGTCGCATTCGGGTAAGCTACGGGGACTAACCCTCTGTGGTTTAACTGATTGTGGTGGTCAGATCATATTATGGGGGTCACTTCAAGGTAAATCCACAATTACTGCGTGGAAGCCTTTTAGTTGATTTCGGGCTCAATACCCTGCCCATACGTTCTGGTCGGAATGTCGACTGTTCCGGCCCAGGGGCTGACTGCGAATTGGTAACCTTAGTGACCATAATCTTTAGGGTCTTACACAAGGTGACGGTGATGTGAAGTCTCACTGTACCTGGAGTAGACATTGGTCAAACTCACTCGGGCTCCTTGGAGGGTAAATCCATAATTACTGCATGGAAGCTTGCACCAAGGTGTAAGTCTGTTAAGCAGGTCACCATTGTAACTGTTCCACCCTATCCCCGCCCCTTTTGGACTTGATCATGCGATGTTGGATTTCATCACCAGCTAGTACGGTCATCAAAAGAAGGTCCTGTTTGCTTGGTTGTGATTCTTAGATTCTATTAGCGTATGTTGTTTCTTTTACTTAGTGGACCTTAGGTCGAGTCAGTGTTAATGGCATCAAATCCTGGGAGTACCAATGGAGGAACCCCTTCTTCTGGGGAACCTTATACCTTTCCTTCATTTGGAAACTTTGGTCCTCCATATGTTGCCACACTGAGTCTTCCGGGACTCACTATTGGATTACCGGTTTGGTTGTTCCCCACCCCGGTGATCCCGAATCCTCCCAATGTTTCAGTTGCACCTAATACTTTGGATGTCAATACACCACCCGCACATCAACCTCATGTCGAATTTTCGCCTTCTTCACCCATCAAGTCTCCTTCCATTTCTCGTTCTTCACCTAGTGAAATCCCTAAAGCAAGTAGCCAGGTTGATCAAAAGAAGAAGAAACAGAAAGAGAAGAAGAAGAAGAACCCAAAAAGGACACAGGCCCCAACAACATCAGATGTTGGCTCTAAGAAACCAGTTACTGTTGATAGTACTGGGAGTGTTGATGAGGTCAACAAGATTAAAATGAAGAATCCAAAACCCAAGTTCCCTTGCAGTCTTTGTAAGGGTGACCACTTTCTGCGGGATTGCCCCGGTCTTACCCAGGTCTTAGAAATGTGGTCCTCCACGTCGTCGACCTCTGTCGGTCATGTCGATGATACACCGTCAACTAGTGATATTCAGGTTGGTAAGAAGAAGAAAACTGTCAAGTTCCCTTGCATGTTATGTAAAGGTAATCGTCACTCTCACCTTTGTCCTCACATGGATGAGGCTTCTTCTCTTTTGGAAAAATTTCAACTTCCAAAAGGTTATCATAAGCTTTCCTCCGACCCATCATTGGTTGATGGACTTGTCAATCCGGTTCCATCCCCGATCAGTCCGGTTGATCAGGTGGTCAATCTAGTTTCCTCCTTGATTGAACCATGAACCCAAGTAGCTAGTCCAGTTCCATCATCGATCAACCCCACTCTTCATCAAAAGAGTGACACCAAAGTGGTCAATCTGTTTTCATCCTCGGTCGATCCCACTCTCCCTCTAGAGAGTGAAACCAAAGCGGTCGATCCGTTTCCACCCGTCGACCCCATTCTTCCCTTGGAGAATGAAACTCAAGTGGTCGATTCGGTTCCGCCATCGGTTGATCCCATTCCTCCATTGAGGAATGCTAAAGTGACTGATCCAGTTTCTTCCTTGGTCAGTCCCACTCTTCCTCTGAAGAGTGTCAAAGTGGTTGATTCCGTTCCACCATCGGTTGATCCCATTCCTCCATTGCGGAATGTCAAAGTGGTTGATCCGATTCCATCATCGGTCAATCCCACTCTTCCTCTGAAGAGTGCCAATGTGGTCTATCCAAGTCCACCATTGGTTGATCCGATCCAATCATCGGTTGATCCTACTCTCCTTCTAGAGAGTAAACCCGATACTGCCCATGTTTTTCTCATTAAGACAGACTCTATCATGCTGGGGGGCATCCCTCATTTTCTTGTGAAACCTCCTCCAAGTACCGAAGCCATCCTTTTTGATTGGGGTGTGCTAACTGGACCTCGTCTTCCCTCTCACGTTCCTTTCCAGATTACAGTACAGGTTCGTGGTCGGGACGTTCCTCAAATGCTGATAGATGAAGGTGCGTCCGTTAGTATTTTATCTTATGTTGCTTGGTACACTTTGGGTTGTCCGCAACTTGCACCGGTTACACATAATTTGTTAGCTTTTAATAGAAGAACTAGTCAACCTTTAGGTATCCTTCCTCAGTTTCCTATAACTTTGGGAGGGCAAACTGTCTTTATCGACATCATGGTAGTCCGAGACCCCTTGGATTTCTCTTTACTCCTTGGGCGGGATTATGTCTATTCCATGAAAGCTCTTGTATCCACCCTTTTCCATGTGATATCTTTCCCTCACGATGGAAGAATTGTGACTATTGATCAACTTCCATTCATCGGCCCCGACTGGGTTACCTCCCTAAGTGGTTCTTATATGCAGATAGTATCTCCCCCGCCGCATGTCAATTATGTGGTGTTGTCTCCCATGTTTTCAACTCCTGATGATTTGGATCCGGTAGTTGACATGGTGATCTCTTCAGTAGGGCTATTGGAGCCTGATCTCCTTACCCCTGCCGAGACCCTCGACGTGTGTTCCTTTTAGAGTAATTCTCTTCCATCCAGTGAAGATCTCTTGGAATCCATGACCGAGTCTTATCCCTTGACATGGTATCCTTCCAGAGCATTATCCTCTTGGAAGCCATGATCAAGAAGAAGCCACGATCATAGTTTCCATTCTCTGTGGAAAGCTCGTTAAAAAATGAAACAGAGATCACGAGCATAGTTTCTCTTCTCTGTGGCAAGCTCGTTAAAAAATGAAACAGAGGCCACTAGCTTTCATGCTGGGGGCACCACGAGCATAGTTTCTCTTCTCTGTGGCAAGCTCATTAAAAAATGAAACAAAGGTCACGAGCATAGTTTCTCTTCTCTGTGGCAAGCTCGTTAAAAAATGAAACAGAGGCCTTGAGCATAGTTTTCCTCTCTGTAGCAAGCTTGTTAAAAAATAAAACAACAATCTGGGGATCGAACCCGGAAACTTGAACATAGTTCTTTTCCTATGTCAAGCTCATTAAAAAATGAAACAATCACCTCTCCCTTCAAGTCGAGTCTTTCACCAGATCTCGTAGATGTCGAGTCGAGTCTTTCGTTAGGTCTCATTTTTTGTACCTTCATTTCATCCACCTGTATCCTTTTTCTCCATCTAGCACATAAATTGGTGACAACCTCAAAGTCGATGAATGAATTGAAGCTTGGGGGGGGGGGCATGTCTCCAGCCTTTGATAATCATTCTGGAGTCAAGCCACTAGCTTTCAAGCTGGGGGCATACCGAGCTTAGTCTTTGTTCTTTCTCGTGCTCGTAAATACATGAGAATGCAACCGGGTAAAGTTTTATCTCTTTTTCCGACCCGTACGAATACACGAACACACGAAAAAGGAACCCCCTTGGAGTCTCCTTTAAACCCTTTTCAGACTCTCTAAATATGAAAAGATTGTCGAGTGATCTTGCTTCCTTTCACGCTCGTTAAAAGGTTTGAAAGGGCATCTTTCGAGCGATAATTTACCCCTTTTTCGGTCTCGTTAGACTATTGTACGAAAAAGGAACTGAGAGAGTTCTCTTTTAAGTGTTTTTCCAAACTCTATAATCTTGAAAAACCTTCGAGTTTTCTGTCTTTGGACTCGCTAAAGCACACATCGATAGGCCCATATGGGACCAAACCCTTACTTCTTCCGGTTCGTTAAACAAAGGAAGAGGAAGTTACCAAAGGTGAATTATATCGAGCATGTGTTATCCTCCTTGAGCTCATTAAATCAAAAAGAGGTACTCGTCTATCTGGATGGGGGAAAAATTGAAAGGAGCAAGCCAAGCAGTCTCTTGAGAACATCATCCAACACTTCTTAGAGTCGCCCTTGAACACGACACTTTGTCATTTGCACATATCATAATCCGCTGAACCTCTGCATTGAGCCAATCCTTTGAGTTCCTTTCACTCCTTTGGGTCACCCGACGTAAGTCACAGTATCCACTGCATAGTTTTGGTCCATGTCATGTTTTGTTGTTGTGCCTCAGTGTTCAAGGGAAGTATCCGTCTCTAGAGTCAGCGATCCCAAATATCTTGCCTCAAAACCTATGTCAGTCCATGTCCATTTGATTTGCCAATTACATCTCTATGTCTGTTTTGTGTCGTTGATGGGGGATACATCAAGGCCCTCCCTCGACGAGTCTATTCCCGTCGACTTCAACACATTATCCGGGAATCAGGCTTAGAAACTAGTTAGTACTTTGGGACCTACATGCCTCAATGACAGGCCTCCTCACATTCGACAGTGGGTTTACATCATTGACCTTTGATTGAATGATTCCACAGATGTTCGACTTCAGCTCATCCATTCACATTCGTTGGAATGTACTAGGGTACCTTGAGAATCATTGACATTAATGGTGATCTCCCTCGCACTTGTTAATGGTTCACACCATCGACCGGTAATCAAGTGGTTTCTGCCATGTTCGACATCAGGACATCTATTCACATGGTTAGATTCATACCATATTGGGATTGGTAAGAAGACCCTGGGTTGAGTGATCACTTTGATATATGTTTTGCCCAGGTTGCGAAGGAGTTTCTATTGGACAAATGACACATATACTATTACATAGATCCACTTTGTATTGGTCGTGGCTATGTCTTGTCATCTCGTAGATCCACTGTGTATTCTTCGTGGCTACGATCAGTCTGAGTCATCAAAGTATAGATCCACATTGTATCTTCGGTGGCTATACCTTTTTATCAATACAATTATGTATCCGCAGTGTATTTTATGGCGGCCATATCTTGCAAGTCTTGATCACCCAAGCATAGGTATGCCTGCCTTGGGTTTTGAAATATGTCATGATATTTGTTGGATGTTTGTGTGCATCTTCCGTCAAGTTCTCTGAGTCTATACCCTTGCTTGAGAGTCTACAAAGCATTTCAGTTATCAGTTCGCATCTTCTAACTTCATACTTTGGGGGGCAATCTATTACACATCAAAATTACTCACTTTGATAGTGTCGCAAGTGTCGTCATTACAAAGGTCACAAGTGTTGCATTTTTCTCACAAGGTCGCAAGTGTCGCATGTTTCTCACAAGTGTCGCAAGTGTCAGGGAAGAATACTGCCATGATGCTTATGTCGTGCCTATAACGACATGAGAAGGACACTTGAAACACCTCAAACATTTGATTTGGAAGAGGAGAAATGAGTCAACAGGCTTGCAAACATTTTTCCATCTGAAAGCACCCAAAAAACTGAGTTTTGGAGGAGAGCGCTCCCCTATACCTCTTCTCGGAGCGCCATCGCTCCCCCTTACACTGTCAGGGAGCGTTATAAAGCTCCCCTGGCCCTTTTGAGGGAGCGTTATAGATTTTGAGAGTGCTGACGCCCCCCTAAAGCCTACTAGGGAGCGCTACAACGCTCTGATGGCCCTTTTGAGGGAGCGCTACCTATTCTAGGTAGTTGTTAAGCTGTTGAGATGAATGGGGGAAGCATCTTCTCATTCTTGGAAGGCAGTTGGATTCGAATCCCTAGTCCATCCATGATCTTAGGGTAGATCCTCAATTGAAGGAGGTAACTCCTAAACTTCCTCAAGGATATCTCAAGTGGTTGAAGCCTCTCCAAGGCTATATAAGCAAGCTTTCTAATGGTGAAAGAGGATTGGAAAAGGAGAATTACACCAAACTTATGATCTCATAAGTGGTGCTGGAACAGAGCTGATTAGGGGAAGAATTGCTAGTATGAAACCTATGATCTTGTAGGAAGCACACAGTCAGCCAAAGGAGAGTGATCAGTGAAGCTGCTGTCATCCAGGTCGTGGATCTTTTGAGCAAGGGTTAGACGAAGGGGACTTGACGAAGCTGTCGCATTCGCATCTACGATTGTAAGTACTGCTGTCGTTATTCTCATCAATATGACACACTTGGCCTGTTTCTTTCTAGTTTGTGTCTGATGTTACATGAACTGATTATTGATAGATAGATCTGTTTTTGAACTAATATCAATAGAGTAGGAAGTGGTCGTATCTTGTTTGTCCACAAGATTCAACAAGGAGAAAAGGATCGAAGCGCAACTTGGAGCGTGTAGGGACAAACGTCGATAAAGAGGTACTTCTGTTATCCTTCCTTCTCATGTGTTAGTTTAGATAGATTTGAAAGGAAGTCAGTGTCCACGTTAAGCATTTTCTGTCTTAGAGTTAAGGTCAAGCTCTTTGAGGTCATCTACCTGTCCGCAGGGAGATTTTCCTACAACAGTAGCATCCAGACCACACCTTTTCGCCCCCTTTGACATCAATGTCAAAGAAAACATGCTCCCCCTGAGCTGTTGCAGTACTTTTTTGGAGATATAAGATATTCAACCAACACACACTCCCCCTGACAGGATGGACTCTCTTAGGTGAGAGAAGGAATGACACCCAACTTTTGATGAAGATATTCAAATGGTGTCTTGGCTAGGGGTTTAGTAAAGATGTCTGCAATTTGTTCTGTGGAAGGAATATAATTAAGCTAAACAACTCTGTTTGTAACCCGCGCTTTGAGAAAATGATACTTTATTGGTATATTCTTTGTCTTTGAATGGATAATAGGATTCTTCGATACACTAATGGCACTGGTGTTATCACAATGAAGTGGAATGGGATCAGTATAAGTTACCTTGAAATCTACAAGAGTTTGTATCATCCATAAGATCTGAGTGCAACAAGTAGCAACATCAATCTACTCTGCCTCTGTAGTTGATAATGAAATAGATCCCTGCTTATTACTAATCCATGCTTCTAATGAATCACCTAAGAAGAATGCACCTCCACTGGTGCTCTTTCTCTCATCCAAACAGTTTTCCCAATCAACATCTGAATATGCAGCTAATTGTAAATTCTGATTTCTAGGATAACAAAGACCATAAGTCATTGTACCCTTCAAATATTTGAATATCCTCTTGACACCTGCTAAATGAATTTGTTTAGGAGAAGACTGATAACGAACTACCATTCCAACAAATTGCATTATATCAAGATGAGATGATGTGATGTACAGAAGACTCCCTATCATTGATCGATATGATATTTGATCAACATCAGGTGTAATATCATCTTTACCGAGATTGCAACCAACCACCATAGGTGTACTAACAGGAGAGGAATATTCCATCTAAAAACTCTTTAACATCTCTTTCAAATACTGTTCTTGAGGGATAAATATCCCTGCAAAATTCTGATTTATTCACAAACCAAAAAAATATGACAATTCTCCTATCATGGACATCTCAAACTCAGCCTGCATTGAATTAGAAAACCACTGAACTGAAGGGTAATTAGTGTGTCCAAAAATAATGTCATCTACATAAACCAAAACAACTAATAAATCATCACCTTTAGAATTAATGTATATATTACTGTCAACAATACCTTTCTTGAACCCTTTGTCTTGTAGAAATTTGTCCAGTCTATGATACCAGGCTCGTGGTGCCTGTTTTAGTCAATATAATGCTTTTTTCAACTTACAGACATAGTCAGGATTATTTTTCCGTGAAAATCCTTCAGGTTGCTCCACATATACATATTCTTCTATATCTCCATTAAGAAATGTTGACTTAACATCCATCTGATATACTTTAAAGTTCTTATGACATGCATAGGCAAGAAACATTCTGATGGCTTCCATTATTGCCACTGGTGCAAAGGTTTCATCAAAATCCCGTCCTTCAACTTGTGCATATCCCTTACAAACCAATATGGATTTATTCCTAACAATTTGTCCTTGTTCATTCATTTTGTTCTTAAACACCCATTTGCAGCCAATTACATTCTTATCTGCAGGTTTAGGAAAAAGCTCCCAAGTATTTTTATTCTCAATCTGATCCAGTTCCTCATTCATTGATTTTAACCAATTTACATCTTTACTGGCTTCATCAAATTTCTTGGGTTCCACCATGGATATGAAGGCTATATGTGATTGCTCAATGTCTTTGATTATCCTCCTCCTGGTTTGTACACCTTTGTCTTTCTCACCAATTATCTGACTTGCAGGATGATTCTTTTGAATAATTCTAGAGGAAGGATTTGATGCTGTCTGCTGATTTGAGTCTGCCTGAGTATTTGTATCTTCATCTAACTTAGAGTCTTCTTTTTATTATTCTTGGACATGTTCATCTTCGAATTCAACTTCAACTATATCCTCTGTTGTTGATTCAATATTTCTCACCTCTCTTACTGGGACTCCTTCATCAACTTTTATGTCAATGCAATCAACCAATTTATGAAGCCTCTTATTATAGCATCTGTATCCTTTACTGTTTGTAGCATACACTAAGAAGATTCCTTCATCATCCCTGTCATCATACTTGCCAAGGTTTTCATTATTATTCTTTATGTAGCACTTACTCCCAAAGACTTTGAAGTGTTTTATTGAAGCAGTTCTTCCACACCATAATTCATAAGGTGTCTTGTCACTGTGTGGTATAAGGTGAGCTTTGTTAAGAATATGGATTTCTGTGTGTATTTCTTCTACCCAGTAGGTTTGATAAATGTTCTTCTCATTCATCATTGACTTGACCATTTGTTGAACTGTTCTGTTTTGCCTCTCAACTACTCCATTTTGATGTGGAGTTCTTGGGATTGTGTATTCTCTCTTGATCCCATGTTTATCACATAATTCCTTGAAATCACTTTACATAATTTCTCCTCCTTTGTCTGATCTGACAACCTTTAATCTGTTGCCTGTTTGATTCTCAGTTAAAGCCTTAAATATTTTAAATTTCTCAAATGCTTCAACTTTTTCTTTGAGAAAAGAAACCCAAGTGAGTCTGGAGTAATCATCAATGATCAACATGAATTATTTTTCCTTCCCTGTGCCTTCATGTCTTGATGGTCCACATAAATCCATATGAACTAATTGGAGTGGTTTCTCTGTTGAAGTAGAGCTCTTGGATTTAAAATGTGTCTTGGTTAGCTTTCCTACTTGGCAAGGTTTACACACAGAATCTTGTGGCTTTGATATTCTTGGAAGATCTTTTACTGCCTCAAGATTTTTGAGGTTGATTAAGTGGTCACAGTTTAGATGTCCAAGTCTCCTATGCCATAACCAACTTTCATCATGTTTTCTTAGATGACACTCTTCTCTATCTTCTTTCAACACATATACATTATTATCTGTCCTTATGCCTTTATCCACCACTTGTCCTAAGTTTATAGACTTTATCTTACAATCTTTGGAAGTGAACACCACTTCACATCCTCTGTCACACATTTGACTTACAATGAGAAAATTATGTTTCAACCCATCTACAAGAAGAACATCCTGGGCTTTTCCCTTGCCATTACTTAAACTCACCATCTCTTTACCCTTGATTTTACCTGGTTCATCATTTCCAAAGGTCACATTTCCTGATTTTCTTTTACTTATAGACATAAACTTATCCTTGTCTCCAGTCATGTGCTTGGAACATCCACTGTCTATATACCAGGGGTATTTTTGTTTTTGAGCTAAAAGTACTAGATCAAGTTTTTCACTATATTTCTTTTTCCATGTGCTGGCATTTCTAGCTAAGGGTTTTATCCTTGGATCTGCTTTGTGATTATTCAAATGGCAGTTTCCAGCTTTGTGGCCGAAGTTATGAAAGTTATAACATTCGAGCTCAATGTTCAATAGGTCAAAGTGATTGGTGCAACTTTGTCTACTCATTGGTTGTTTAGTTCTATGTTGCAGAGATTGTTTATTTCTTGGTCTCCTTAGTTGCATGTCTCTAAACTTAATTTGACATTTTGCAATCTTATGACCAAAATTAGAGCAGTAAAAACAATAACCATGGAAGAAATTTTTGTACCTGAAGGATGGCCTTCTTCTTGGCACTTGTTGCTCCATCTTCTGATATCTTTGTTTTTGATTAGGGATCATCTTGTCTTTATTATCTTTTGGTGGCAGAGTAATCACATGGTCTGATTGTCTGCTGACTTGGAACTTGATCATCTTTACTGACTCTTTTCTTTCTGGTTGTTCGGTGCTTGAATCACTTACATAGCCTAAACTAGTCTTCAACAAAGGAGATCTTTGTTTTCTTAGAATGTCATTTAGTTCTGCTGAGGCTTTAATTCTTGGAATATTTTTGAGATACAATGCTTTAAACTTCTCCATCTCTTTTATGGTTTTTAGTACCTCTTCTTCCAAGGCTTCACAACTTGCCTTCTTTTCTAATAACTGTTGTTTCAGAATGTCCTCTATTTTCTTTGTCTCTTCTAATTCCACTTTTAGCAGGGCAAAGTCTTCATCAGGTTTTTTACTGTTTTTCTCGAACTATATCAACAATTCTTTTTGCTTTTTCTTCTTAAATCCGAGTCTAGCAATTTATTCTAGAGCATTGATCAGTTCTCCTTCCAAGTCAACCACAACTTCTTCATCATCAACATCACTTCCTGTGATTTTATTATCATAATCCTCTTTGGACATAAGCATAAAGTCATTAATCTTATCTTCACAAGAAGAATCATTATCTGTGTCTCCTGAAGAGTCATCATTGTTTACACATAAAATTTTCTTTTTACCAAATCTCTTGGATTTGTACTTCTCTTCACCTTCAACATTCTGGTCCTTCTTATTGTGTGGACACTTAGATGCAAAGTGACCTATCTTTCCACAGTTAAAACATTTGAAGGGCAACTTGCCTTGGTACTTGCCTGATCCTTTCTTTAGTCTTCTCACAAATTTTGCTTCAATCTCATCAGGCTCAGAATCCTCAACCTTATCTTCTTTAAATGATGCTTCTCTAGAGGTGGGTTTATCTTTACCTATCCTCATTTCATAAGAAGTTAAAGTTCCTAGGAGTTGGTCAATAAACAAAGTTTTAAGATCATTCAGTTCTTTTATTGTAGAAACTTTTGGATTAAATCTATCAGGAAAAGATCTTAAAATCTTCTGAACTAAAAATGATTCTTCAATCTTCTCACCAAGACCCTTCATGGCATTCACATGATACTCAACTCTTAAAAAATATTTACTAATTGTTTCATCCTCATTCATCTTTAGTTGTTCAAATTTCAATCTATGTGTCTGAAGTTTGGCACCTTTTACTTTCTCATCTCCTTCATAACTGCTAATAAGTTTATCCCACATTTCTTTGGTGGATTCAAGTTGCATGAACTTTACAAATTCAGCTTCAGCAAGCCCACTCAAGATAGCATTCATTGCCTTAGCGTTGAAGCTAAATTATAGCTTGTAATCCTTAGAATCTAGTACAACTGGATTTACATAACCAGTCTCTACAACATCCCAAACATCATCACCTAAGGCCATGATGTATGTTCTCATTATAACCTTCCAGAAGGCAAAATTTGTTCCATCAAACATAAGAGGCTTATTGGTTGAAGTTCCTTCATGGCTTGTCATGTTTAAGCTTACTGATCTACCTTTAAATAAAAGGAACCCGCTCTGATACCAATTGTTGGAAATACTAATACAACTGAGAGGGGGGGGGTGAATCAGTTGTTACTATGCTTAAGAACTTTTATGCCTATCAAAATATTATTAAATTTCTCCAAGTGATCATCAAGATTATTCAATACATGAACAATAGAAATAACAAACATCAATCACACATATGATATACACAGAGACTGATATTTCACGAGGAAACCCATAAAGGGAGAAAACCTCTTCTTCTTCTAATGATAGGTAGTATTTTAAGTTTTGTACATCATCTTTCTTTGAGCACCAACTCAAAATGAGGCTACAACCTCTTCTTTAACAAGCTGCAACTTGTTGAGAGCACCAACTCTCTGGATTCTCTAGCACCCACTAGAAGGAAGCACCAACTCCCTGAGTGTTCCAACACCAACTGGATGGGAGCACCAACTTCCAGTTACACATGCACCAACCTGTATAACAAAGAACAATGGTTCTCCTTTGCACCACCCTACCACCCTGGTTTTTCTGGCTGCAACCAGATGGAAGCTACAACTTCCTGTGTTCAAGTACCCACTTGAAACTCTGAGGACAAAATTCCTCCCTAGCACCACCCTACCACCCTGAAATATAAATATTTTCTTTCAAAAAGTTATTACAATGATACAATATTTATCAATGGCTTACCAGTCTCATCACTGTTCTTCTACATTGCTCTGCTCTAACGCATCAGTGTCTTGCTACTTCTTGCCTTTTCTTGCGCACACCCTATTCAACTTCTCGCCATCCTTTCATTCTCTTTGCACCCTCTTCATTCTTTTCATTGCATCTACAATATTTTTTTCAGATTATGCACTTCATCACATGCTACACCCATGCATCTCACCCCCAAAAGCATACCAAATTCTCTGTTCTACATCATTTTCTCATGCCAAGTGCTCTACGTGATCATCATTCCAACTTTGCGTCTTCTCTAGAGGTTATGCTATAACTATTCATCATCAGTGCCCGTTGTCCAAATATTCTTTGGCTTCTCTGGAAGTTATCCTAAGGTTCTTTGGCTTCTCTTTTAGTTGCAATTCTTCGCCTTCTCTGGCAGTTATAGTTAGTCATTTTTCTTGCTTCTCTAGCTTCTAAACCCCTTCCTTCACGTGACCACCGACGATGACCATACGCCTATTCAAAAGGCACTTTGCGATATTGGTATAACGAGCACTAGCTCCTTTTGTTTTCTTGATATGACCTTGGGCTATGAACTTCACGTGACCACGCGATTGCGGGTGCATCCATAGGCAGTTTGAGGGAAACCCGCTTTTCTCCCCGCAATTCACTATAAATCTCCACATATGCCTTTGGCGATACCGTGGTTTTGATTGCGGCCCGCTCACAAAAAATTAAGATCCGAGCATGTTCTGACCCTGCAATGTGACAAGACCGTCGATCTCACGATCTTGATGGTTCTCCTAAACAGACGGTTCAGATTTGTTCTTTCACGATCTGCGGATCATATCTAACCTCCCTAAATCAACAGCTGTGATTTATTTCATGATCCGGGCTTCAGGAGTTTCAACTCTCAAACCCTGCTTTCCTCCATATGTCGATCTTCCAGAGTTGACAATCCACTGACGTGTGTCCCATTTCTCGATCAACGGTCGAGATATGCTTTGCTACTCCGAGCTTTGGCGATTTCAATTATCAACCTTCACGCTCTCCCAGAACTCTTTTAGTCGGAGTCCATAGATTCTTGCCACGTGTCATCCTCAAATCAATGACTCTAGTCTGCTTCGGGACTTCGAGACTTTCTACCAAGACCAGATCGATGACCCTTGGCGCCATTCTCGATCAATGGTCAAGATTCACTTCGGGGCTTCTATGCTTTCACTCTCTTCTTTCCTCTGGAGTATTTCATACCCAAAGTTCACGATCTATTGATGTGTGTCCTCATACAGATCGAAGGTACTCAACTCCTTTGGATCTTCGGGCTTTGGGGATTTCATATCTCAACTTCTCTTCCTTTACTATCTCCTAGAGTGTTTTTCCCCAAACTGCACAGATTTTTTCCACGCGTCCTTCTGGAAATCGACGACCTAGATCTTCTTCGGCCCTTGGGTCTTTGGCGTTTGGGACTTCGGGACTTTAGGATAATCGCTGCTCCATTTTCCTCTAGAGTGATCACCTACTGAGTAAGTCATAAGTGGTGGAGACCGCTCGCTGTCAGTTAATACTTCCACTTACACTATCCTTCCACTGTAGTAGATCGACGGTCGATAATGCTCCTGAAGTGATCTTCAGATCAGACATTTCGTGTCCACTTCGGGACTTTGACATTCAGGACTTCGGGACTTTGGGCAAGTGTTGGTGGTAAAACTCCTGGAGTAACGTAACTTACTTACGTCACTTGATGATGTGTCACGAGCCGAGTAGCTGCCACGTGTCACTTAGATTCATGATTTGCACGTACCTAAAATGTCGATTCAACTTGACACTTGTCATTGTCTAATTGCGCCATGTGTCCTTGCTGACATGGTATTCTAACATGGTCTGCCACATGTCCTTGTAGAGGTGGTCTGCTGATGTGGTTCTCCCTGATCTAACGGTCATTGCATTTTCTCCATATCTGATGGTCCTTATTCATTTCAGATTTTGAGCTTCCGGTAATTCAACTTTCAAGTTGCCAATTCTCCCGAAGTGAGATTCCCCGAACAGTAACTTCCTCGCAAATTTTGATGTGAACCAAATGTTATTCTTTGATCATGTTCTTAGATCAATGACTCGATCTATATTCGGTGCTGCTCTTATAGCTTATCTTGTCCTTCCACTTAGAATGATCCAACAGTTTTCGGGTATTTGGTTGATGGTCCTTTGGATCGGTGATCCAATGGGCACTGTTGCGCTTCCTCCTGATATTTCTCGCCTTCTACTCCGCCTTTTGTTCTTGCCATCAATGACAAGAACACTCTTCCTGTAAACATGCCAACATAACAATCCCCCCTTTAATCCAAAATTTCATTTTTACAAATACCAAGTTCATCTCTGAACTTAGTGAACTTTATTCTACCAAGAGGTTTGGTAAAATTATCTAAAGTTTGATCGTCAGACAGACATAACTGAGGCTTGATGATGTCTTTGATGATGAGCGATTTGATGAAGTGGTACTTGGTGTCGACATGTTTAGTCTTTGAATGAAATACTGGATTCGTGGCCATCTTTATTGTTGACTGACTGTCGATCAATGAGGTAGTTGGTGATTTCTGAGTTTCACCAAGATCCTATAAAATTCCGCGTAGCCATACAGTCTCACATGTTGCTTCCCAAGCTAATATATACTCTGCCTCTGCTGAAGAATTGACAATTGTTGTCTGCTTTTTACAATTCCAAGATACTGTTGCTAAACCCATATTAATTAAATAACACGAAGTGGATGTTCTATCATCAATGTCACCTGCAAAATCAACATCTAAATATCCAACAAGTGTAAAATTTTTGTTCCTTTTGTAGAGAAGACCAAAATCTTTTGTACCTTGAATGTATCTTAGTACTCTTTTTTCTGAATTTGAGTGACTTTCCCTCAATTCTTGCATAAAACTTGAAAGTATACTGACTGAATATGACAAATTTGGTTGAGTATTTTTCAAATAAATGAGACTTCCAACCAATTTCCTGTACTTTATACTGTTTACCAATTCCCCCCCTTCAAATTTTTAAAGTTTCACTTTTTGCTCCATGGGGGTAAGAGAAGGTTTACAATCTTCCATGCCAAACTTATTTAATGATTCAGTGGTATACTTAGTTTGACTAAGGAATATTTGGTTAGGATGTTGAGATACTTCAACTCCAAGATAATAATGAAGTTTCCCTAAATCAGTCATTTTGAACCCTGCTTTAAGTTCTTCCTTAACATGTTTGATGTGAGCTTCATTATTTGCTATTATGATTAAGTCATCAACACAGTGTACAAGTATCACCATGTTCTTATTTTTCATTTGAATACAATGTATCATCTAATTCACTTCGCTGAAAACCTACCTTTCGTAGGTACTCATCCATTTTTTCATACCAAGCTCGAGGAGCTTGTTTCAATCCATATAAAGCCTTCACAAGTTTGCAAACTTTATGTTCTTGTCCTTTAGCTTCAAACCCTTGTGGTTGAGTCATGAAAATATCTTCCTTTAGATCACCATTTAGGAAGACACTTTTTACATCCATTTGATGTAATTTCCAACCATTTTGTGCAACCAAATTGATAACCATTTTGATAATATTCCATTTAGCTGTGGGTGCAAAAGTTTCTTCATAATCAATTCCTTCCTGTTGAGAAAAACCTTTATCAACAAGTCTTGCTTTGTACTTGTCAATTTAATCAATGGGATTGTACTTTACTCGATAAACACATTTACAACCGATGGGATTAACATCATGTGGACAATAAACTAAGTTCCAAGTCCCATTTTCAAGTACTGAATCATACTCATTAATCTTTATGTCCAATTGCTTCAACAAAAGAAGTAGGTTTAGTGGAAGCATGAGCAAAATTTGCTTCTGCTCTTGAATATCCCCTAGTTCCTTTTTTGTTCATTTCATATGAATGAACATCTTTGAGAATTTGTTCGGCCCACTTTGGCTTCTTATGTTGAGGGGATTGAGGATTCGAATCACCATTATTATTGAAAATAGGATTTTCAAAAAATGAGGCTCTTCTTTCATATGAAATATCTGAGGTTGGAGAAGATTCTTTTGAAGATTCAGTATCAGAAGAGTCTTTTGTAGTTTCATTATCATATGAATCGGAAGAACTTTTTGATAAAGAGATGTTATCTGGAGAAACAAATTATTTTTCAATCAAAATGTTTGCATTGACTAGTTCAACTTACCTTTACCCTTAGTGTTTTTCTTCTCTAAACGACTAAGGAGATGATTAATCTCATCTAAACTGTTACTTTCAGTTTCATAAAAAAATACATCTCTACTAACAATGAAGTTTCCATCTGAAAGCAATCTATACCCTTTCTTTTCATCAGAGTATCCAATGAAGGTACACTTCATACTTGGTTTTCTAATTTAGTCATCTTTTCCTTAGGAACTAAAGAATAACATGTTGAGCCAAAAACCCTAAGATGATTTACCTTGGGTTTAAAACCGTACCAAGCTTAATAAGGAGTTTTCCATCTAAAGTTGATGTAGGTGATCGATTTCTGAGATAAAATGCAATATGGACTGCTTTAGCCCAATATTTTGTGCTCAACCATTTAAATTTCATCATAGATATTTCCATGCCCATGAGAATTATGTTCATCCTTTCAGTAACTCCATTTTGCTATGGAGTATAGGAATTTTTCAGTTGCCTCTTAATTCCATTGTTTCGACAATAATCATTGAATTTAGTTGAAGTGAATTCACCTCTATTATCTGTTCTCAAAGATGCAACCTTTTCTCTTGTTGCATTTTCAACCATGTGTTGAAAATGTTTAAAATTTTCAAAATCTTCAGACTTTGCCTTTAAAAAATATACCCATGTCATTCTGGTGTAGTCATCAATGAACCATATAAAGTATAAACATCCATCGAAAGAAGATTCCATTGGACCACATATATCAATGTGAATCAACTCCAAATACTTTGTTGCTCGCCATGAGCTGGTTGAAAAAGATTCTCGCTTTTTCTTGCCAAAAATATAAGCTTCACACTTGGAATTTTCTTTCTTGAAAGTTGGTAAACTCTTTACAAAATCTCGGGACTTAAGTTTCAAGAGACTATCAAACTTTAAGTGACCAATTCGAAAAATGCCATAATCTGAATGAAGACATTTCAGAATTCACTGTTGCTGCAACCTCTTCCTTTCTTTGGATGAATTTCCCATTCATTCTTAGTAACTTCCCATCTTCATATCCATTCATTATTGTTTCCAAGTTGTCATTCTCTGACTTAATATTCACCAAACCATCTTGCATGACGATTTGATGTCCAACTTGTCTGATTGTAACTAAGGATAACAATTTTTTCTTAAATGTTGGTACATTCCAAACATTTGAAATCCATTTTTCACCAATTCCAGGGAGAAAGACTTTCAATGAAACTTTTCCTTGAGGTATATGAGTTGCATCATCATCTAAATAAATGGGATTTAGTTGAACATCTTGATAATTCCAAAAATAGTCTTTGCGATAAGTCATATGCTGAGTAGCCCCTGTGTCCAATATCCAATCATTTTCAAATGAATCTATATGCTGAACTGCTGAAAAAACATATTCATATTGATCATCCTGGTAATCTTGATCCTCTGCATATTGAGCTGATTGTTGAGAATTTGAATTTGATGTTTTCTTAAACTTTAGCAATTGATCATTTCTTGTAAGACAATTTGATGCATAATGACCCATCTTTAAACATCTTTTACATCTTACTTGTCTGAAATTTCTGCCTCTTCTTGACTGTGCATTATTATTGTGAGGATTACTTTGAAAATTTTGTTGATGAAAATTGCTACGACCTCTACCTTGACCACGACCTCTGCCACAACCTCGATTAGAAGACTGATTCTGAAAATTTCCAAAAATTGATTTTCCTCTTCCTTTATAACTTTCATCTTTAGTGAAAAGAAGATCTTCTTCCGATTGTTTTTGTTTTCCTAAAGATTTACTATGTTGATCCAGTAATTCACTAAGTGAATCAAAAGTCACAGTTGATAACTTATCAATTATTTGTAAAGTCTCAAGAAAATTATTATAAGATTGAGGCAAGAAATTTATTACAATGGAGACTAGAAAACTATTTTCAAGTTTAGGAAAACCGCCTTTGATGATTTTCCGATGAATGTTCTCAATCCTTGAAATATATTCTAATACATCAAAATTATCTGCTAATATTTGTTTAAGTAGTTTCATTTGTAGATCAAATCTATGAGATGCAACAAGAGTATTAAAAATCTTCTTGAACAGATTCCAAGAAGACCATGCATCTTTGGAATTCTCAATATGTACAAACAAGTGTTCAGTTACAGAAGAACATAGCAAAGCAAGTGATTTTTCATCTTTCAAATGCCATTTTTCTAAAGAAGTAGCATCAGTTGGCTTAGTTGGAGCAATATCACCATCACAAATATCACACCATAAATCATTATAAATCATAGTGTTCTACATGTGCCGACTCCAAGATTTGTAATTCTTGGGTCCATCTAACTTAGCTGATTCTATGAATAAATTGATTAATTTAGACATTAATGTTTGTTGCAATATTGCAAGTGAATAATCCACAAAAATCCAAAAGAGAGACGCAAGGCACCAAAAAGAAGTGTACACAATCCACCCAAAAATAGCACTTTTAAGAGCTTGGCCTTGACCCTTTAAAAATCTCGTTGAAAAATGGAGTTTGAGAGAGTATTTCACTGGACTCTTCTCAACTTCAAAGTTTTTCAAGGCTACAATAAAAAATATCTTTTACAAGATATATAGCCTTTTACACCTTTTACAAATATCACAATGTGCCCCCCACTTGAGCTAAAGTCATACATGAAGTAACACTACTCAAAAGATTAATAATAAAAAATCTTTTTACAAAAAAAAAATAAAAAAATCTCCCTTTAATCCACTTATCACTTCAAAGAGTTTTCCTAAAGAATACTTTATTAAAATATTCTTTATAACATATATTTCTCCCAAAAAAGAAGGTTTCAAAAAGTAACTCCACCAAATTATGCACGAATTTGTTTTATATGCTATAAATCATCATGTGTCAATTTTAAAATATAAAAGAACTCATGTCCATGAAGAGTCTTCAACCATGTGGAGGACGCTTGCTAAGGGCGCGTTTTTGTGGAGGTTGCAATCTCTTCGCCATATACTAGGATCTACACCAACATACCAAATCCTCTTTTCTTTGTTTTAGATAGATACTAGATCACACCAGATTTTGGACCATGATTTGCTAGTCCACGATACAAGATCACAGTTACAAGTGCGGGGAAATCACGATATCCAAGACCTCGGTTGAGACTGAACGAAGCTTACAGAGGCCCAGGTTAACCAGCACTGGACTTCTCTTCATGATCACCAATAGGAATGTGCAGAACATCGACCTCAACCTTCTTGGATGAAGAATTAGTATTGCTTTATATTTTTATTGGCATTGTTGTTTATTGTCAGTTCAGTGTGCGCTGATTCCTCCCGCTATTTTGTATTGAAGATTGAATATGGCAGGGGAAAACACGCCTTCATTGGCCTCAGATTTTCCGAGAGGAGCGATCTGGTTGCATTCAAGATCTTGTATTGGCAGCTACAAATACTCCTTATGCTCGGGATCAGGCTATTAGGAGGAATTTTGACAAACAAATCTATATTCCTCTACCTAATCTAAAGGCAAGGCAACATATGTTCAAGGTTCACCTAGGTGATACACCTAACAACCTGACAGAGGGAGACTTTGAGGATCTATCACGAAGAACAAATGGCTTCTTTGGTCCTGATATTTCTGTTTGTGTGAAAGGAAGATGCTATGTTCTTCAGTAAAGTTTCTACCAAACAAGGCAAAGACCAACTGTCAACAAGCACGATCTAGAAGTCCATGAGCAATTCACAAAGGAATTTGCTGAAGAGGTTGTTCGCATTCACTAGTTGCACGTCCTCAACATAGAACTTGGGCAACACGACGCGGGAAACGAGCTCGATATCCTGGATCTTGAGCCCAACGAAGGAAATAAAGTTGAATTCGCATATTGGTTGGTTGCCACAAGATCGTGATCTGGTTGCATTCATTGGTTGCACGGAGAGTGAACTAGTTACTAAAAACCTTTGCTCATTACGATATGGTTCGTCCACCTTTTTCAATCTGATTGCACCTTTTGCAGTCTAGTCTCTTCCCATAATAATAAGAATGTAATATGAGCTAGTCTCCTCAGCTTCATACTTTGGTGAATGGCAACGTCATAGTTAACAAAATAAAGGGAATTTCCAGATTAGATTGCACCATGATTTTGCATATCTACCAATGAAAACAAACAGATCTCAAACAAAACAAATAGTTTGAGATATATTTTAAGTAGATCTAAAACAATTACAGCTCTTCACAAGAAATTGACAGATTTATAAGCAGATTTGTCGCAATTGTTTACAAAAATGAGCTGTCTACTTGGATTGAAGTTGATCTATTTGATAAACAAAGTAGATCAAAATAACTTTTTCCTTATTGAATTAACAATAAAAATACTTCAGTATCATTGTCCTTGAATTTGAAGAGATCCAGGATGATTTTGTGGAGACTTCCTTGCTTCCTCAATCCATCACCAATCCTTCCATCACCATTTCACCATGGCTTTGATACCATGTTGACAAAGTGTCCTCAGACACGTAATTTTATTGATAAGGAAAAAGTGATTACAATTTGAAGTGAGAACTCATAATCTACTTGTTAACCTCACTTGAAGAAGGAGATAGTTTATATAGCTCAACTCTAAACTAAAAACTAGGAGAACAACCAATCACATAATCACATGAGTATGATAGGTTTCCTTTACATAGAATCTAGGTGTCCTTATCATAACAAACTAGAATAAACTAATTTTCTAAAAACATTTAATGTAGAAAATACTTAGACTATAGAACTTTTGGATTATGAGACTAACAATATATATATACTTAGACTATAGAACTTTTGGATTATGAGCCTAATAATATATATATATATATATATCAAAAGGAGATCCATAAGTACAAAATGTGGGCCCACTAGCCTCTGAATGTCATATAAGTACAAAAATCATGCTATGAGAACACAATGTATCTAGGCCTGAGACCGATGGAGCCTATCATAACAAACTGCAACATTTTCCAAACATCAGAACAATCTAGCCCATGGTCTGGGTACCCCCATGACATGACGTTGCATGCCTATGGGGAGGTCATCAATATTCGCCATAGGCACGTTGTGAGTAAGCGTCTTAAATTTTCTACCCACACCACGTAAGGTCCTACCTTCATTGTCATTAGGACTTTCCTCCTCTCTGCCGCATTGATTGTGTCACGGGACATTAGCTGAACTCACATGTGCTCTATTTGCATACAAAGTAAATTACTTATAAACATGATGAATCTCACAAAAAGATAGTTCTTTTTACCTTTCAATGTATATATCATATATGTTCAAAAAATAAAAATTAAATAAACATAATTTTTTTTTACCTATATCCCGTGGCTTGTCCCCAAGAGGAATGATGACATTGAGATCGTTAGTAAAGTCGATTCCAACATAGGGGTAATCCTCAATAAAGGGAGTCTGCTGCTCCCACCAATTGAAAAAGTCGTCGTCATACGGGTTGGCTAGTTGCCCCCCTCCTATCTGAGCTATCAAATCAGTCCATCAGACCATGGCAGGCCATGGTCGCAAGTGTCCTCGTATATATGTGCTCGGGCTTATCATAGGAACCCTTTCAAAGAAGAAGGTGCATAGGAAATTTTCGAAGCCAAAGTTCTTAGTTTTCCTGAGCTTGTAATCTATAAATTGAGACTTCATGCACTTTATCATTGTCGTGCTCTAGTCAAACATAGTGGGTCTCAAGCATTTGACCCCATGTTGCATTTGGGTCCGAGAATCCAAATGCAAAGAGTTGGATCCTACGATCCTCACCATAGTGCAAAGAATGACTCAGAGGCTCATATTGGTAACATGCTTGATGGGCACTTGAGACCCATTCTTCTCATTGTCGACATCATAATACCTATGGATGTAATCATTGATAGTTCGCCCACCTCTACCTTGAGTTTGGAAGTTTGGTACTTCCCCTCTCGTGGACAAACAAGTGATAAAGTAGATATCTTCTACGATGATTGTCAATGATTTCCCTGCAAACATAAATGCTTCAACATCAGGGTACCAATAATCAATCAAGAGATTTAGTAATCTCTGTTGGGCCCTCATGCCACCAATCTAAAAAAACTTATACATGCCACATGTGTGTAATGGTTTTTTGGAATCGTCATCATCAAAGACTGCACGCTCCACTTCTTTATGTTCACACTCTCTCCGGTGAACAAACATCCTGTCCAATTTCAAGAGAATGTTAAGTTAGTATTTTTTTTCAAAATGTCTCTGGGAATCTGCAGGCATTAGTTATAACAACCGTGAATATCCATAGATGGTGTTTTGTTAAGATCCTGAATAATCTGCAAATATACTTCAACAATAAACCAATAATAAACACCAAACCATTCACCCGAACAATGAACACAAGAATGTAGACAAAACCCTTGAGGTAGGGTAACACCGTATATTAATCCTTAAGGAATGATAACACTCCTCAAACAATGCTTGATACATTCACAATATTATTCACTATCTTTCATTACATTGCTTACACTTCTTTATATAGATCTATCTCCTAGGAACCTTCTAGAGATATTTCTCACATTTATTACATCTAACTACCATAGTGGGCCTTTATTAATATAGTGGACCTAGTCCACCTTACATTGAATGACCAAATTCTCATATATTAAATTACCTCCACTAATAATACATAACCACATTCCCATTGGGTACCTCCATAGGTACCCCATATTACTTCCCTAGGTATACTACATTCCATCCCCCTTCACATGTTTTGTCCTCGAAACATGAGAATAAACCATACAATATGACCGACTAAGCAATGTAGCCATCTGGTACCAAGTATGCCCATCCATCCATCCCAATAGAATTTGAACATGATGTCCATCTGCTGCCTTTCCACCCTGATCTTGCTTTGCATAATGTCGGGGTTGCCATGGGATTGTTTCTATAGCCTGAGCTCTTCCCGTAGTGTCGGTAGTCCTCCATGTACCTCTTGATCAGTTTCCTGTCTGGTGCCCTGCTGGTGTATAAATGTGTTGATGCACATGCCCTTTCCTTGATGAATGTTGTGTCTCTATATGATGTGGATGGAGATATACAACAACTATAAGAATCTGTTCTTTTTTCTTCAAATCTACAACACTTTGTGACTTTGAGTCAATGACCTCCTTAGCTTCCTGATTATTTCCTTCCTGTAGTTTTTCTTAATCACCTTCTGTAAACTCTGCCTCTGATTCAACTTTAGACTCATCAACAACTTGTTTGTTAGATTCCATGGGCCCATCTTTCTTACTAAGAGACACATCCTGTAATGTAATTTTCTTTTTATTGTACCAAATATTTAGAAACTTCTTTTGCACATTAATATTAATGGTACCCATTGATTCTATCCAAGGATATCCCAAAACAATGTCTTCATCACCCTTATCTAGAGCCTCAAAATATGAATGCAACACATATTTATCCATACCGGGCTTCAAATATTTAAAAAGTTTAACATTTTCACCTGCAACCTGTGCGCTTTGAATATTCTTTGCTGGAACTTGTAATCTATTAATCAATTGAGCATTGATAAAATTCTCTTGGCAACTAAGGCTAATAGAAACAATGACATTTTCTTTGTGAATACAACCATGAACCTGTAATATAGATTTTCCATATAAAAATGAACTCTTGTTGCTCCCTTTATCAACATGAGACCATTTATCTAAAAGGATTTTTTCAAGTGCTTCATCAAAAAATTTCAACAATTGACTATAGCTATGTGATTTCCACCAAATGACCGCATCACCTTTTAATTGGCTCCCTACCCAATGTTTCCAATTCGCTTTCCAAAACAAATTCAATTCTTTTAAGAATTCATAAATACTAGGGCCATCATATTTTCTAGTAAAAAACATCTTTCTTGGGAGAAATCGTCAAGAAAAACTAAGATTAAAAATAACTTACGACAGAAAATCGCGGCTTTTTCCGGAAAAACCCTGAAAAACTATTGAATTTAAAATACTCATAACTTTACTTCCCGGACTCTGTTTCGGCTGATGTTTTTTTTGAAATTGGGTATTTTTCCGAGATGAATTCAAATATCCAATTTTTTCGGCCAAATTCTGCTAAATATTTTTTCATATCTGAACCTGAAGTGCACCGCCCTCTTTTTTCCTAGAAAAAATATGCAAAAAGAGCCAAAAAATTCTCTCCTTCTTTGGCCAAGGAAAGTTCTCTGATATCACTTGTTAAGAACCCAATACTTGCATATAGAAACACCACAAAGATTCAGAGAACAATATAGAACACCAAACCATTCACCTGAACAAAAGAATGTAGATAAAACCCTTGAGGTAAGGTAACACCATATATTAATCCTTAAGGAAGGCTAACACTCCTCAATAAATGCTTGATACATTCACAATATTATTCACTATATTTCATTAAGTTACTTACATTTCTTTATATCTCTCTCTCTATCTCCTAGGAACCTTCAAGAGAGTTTTCCCACATTTATTACATCTAACTACCATAGTGGGCCTTTATTAATATAGTGGAGATAGTCCACCTTATATTGAATGACCACATTCTCATATATTAAACGAATCCCACTAATAATAAATAATCACATTACCATTGGGTACCTCCCTAGGTACCCCATATTACCTCCCTAGGTATACTACATGTTTCTACCAATTGCGGACATCCGTGGGTTGCCTTAGGGTACCCCATGGATGCACATAGTCGATTTTGACAACGAAGGCTCAAGCCCCATTTTTCCATGAAAATGAGTAAAATAAAAAATGAAATTGCAAGATAGGGTGTAGGTACTTAATTTTTCCAGGAGGAAAAGGATTTCATTGCTCCAAGCTCCAAGAATCTTCGTCGGAAATTCAAGGGTTTCTTGGTCACTTTGGGTAATTTTTCGTAAAATGGTAAAAATCACTTAGTGAATGGGTAAATATGCTAGTATTTATATCAAATTGTAAAAACACACTTCCTATAGTTTTTATATTTTTCCAAAAATCCAACTAATGAATAGTCCCTTGTAGCGTTGTGGTTTTTTTTTCCAGGTCTTTGGCTTTACTTTGACAATTTTTGGTCTTTTTTTGTCGGTTGGATGAGTCTTTCACAAGACTATGGGCAGGTAATGTTCTTGTAACTAGAATTTAGTATAGGATGCATTCATCTGAACTGTTTGCGTTATCAATTGTCATTGTCTCTTAAACCTAGGGTCAACCCCATTAACAAGCGATGGAACTTTCTCCTCTGCTCAAAAGTATCATTCTATTGATGGTAAAGCCTACCTTCCATGGGTGCTTTAGTTTAGAATCTCATGGTATGATGAAACTCATGCTGCAAGTTTGTTCTTTAGGCTAAGGAGTCCTAGTTAGACCTGCCATGATTTTGCATTCTAACTTCATACTTCTCACTCAGTCTTGTTCTGGCCATTACTCGCGGGACTCCCTCCCTTATATACTACTCAAAACAACATTATGGAGTCTTATTTAAGCTCTTTTCAGACTCCTTAAAATTGAAAAGATTGTTGACTAACCTTGTTTATTTTACACTCGTTAAATGTATAGGAAAGAACGTTTGTTCGACATAAGTTTAACCCTTTTTTGAACCGAATAGAGTAATTATAAAAAATGTATACTCTAATCTACTGACTAGAAGAGTTCTCCTCAGTTTTGATTTACACTTTTTTTTGGCTCAGGAGACTAAATTTAGGAAAAATGACACTGGATTTTTAGTTAAGCTCTTTTCAGACTCCCTAAACATGAAAACATGGCCAAGTGATCATGTTTCTTTCACACTCGTAAAATGGATTTGAAAGGATGTATTTTCAGTATTAGTTTAACCCTTTTCTGGATCAAACAAACTATTTACGAAAAATGAATGCTTTAGTAAAACATTGACTAAAAGACTTCTCCTTGGTATTATTTACTCTTTTTCAGATCGTGGAGAATAAACTTACGAAAAAGACCACCATGGGAGGTTTAATTCCTAAAGTTGATTTGTAACTGCATTGCATTTTGACTGGTCGCACGTTTAGTCTTAATGTCGACTTCAACATGATGTTGTTGAACCAATTGCTTATGCATTCCTATCAGTTCCCCACCTTTCAATTTATGCCTTTGCGACTTGACACCTTATCCCTGGAGGAAACATTCCCCAAGTGTCCTTATCCTACACATTCTTTCCTTTCATTGAGCATAGGTATGTTCCTTACGCTCTAGGACTAGTTTTCTTTCTCGTGACACTCGTTTCCTCCATTGTACTATAACATTCTTTTATTGTTTTTCAGGATTTTATAATATGAAAAAGACAAAAAAATAAAAAAAAACCAAAAATAAGGGGGGGAAAGCTTCTATCTCTTGTGTTGGCATCAATCTTATCGCCCTTTAACAAAGCACAATCTTGAGTCAATATCTCATCATTTTGGGTCTAATATGGATTTAAGAGACTTTTTCTCATTTTTGAGTTTTATCTCCCCTAGTTGGTTATTCTTCCAACCATATGGAGTGTTTGTTGATGCATCCCGTATCACAGATGTATCCTAGTTTATAGTCCATGCTTCCTAAGTCACATAATGTGTTGTGCCTCTGTTCAAGGGAAAATTTCAACCCAAGTAAACAATTCTATGGTTAGTTTCTAACCTTGAAATTCAGCATTCCCAAGCCAGTCAAATCAATCTCATCATCACAAGTATATTCTCTTCGTCTAATTTATTCCAAATCTTTGGCCTTTCGCCACCCCTCATGTTGGATGATGAAGGGTGCCTTAATTCCTTCCTTCCAACGTATCTCTTCCCATCAACTTTGACACATATTTCTTTGGGATAGGGATCTCAAGTTATGTTTGGTACCTTGGGGCCTGCAATCATCAGTGGTAGACACCCTCTCTATTGACATTGGGAATACATCAATGTCCCCTCATAGATAGATTCTACCAGGTGTTGACATCAACTCATTTATTCACACTTGTTCTATTGTACCATGGTACCTTGACACCCATTATCATCATTGGTGGGTTGTCTCACGTTTGTTAATGGTATACATTAATGACTGGTAATCAAATGATGTCTCATTATGTTCAACTTTGACTCATCTATTCACATAGTGTATACATGTACAATGACAGATCATTGTGAAGAACTCTGGTGAAGTACGAGCACCATGTCTTTTGTGCTCCTTCCCGACCCATATGGTGCCACCTCACAAACATTGGTACTTGCAGAGGATTGACTTGTTATTTCCCTTGTTTCCATATATCTTATGTTTTTGATCTTGTGATCTTGAGACATAGCTCCACTGTGTGTCTATTCATGGATATGATCTACTTTGACATGGATCCATTGAGTATTTTTCATGGCCATGCTTGTTACTCCATTTTCACATGGATTCACTGTGTATTGTTCATGGCCATGGACTATAGATTTATTTCACATATGCCATGGATTTGAAGTGTACTTGATTTGGCAACCATGCTTATATCACTCCTGAGCATGGGTATGCCTGACTTGGTAAGAGAATACTGTTAATTTCTCTATGACAATGGTTGTTGTTCTTGGATCAGTTGTTCAAGAACCTTCACAAGTTTACTTCAATGCATCTTCGCCTCTTAGAGTTTATAATGTATTTCGGACATCATTTTTCCCTTTTGACCTCACACATTAGGGGGCATATGTTATAGCACAAAATTCCACACCTATGCATTTGTGCCATGGCCTAAACCTTTCCCTTGGCTTGCTAGACAAATTCCCAACTTGCCTTATCCAAATTATCTAAAAAATGTATCTTTTGCACACATTCACGGGCTCCTTTGATGAAACTGTTGACGGGCGAAATCGACCGTATGTCAACTGAGAGAGTGGAACCGGTCCGGGGTTGTCTAATAACCCAAGCCGTTTGGGATGAACCACCTTGACGGGTTTAGCGGCTCCGTTAGCCGATCTAAGGTCCTAAGAAAACAAAAAGAAAACTAATCTAAACTAACTAATCTAACTAAAACTAAATAAAACAAACTAATAAACTAAACTAAAACTAACTATTAAACAAACTAAACTAATCTAACTATTTTATATATACAATCTACTAACTAATGCTATACTAACTCTAACTAATTAACTATCTAACTACTAACTGAAATATAATTTATTCACAAAATGTACAATATCTACAATTTACAGATTTAAATAAAACATGAAAAACTCATAAATATTCTGCCCTAAGACAGATAAAGATGTTTTTGTTGATTTTATAATTTTATGAACAAAAAATAAAACATAAAACTAACTAAACTAAATCACTAATATACTAATTCTAATTACTAACCTAAACTAAAACATATATCTAACTAAACTACTAATGAATATACTAAACAAATAAATGACAAATTGACCTGGAAACGCCCCAGATTTGTCCTATGTATGATGACTGTTTTAGCAGATCGGAGGGAGGAAACCCACACCGAATTATCTGAGAGCTTCTCGTAAACGGTAGCTGCAGTGCTCTTCAAGTATGTTTATAGGACAAACAAGACATAAAAATCACAA
>ML797182.1:67586-98848 GCA_009831015.1 Picea engelmannii | reverse complement strand
TTGTAAAAATCGTTTGATATCCAATTGAAATCAATATGATCAAACAAATCGTAGGTAATGGTTAAACAAGAGATACGATCGAATCCAAACAAAATCATTTTCCACTCGTTATAGCTGTAACGACATAGAAAACAAATTATGCCATAAGCGAATTAAACCAACATGAGTGCGTAACTGTATTGTCATAGCAAACGATTTCATGCCACGAATAGATCAATTCAAACTGGCGCGAAAATCAATTCAAATGAAATCATAACAGGATCGATTGGTTGGCAACATAATTCGTAATTTGTTATTGCAAATTGGGTAAATAAACTCGATTGACATTGAACGAAATCGTTCATTTCAAACGAATTATAACCGAATTTAACATATATACCAATCGGGGATCTGGATATAACCAACTTGTTTTATAAATCAAAATCAAACAGAGCATTCATTTATGATACGAATCTAACTCATGAAAATGATAGAATTAACAACAATCCAATCAAGCGAATTAATTGGCTGGGGTTTAGCATGGTCGTCATGAATCAAATCCATTCCATAATTCGGGCGTATTTTCACAGGCTTAAATGAGAGCATTGTTTTACAAAAACAGAGTCGTTCTTTCCAAATTAGATTGATCAGAGTGGTATTCCTAATTTGAAAAATTATATGACACAACATACTAAAAAATCGTAACAACCGACCTCGTTGGAATCGTTTGCCAATCACAGTATACAAACCATAACGAAATCAAATCCAAACATGATCGTATTCACAACGAATTCGATCGAAAGGAAACCGCCAGTTTCGTTAACTCAATCAGACAACTAACGAATCAAATCCAAATGAAAACCATTCAAATCCGATAAGAATCTATCAATGGTTAAACTGGGAATAAGCAAATCATATATCCAAACCAAAATTTCATTTATTTTTAGCAAAGCAAAACAATGTACAGGATAAACACTGAATGACAGAGCCATTTCGAAATATACACAGAGCTATCCGAAAACAAAATTGAAATCATTATATCAACCCTAATCATTCACATACTAGAACGATATCAAAATTATACCTGTATGACGAGCATATGGCTTGATCACAATAATTTGGAGTTGACAACGGTAGTGGCTGATTCAACATTCTTGAAAAGGATGGAGCCGCTTGTCTTCTGCTTCTTATCAGATGCTTGGGGTTGGTCTCTTTGATTGGTCAATACTGCAATTTGATCTTCCAGTGATTGAATTTTCGATTGGAGTATGGGAACGTCAATGTAGTATCGTTCCAACCATAAATCGCATTGGTCACAGGATGACTGTGTGGGCTTTGGAAGAGAAGGCGAGGGTTTGGTCATATTGCTGAGGGTTTCACGAGGCAATTTGATACCAGGGTAGCTAGGATCGTTTCTTAGGCAAGGGGGAAGATTTGTCACAAAATCGTAAGGTGGTTCGGGGCACAAACCCTGCGATTAAGGGTACTCGCTGGCTAAGAAACGTTCTACATCAGAATCCGAATCCTCACTTAGGACAATAGGGTCTCGCTCAGCAGAGGGTTTAGGCTTATTTCTAGCCATTCTCAAAATGAGCCGGGCATTCCTTTTTCCTTTGGCATTAGCAGTAGGGTTTTCCTTGGGATTTTTTCTCTCAGGCTTCTTAATAGTCTCACACTTCTCAGTTATAGCATCGGGTAAGTCAACCTTAGGGTCGGCTGAGGGTTTGGGAGGAGGCAGTAGGATATGTAAGGGCACAGGCAGCTCGACCTTGGCTTCACTCACCACAGGTTTGTCAACCTGGACAGGGTTTGTGTCATCAAAACCATTTTGGGCGATGAAATCCCTCCAACTATCATCATGCAAACTCAAGTGATAAACAACGATAAGCTTAAAAATCCCATAGTGGAATAGGCTACTGTCAGCCTTCTGTCGTTTAAACCTTTTCGACATTTTATATAGGCTGCACTAAAAGTAAAAGGGCATGTTCAACGAGTATCCCATAAAATTCATTAACAAACACAGGTGGTAGAGAAAAACGAGTCCGTATCGACCTTCACAGGTCACGAACTGTTTAACTACCACCAGAGTATCGTGCCATCGGGGTTTAAGTGCAGATATGGGCATACCTCTGTCACAAGAGGTGACCTTGCGCGCAACGAATAGCAGTGTCCATGGCACTTCCTCGACCTTACAATTTTTGAACCAATGCTGTCCCGAGGAGGGTAACCCTGTAGCAGAACTGATAAATTCTTCGTTAATTTCCAACTGGGTGTCACCCGCCTTGGCTCTACAGCCATCGAAAGTCATGGAAAACTGTCATGCTGCAGCTAGATTAAAACCCTCAAATCGTTGCACGAAGGTGAGCCATCCATTTTCTTCCAAGTCCTTCCGGGCATTGTCAAACATTAACAAGGCTTGGTTGTCGTTTGGCTCGATTCGCACGACTGGTGCCATGGAGCCGAGCACATGGTAAGCCGAGGGTTTGGATCATAACACACACAGGAGCAAAGCTACCCGAGCTAACAGAAGTGAACGAGGATAAGGGATAGGCATAAATGCCATCGTGCGAAGGTGGTGGAGCTTATCTCTGCCATGCAAAAAAGTTATTGCTAAAGGTACCACCACCGACGTTCATAGCTGTTCAATCCATTATAACATAACTCAACAATCATGTCACTCGACCAACCAATGAATCAAATGGTAAATGTATAAACCAACGCGCAATCAATGTTGAGCCAAAGTTTTAAACACCCAACATATAAATCAAAACCAAAATCAACTATGCGCCAATGTGTAAGCTCATATAATCAATCGTTTAACCAATGTGCCAATGGGTATTCATATAATCAACAAGCCAATAGTTACGAAAACAAGAACATAGGCATTAAATCAAAAAGATATATATAAAAGATTTAATCATAACCCCTATGCATCTTCATGAAACCATTGGTCAAGTAGGTCAAATGACATATAAATCCAAATGCCAATGCATTACAAACTCGATGAAACCAAGTCACACAATCAATCCAAGAATGTTCAATGAGTACAGATCGAAAGTCTTGCCAGCTACAATCAATAAGTGAAATGTAAGCGCAATAGGCATATCGACAAGAGAAATAATGACAGTTCAAATAATGATTTTAATGCGACTTCAAAAGACGAAGTTTTCACGCTTACAGTCGTGAAAACAAGACGAATATAAATGTGTAAATGTCGCAAAAATAAAAGTGTCGTTGATTTAAAAATTGCGACGAAAAATTGATGTTTGCAAAACGTTGGTGTAGGCAGCTTATAAGACAAAGAAGAAAAAATGAATTGGATGCCAACAATGGAGACACACTGGTAGAAGCAGTTATCTCTGCCAAAAGAAACAAATTCAGATCAGGACAGTAAATAAAATTTCAACTCAAAAATAACAACCAGAAAATCGTATAAACATCATCGTTAACCAATTATTCCAGCAGTGTTTCAAAAGATGAAAACTAATAACAATCTTAAGATTAGTAAGTCATGATATTAAAGATAAAATCTTCAATACTGTTGGCATAGCCACTGCTGCCAGCAGGCGTCCATAGCCTCGTCAGGGTTTCCATTTAACCCACTCTGACATCTGTATCCTGCCAAGAAGTCCTGGATCAGAATAAAGGACATTAAAGAGGTTTATTTTTTGCAATATTTTCATATACCCGACATTGCTTCGCTGCCAGCAGGCCTGTTCAGTACCCCGATGAAGTTGTCTTGGTGCCATGCATGCATTTACCCGCTGCCAGCAGACCTGTTCAACATCCCGACGAGTTTACAAGCACTTCCCACAACTCTTATTTTTTTTTTTTTTTTCATAGATATATAGTTGAGCGGGGTGACACTGAAAATCATGATATTTTAATATATTTTTAGACCTCATCAGAATTTTTTAGGATTGTCCTTTATTTAGATCCAGAGATGTTTTATTTAGAAAAACAACTTACTAAGATAGGGAGACATCTTCTGAGTCATTCCTTTACGGAAAAGGGGCAGCGTAAAAACATAATAGATGATCATGACAAGCTTTTCTCAGAGATTGAAATCATTGATCTTCTTTCAAACAACAGATTTTTTCAACATAGATATAAACTTTAGAAATATACCATTGATGTTTGTACAAATTTTTCAGAAGTTATTTCAGCGAAGGAAATTTCTTTCATCTTTGTCTGAATAGCTCAGCGTACAGGTATGTGTATTTGAAAGCAAACACAAACTGGCAAATTCAAAGAAAAATCAAAAGAAGAAAGCAAACGAAAATGCAAACAAAAATAAAATATTTACATAATATACAAGGGTATTAATCAAGCAAAGTATCTCTTCAGGGCTTGTCCATTCACCGGGTAGGTGTCAAGCTTCCCTTCAAGATTTTTCAATCGAAAAGAACTAGGACCCAACTTTTCAGCAATTAAGAATGGTCCAAGCCATAAGTTTTGAAATTTTGTGTGCTCTCCCTTTCCCTCATGTGGTTTGTCCCATTTTAGGACGAGATCACCTACTTCAAAACTCCTATCAGAAGCAGAATTAGAATCGAACCAGCTTTTAACCAATTGTTGATGTTGATCTAACTTTCGTTTAGCTTGGGTTCTTACCTCTTCTAGCTTTATCAAAGCGTTAATTCGGTTTTCTAGAGGGGGACAATCTTCTTCTTGAAATTTCTGTGACAACTGAAGTGAAGGAAGAAGAATGTGAGGTGGCAGAATTGCTTCTCTGCCATAAACGAGAAAAAAGGGGGAGTTACCTATAGCATCTTTTGGCGTTACCCTATCAGCCCACAAAGCGTTCAACAGTGCATTGTGCCAATTCTTGTGATTTTCAACCACTGTTCTCTTGATGATTTTGATCAAGTTCTTGTTTGTGGATTCTGCCAATCCATTGCCCTGAGGGTAATAGCTAGTATAATACTTCAGCTTAATTCCCTTTTCCAAAGCGAACTCGGTCATCTCAAGAGAGGAAAAGTAAGAAGCATTATCGAAAACTAAACAATCAGGGATACCAAAGCGAGTGATAATATTCGAGTTTAGAAAGGCAATTACTTGACTGGTGTTGACAGTTCTTAGCACAACAGCTTCAGACCATCGTGTAAAATAATCCGTGGCTGTCACAATAAACTTGTGCTGTTGCGAGGATGGAGGGTTGATAGGACCTATGATATCAAGGCCCCATTGCTGGAAAGGAGAATCTACCGTAACGGGCTGCAAAGGAAAGGCTGGTTTTTGTAACCGCCCTGATGCTTTCTGACAGGTTATACATTTATGACACAAAGCATGGGCGTCTCTAAAGAGCGTGGGCCAGTAATAACCGGCTCTTATAACCTTATGAGCAGTGGTGTCACCACCAAAATGACCACTAGCTTCTCCTGCATGTAACTCGAGCAAGACTTTTTCTGCTTCGTCCTTTTCAACACAACGCATTAGTATGTCGTCAAAATTCTGACGAAACAGTATACCATTAAGATGAAAGGAGGTAGACTTTAATCTCAATGCTCTTCTTTTTGGGGGGTCTAGGTGATGAGGGGCTGACCCATGTTCAAGACATAATCTTATATCGTCGTACCAAGGACTAACATAGTTTTGTGTGCAACATATTAAACTTTGATCGCTTTGCCCTAGGTTTGACGTATCACTTTCTTCCTGCTGAATCAACAACTAACTTACATAACCCTTGGCCTCTCACTATCTGAGCTGGGGTGATTTCTAAGTCATACTCCTGCAAGGAGGTGACCCAGTTGGCTCTCTTTTCTCCTAGTTTCTTTTGCACTAACAAGTTCCTCACGCCTGGGTAAGGGACAATGACTTTCGTCCTTGACTTCAAAAGATAGGACCTGAAGTGCTTGACTGCTTTGAAAACAACGTATGCTTGCCGATATACCACTAGATAATTAAGTTCAACGCCTTTGAAAGATGAGCTCATAAAGGCGATGGGTACTTCATTGTTCTCGACATTTTTTTGGGTTAGGACGACGACATAGGAACGGTTAGAAGCAAAAGTGTAGAGTGTAAAGTCTTGAGAAAAATATGGGCTCATGAGAGACGGAGCGTCTATTATAGCCTTTTTTATTTCATTAAAAGCTTGGTTTTCTAGAGGTCCCCAGTGATATTGGGTGTCTTTCTTAATCAAGTTCTGTAAAGGCCTGACCATTTCGGAGAAACTGGGGACGAATCTCCTCACGAAGTTAATCTGGCCTAAGAAAGACTGCATGGATTTTTTGGATGTAGGAAGGGGAAGTTTTGCGATGACTTGAGTCCTTTCGGGGTCAATAATCATCCCTTCGCTAGACACAAAAAATCCTAAAAGCTTACCCTGTTCTACTACGAAGATGGACTTTTTAGGGTTCAGGGAGATGCCGTATTTGCGACATCGCAGTAGGATGGCTCGTAAGTGAGCTAGATGATCGTTTTTGTTTTTAGAAAATACGGTCACATCATCCAAGTAAAATACAACGGACTGATTGATTAAGCCTCGGAAAGCAATGTCCATTGCTCTCTGAAAGGTAGCACCGGCATTAATCAATCCAAAGGGAATTTTGCGATAAGCATAAGTGCTCCACGGGGTACATAAGGTAGTTTTTAGTTGGTCTGGTGGAGACATCAGGACTTGGTTGTATCCCAAGAAACCATCCAGTAAAGATAGCCTCTCGGAACCAGATACCTATTGAAGGATTTGTTCCATGGGCGGGAAAGGATAGTTGTCTTTATCAGAGACTCTATTGTGGTTTCGGAAATCGATGCAGAGTCGAATTTCCCCATTTTTTTTCCGGACTGGGACGAGGTTGGAAACCCATTGAGTGTGCCTAACAGGAAAAATTATTTTAGCATTAAGGAGTTTATTCAATTCTTTTTGAATGGTCGGTTCGAGCTTGGGGTGCATCTTCCTCAGTTTTTTTTGGAAGGGTAAGGTTTGGGGCTTTGTAGGGATGACATGCTGTATGATATTAGGGTCGAAAGTTTTGAGGTCATCATACGTCCATGCAAAGACATCTTTAAATTCTTTGAACAATTTAACAAATGCAACTTTTTCTTGTTGAGAACATCCCAACCCTAGATTAATGCACTGAGGATTTTCATTAGTTCCTAAGTTTACTTTTTCATAAGATAACGAGGAACTATTGGTTTTCCAGTTGACCATCTTTTTAAATTTATCTTGAAAATCATAAAACTTCTCTAATCTAACTACAGATTTTGGGATCAAATTTACCATATCCGATAGAGCTTTAGGAGTTTTTGGATCAGGTATTACCGTAAAATCGTGCAAATTGTCATCGTACGTGCGTTCATCTATCACCGCGCCTTGAAAGGTTTCTTCCATGTGCAGAAAGTTGATGATCTGCTGATCGTCATTAAATACTCTCCAGTTCATGATGTTGTCGGGAACGGATGGCCGAAACAGCAACTCAACTGAGAATGCGTCTGGGGACAAGCCTTCTGCAGGAAGAAGTTTAGAAGCTACATTATCTAATAAATATGCTTCAGAGTTATTCAACCTAGGAATGGAGTTTATATTGAAAGCCGAAAATTTATTCATTAAATTCCATACCTCAGACTGGTAGCTTTTGAGATGCGGAGAAAGACAGTGGATAGAGTCTCTTACCTGTCTAACCACTATTTCAGATTCACCAAAGACGGTTAAATTTTGAATGTTCATATCCAAAGCTTTTCTGAGACCTTGCAATAAAGCCTCATATTCTGCAGTATTGTTAGTACATTCAAATTCCAATCTACATGCTATTAATGTTTTGTTACCTGCCGGATCGATAATAACGCAGCCTGCTCCGACTTCTTCTTTGGACTTTGACTCGTCGAAATACAAAGACCAAATTTGATTTGCATCGGGTACATGGGACCTTTGCGTGGAAGCTGTTGGCTGCATATATGCTACAATCTCGAACTGTTGTTCTGGATTGGTGATAGGTGAAGCCTCGACCATGAAATTGCCGAAGAAGGTGTCCATTCCTTGTACTTCAGGTGAATCAGCAGGAGGTGTATACAGTTCGTTGGGATCGTTCAAATCAGTGACCGTGAACTTAAGGTAGCGCTCATGATTTACTCTGATTTTATTAGGCTTTTCGTTCTCTGGAAGCCATAGATGGGACCAATCTGTTGTGAAATAACCATGTAGCTGCTCCGACCAGTCCCTGCTTAAAAACATACCATACACTTCCAGAATATCCACAACAATTATATCAATAACTTGATGAACCTTGGGGTTAGACGATAATCTAATAAGCACATTTTTTAGTTCGCCTATAACATTGACATTTGTCTGATCAAGTTGTATGATTTTTAAAGTCCAGGGTTCAACTTCAGCATTAATCTTCTGGCAAATAGACCAAGGCATCACATTGGATGACGCTCCTAAGTCTATCATACAATTGTGCACATTTTTATTAAAAATCTCGAAAGTTAATATAAAAGGAGGTACATTCTTGCGAGTGCTAAGAGTAGTAGCTTGTGGATTTTTACTCACAGTTTCTAAAGCTACTTTATCTACATTATTTACATTATTTACATTACTTACAGGAAGGCTTCCTTTATCTTGAGAATCAGGATTATTTTTAGTAGAAGTCTTCTGGGGAGTTTTGCTTTGCACAACCTTGTTACCATTAGAATTACCATTCTTTCCATTCTCTGAAATATTTTGCAACATTTTTTGTAACAAAAACGGAAACTTCAATAACTCATAAATAGAAATGTTATCCTTTAACTTTTTAAGATCTTCAACAACATCATAATCTAAGTTGGGGTTCACATTACTCTGTTTAGTCTCAACTGATTTATATTGCTTCGGAGGCAAAGTTGTAGTGTTTTCAGAAGAAGGTTTGTTTGCTGTCTTACTCCTAGTGTTATAAGGATGAACTGCGTCGAAGTTGGCTTGGAAGATGCTATCCGAGAAATGTCCAAAAATGTTTGGAGAAGACTCTTCTTCTTGAACTGTCTCTGGTTCAACTACCTCCTCAGGAATCTTAGAAGGCATCAAGTTATCTTGGGCTTCTAGAATTGTTTGTAGGGCGCATTGCAAACTTTCTAGATTAAGGCCTTCGGTGGTTGGATTAGGTCGGTTGGTAGGAAAAGGCTTTCAGAAAGGAGGTTTGTAAGGCCCCTTGCTTGAGGAAGCTTCGTCGGTCGACCTTTTTAAGTCTATAACTTGATTTGACAGTTTTTGAACAACTTTGGTTAGGTTTTCCAAATCAGAGCTTTTAGTTTGTGATTTATTTTGAGTGGGTCTAGGGAGGATTTCAATCTTCTTTTTGGAAGAAGAACTAGTCTCAGTTTCGTTGCTAGTAGAGTCTTTAAGACTAAGTATGTCTTTTTCAATATGGCTGGCCTCCTCGAAGGCTTCTAACAACGTGGCTTTCTTAGATCGTTTAAACCAAATAGCTATACTCTGATGCAAAGCTTTATGTAGTATGCTATTATAAGACTCTCAGAAGGCATAGAATCTGCAGGGATTCAGTTTTTAAGTGTTAATAATCTTTGATTAAAGTCTTTAACTTTTTCTTTTGGGTTCATTTTTAAGCTAGAAAGGTCCATGACTAGGACTTTCGGAGGCTTACCGTCTCCGAACTTTTCCAAAAAGCATGACCCAAATTTCTCCCAAGACACGATGGTATGGGGTTGTTGGGAAAAGTACCATGTGGATGCATTGCCCTCGAAATTATACGGGAACAACCTACAGACAACGTCTTCATGTTCGACATTGCGGAGTCTTATGGCTAACATAAACTTTTTTATATGATCTTCAATGATTTGTTTTGAGTCTGGGTCAAACTTGGGAAGCCATTTCTCCGGGTGCTTAGGTAGAGGGTGCTGAGCTCCAGGTACAACTATGACATCCTGATCAAGCCAGGGTCTGGCAGGGTTGTTCTGATTTTCCATTGGGGTAGTAGGTGTGGAAGGCTCAGAAGGGGAATCGCCTTCGTCAGAGGAATCTTCTCCAGAAGAGGAGGGAGATGATGGAGGTGGTGAAGGGGGTATCCCAGATCCTCCTGCAGCAGGATTTGGGTTTGGATCTGAAGGATTCACAGTGAGGTTAGTGTCACCTAATTGTTCTCTGATATTAGAGAAATCCAAAGGTTGACCCCATAGACGGTTTGGTTGCCTCAAACGGGCTAAGGCACTATGTGTTTTTATAAGAGATTGGCGGACAATCTCTTGTATGTCACCACCTGTAGGATTAGGGGTTGCTGGCTCAACTGTGATCTGTAGATCGTCGGTTGAAGTAGTTGCTGTTTGAGGGGGAATATTATCATTTGAATGGCTTCTAGTCACTATAGGTGAGCGATTATGTGGTCGAGGAGTCTTGCGACCGCCTCGTGCCATTAATTAAGTTCAGGCCCTCCTTCTAGCGCCATTTGTTGACGGGCGAAATCGACCGTTCGTCAACTGAGAGAGTGGAACCGGTCCGGGGTTGTCTAATAACCCAAGCCGTTTGGGATGAACCACCTTGATGGGTTTAGCGGCTCCGTTAGCCGATCTAAGGTCCTAAGAAAACAAAAAGAAAACTAATCTAAACTAACTAATCTAACTAAAACTAAATAAAACAAACTAATAAACTAAACTAAAACTAACTATTAAACAAACTAAACTAATCTAACTATTTTATATATACAATCTACTAACTAATTCTATACTAACTCTAACTAATTAACTATCTAACAACTAACTGAAATATAATTTATTCACAAAATGTACAATATCTACAATTTACAGATTTAAATAAAACCTGAAAAACTCATAAATATTCTGCCCTAAGACAAAGAAAGATGTTTTTGTTGATTTTATAATTTTATGAACAAAAAATAAAACAGAAAACTAACTAAACTAAATCACTAATATACTAATTCTAATTACTAACCTAAACTAAAACATATATCTAACTAAACTACTAATGAATATACTAAACAAATAAATAACAAATTGACCTGGAAACGCCCCAGATTTGTCCTATGTATGATGACTGTTTTAGCAGATCGGAGGGAGGAAAACCGCACCGAATTATCTGAGAGATTCTCGTAAACGGTAGCTGCAGTGCTCTTCAAGTATGTTTATAGGAAAAACAAGACATAAAAATCACAACAGTCATATGATTTATAAATCTCCACAATTAGATAAATCCGTATGTAAAGATCTATACATAAATAATTCACTTGATGAAGAAGAGAAATCTGTCATTCATAAACTGAACCAAATAATTGCTGTGTTTTTAAATTAGTGAAAGAAATCAGACATGGATCATATTAATTATTTCATATCATTTTGCAAAAGACTATGATAGCTAAAGTAGTCACTAATCAAATGCAAATTGATAAACATAAACATGAAACAMAAGATTGATATTATGAAAGCGAAAGHTGTAGCAGAACATCAACTTYTSTCTCAGWTTGTATTAGAAATCYATAGCCTGGTTCTYCMACAARTRAGGATGATCCTTATTACAAAAATAATAAGTATTTATAAGTTTTCCACAGGGTAAAACCTCCCTGTGGAAGTTATCAAACTGTTTACATAAATCTGGGAAGATATCCCAAGTTTAACTAAACTAGGAAACTACAATAAAACTAAAACACCCAAATATCTCTTAAACTGTCCAGCATGTCCCATGCAATTCGAATTTACCTGAAATAGGCCAGAAATGGACAAGTTAGAGGGATATTTTATTGATAAAACAATAAAAATCTAATTCTATAGACTAGCTACAGAATCCTCTGATTCTGTAGCTAGTCTAAATAAGACACAAAATCAACATTGAGATTGATTAAAAATCCTTTAAAGAATTAAATTCAATTAAAATCCAATAGCTATTTGAAAACGAATCATTTAGTTTGAAATTATTATACTATTCGAAATCAAACAGGATCAAAATCATCCAACCGAATACAGAGATAAATGTACTCTGTTTCGATTGTTATCATAAGTCGGGTGAACATAATCATAATCCAACAGTTGTAAAAATCGTTTGATATCCAATTGAAATCAATATGATCAAACAAATCGTAGGTAATGGTTAAACAAGAGATACGATCGAATCCAAACAAAATCATTTTCCACTCGTTATAGCTGTAACGACATAGAAAACAAATTATGCCATAAGCGAATTAAACCAACATGAGTGCGTAACTGTATTGTCATAGCAAACGATTTCATGCCACGAATAGATCAATTCAAACTGGCGCGAAAATCAATTCAAATGAAATCATAACAGGATCGATTGGTTGGCAACATAATTCGTAATTTGTTATTGCAAATTGGGTAAATAAACTCGATTGACATTGAACGAAATCGTTCATTTCAAACGAATTATAACCGAATTTAACATATATACCAATCGGGGATCTGGATATAACCAACTTGTTTTATAAATCAAAATCAAACAGAGCATTCATTTATGATACGAATCTAACTCATGAAAATGATAGAATTAACAACAATCCAATCAAGCGAATTAATTGGCTGGGGTTTAGCATGGTCGTCATGAATCAAATCCATTCCATAATTCGGGCGTATTTTCACAGGCTTAAATGAGAGCATTGTTTTACAAAAACAGAGTCGTTCTTTCCAAATTAGATTGATCAGAGTGGTATTCCTAATTTGAAAAATTATATGACACAACATACTAAAAAATCGTAACAACCGACCTCGTTGGAATCGTTTGCCAATCACAGTATACAAACCATAACGAAATCAAATCCAAACATGATCGTATTCACAACGAATTCGATCGAAAGGAAACCGCCAGTTTCGTTAACTCAATCAGACAACTAACGAATCAAATCCAAATGAAAACCATTCAAATCCGATAAGAATCTATCAATGGTTAAACTGGGAATAAGCAAATCATATATCCAAACCAAAATTTCATTTATTTTTAGCAAAGCAAAACAATGTACAGGATAAACACTGAATGACAGAGCCATTTCGAAATATACACAGAGCTATCCGAAAACAAAATTGAAATCATTATATCAACCCTAATCATTCACATACTAGAACGATATCAAAATTATACCTGTATGACGAGCATATGGCTTGATCACAATAATTTGGAGTTGACAACGGTAGTGGCTGATTCAACATTCTTGAAAAGGATGGAGCCGCTTGTCTTCTGCTTCTTATCAGATGCTTGGGGTTGGTCTCTTTGATTGGTCAATACTGCAATTTGATCTTCCAGTGATTGAATTTTCGATTGGAGTATGGGAACGTCAATGTAGTATCGTTCCAACCATAAATCGCATTGGTCACAGGATGACTGTGTGGGCTTTGGAAGAGAAGGCGAGGGTTTGGTCATATTGCTGAGGGTTTCACGAGGCAATTTGATACCAGGGTAGCTAGGATCATTTCTTAGGCAAGAGGGAAGATTTGTCATGAAATCGTAAGGTGGTTCGGGGCACAAAACCTGCGAGTAAGGGTACTCGCTAGCTAAGAAACGTTCTACATCAGAATCCGAATCCTCACTTAGGACAATAGGGTCTCGCTCAACAGAGGGTTTAGGCTTATTTCTAGCCATTCTCGAAATGAGCCGGGCATTCCTTTTTCCTTTGGCATTAGCAATAGGGTTTGCCTTGGGATTTTTGCTCGCAGGCTTCTTAATAGTCTCACACTTCTCAGTTATAGCATCGGGTAAGTCAACCTTAGTGTCGGCTGAGGGTTTGGGAGGAGGCAGAAGGATATGTAAGGGCACAGGCGGCTCTGCCTTGGCTTCACTCACCACAAGTTTGTCAACCTGGACAGGGTCTGTGTCATCAAAACCATTTCGAGCGATGAAATCCCTCCAACTATCATCATGCAAACTCAAGTGATAAACAACGATAAGCTTAATAAGCCCATAGTGGAACAGGCTACTGTCAGCCTTCTGTCGTTTAAACCTTTTCGACATTTTATATAGGCTGCGCTGAAAGTAAAAGGGCATGTTCAATGAGTATCCCATAAAATTCATTAACAAACGCAGGTGGTAGAGAAAAACGAGTCCGTATCGACCTTCACAGGTCACGAACTATTTGACTACCATCATAGTATCGTGCCATCGGGGTTTAAGTGCAGAGATGGGCATACCTCTGTCATAAGAGGTGACCTTGCGCGAAACGAACAACAGTGTCCATGGCACTTCCTCGACCTTACAATTTTTGAACCAACACTGTCTCGAGGAGGGTAACCCTGTAGCAGAACTGATAAATTATTCGTTTATTTCCAACTGGGTGTCACCCACCTTGGCTCTACAGCCATCGAAAGTCATGGAAAACTGTCGTGCTACAGCTAGATTAAAACCCTCAAATCGTTGCACGAAGGTGAGCCATCCATTTTCTTCCAGGTCCTTCTGGGCATTGTCAAACATTAACAAGGCTTGGTTCTCATTTGGCTTGATTCGCACGGCTGGTGCCATGGAGCCGAGCACATGGTAAGCCGAGGGTTTGGATCATAACACACACAGGAGCAAAGCTACCCGAGCTAACAAAAGTGAACGAAGATAAGGGATAGGCATAAATGCCATCGTGCGAAGGTGGTGGAGCTTATCTCTGGCATGCAAAAAAGTTATCCATGACTTGTTAGTGTGAAACTTGCGGATGCCCTAAAAAATAATGAAAAGTAAAATAATTCCAAGTTTTTGGGTGGGTTTTTCGATTGGGCTCGTTTCCCAATGTCCCTATGCCCATACAAAATGGATTCCAACTTCCCTAACCCCTTTGGGGAAGATATAAAAGCACCATTGAGGGCTGAAATGAGCAGAAACATTTTGGTGCAAGGTTATGCTATTGAGATCTAACAAGCTTCCCTATTCCTTTTATCCTGTAAGTATCATTCCCCAACCTAGAAACTCCTTTTCCAATGTTTGTTTCTTCTTATATAGTCATAAGGTGTCTCCTTATCCTTATTGAGCTATCCAAGGAAGAGCCTCATCGCTGAGTAGATGCTTGAAGGATTTGTGGAGGAACCAGAGAAGTTGGTTCCAAAGAAATTCCATAAGTGAGTGAGCTTGTAACTGAATTTGATATTTGGTGCTAATAGAAGAGTTCTCTTTCCCTCCAATTTTGTATTCATTGCAATATTGTATGTTATCAATTTTCATACTTGCTTTGGATATAACACATGACATATATGCTACTTGATTACGTAACTACCTCATTGTAGCATTTGTCTTGACTTCATTTTGCAGGCTTGTTCTGATAAAGGTCATGATCACTTTGAGAAGCAGGAGTGAGGATCGACATCGAATGAAGGGTTTGAGGTGCACACTTTCTCCTTCTGCCTTTCCATACTCTCTCCCAACGAAAAATAGTTATTTTTCAGTTTGCACATTTGGTTGTGAGGGAATATTTCAGTCTTCTCAATCTGATTTCGATCTGTTGTGACTTGAACCAAAGTCATGGGGGAAATATTCCATCAACAATAGGAAGCACCAAATTCCTTATTTTCCAGCTACAACTAGAAGGAGGCTACAACCCCCTAGTTTTCAGGCTCTAGCCCGAAAGGAAGCTCCAACTCCCCAATTCTCTTTCACCAACCCCATTTCCTTGCCTCGTCCAACCACCCAGAAATATAAATGTAGAAAACATGTCACTACCACTGAATCAAACAACCTGTTATTGATTTGTCATTGTCACTGCCATAACATGTCACTGTTGTTGTACTTCATTAATTGTTACCACTAAACTCCTTATGCCTCAAACCCTCATACCAAGATCCACAATAATGTCTTTCAAAACAAATACTCATGAAATACTATGACATTTATGTGTTGGACTACTGCACAATATAGAACCTAACCTACACATTACACCATACCTCTCAAACTGTAGCTGACATGATGGATTTTATCTTTTGGACTTTATTTTTCTCTACAGATCCGCGCCCTATGCTATGTAATCTCACGTATTTTTGCACTCTTTCCCACTGTAGCTCACGGATGTACATGCCCTTCTTCCTCTGCAACCCACAAATTTCCTTGCTTCTCTGTGCATCCATGTTTTCCTTCACTAAATCCTGTGTATTTCTGTGCTCTTCCTTCACTGCAACTCACGAATGTCCACACTCTTCCTTCACTGCAACTCATAGATGTCTTCAAGAAAACCCTAGAATAATAAGCTCAACTTCATCCCTTCGGCTCCTGCAACTTCACTCTTCATTGAACTTTGTTGCCTCAGACTCACTACTTCAGATCTATCAATTGTACCTTCCCATAACACTTTACAACATAGATATTCAATATGCTCAATAAGTGTTAATAGGAGTCTTTTGAAGTCTTATTTATACTTTCCAAGTGACTTCCTTTAGGGGCTATCTTGTAATTTTTTTACCCTTTTTATTTATTTTAGGGATAATCCACACTCTCTTGTTGCAATCACTTTACCCTTAATTGAATTATTGTTGCAAATACTTTACCCTTAATGAATGATCTATACCTACTTGTTGACCTTCTAGGGGCTTCTAGATCATTCTTCAGGGTCCTCCAACTTCACAAGGCCATAACTCCTCAACTGTGAGGAACCACGTGGCATACCACATATCATCGGAAACGACATGACACATACTTTCCATCCATGAATAAGTTACCTCCAATTACACTGTCCTTCATGAAATTTTTCCTTGATCAACTGCGGGTTCCATAACCATACCTTCAAGGCTTCTTGATTTCGTCAAGGGTTGACATCAATGACAACCAATCTGATGCAGGAGCATCATTGGCAAGCACACAGAGGCATGACCACTCAACACGTGAGATTTATTCCAGAAATCCAACATGGGTAGTTACAACCAATTTTGGAATCTGCCTCCACTCAGCGCCATAATTCACCTTTGGAGGCACGCTTGAACCGATGCCGAATTTTACCCTTTGAGGCAAAGTTTTGAAATTGTAAATAGAGTAGGAGTTTCCACTTCGGCTCTGGAATTCAACTGAACTAAGATAGCATAGGATGAATATTAGAGTAGGCAAGTAGCCAGGGGAAACCCTATAAACATTTTTTGAGTTATGTAGAAGTTTGTACCCCCAGTTAGAGAGAGCAGGAATACAAAGAGAAATTATCTGTAAGAGAGAACTGCGAGTTAGCAAGATATCTCAGTGTTTTTGAGTTACTGTAATTTTGAATGTATTCTGTAGCCATTGGGAACTTGTGAATATAATATAATGGAAAATTGATCCAAATGTATGGTGTGTGGACTGTGTGCATTTTCCTATCTTTTCTGTTTACATGAACAAGGGGATGGAACTATGAGTTTTTCCAGTTTCAATTGTTTCTCTTCATTTGAAGCTCCGCAAGGTGTGCATTGAGCCAAAGAGGAACATAAGGAGATTAGGAGGAATTTATCTGCGAGAAATACCGTGGATCCGAGTTATTGAAATCCCTCAGATGCAAGGAGTGCACGAGAAACCGAATTCTGAACCAGACAAAGCTCAGGAGGGATAACAATTTGGAAGGTGTTATCGAGATCTAGGAACTCATTCCATGGAAGGAATGAAGACCGAGTCTTTGAAGACTTAGAAAATATTCTAAGTCTGAAGTGAGTAAAATCTCAGGAGGAAGAACGTCGTCGAGCGTTGGATTGCGGCGGAAGATCCCACAGACCGTCTGATTTGAGGAGATGCGCAGGATTTAACGCTACATAGATCCAAGAGAGGAGATATCGAAGATCTGAACAGTCGATGGAGAACTCTCGAGGAGAGTCACGAAATACTACAAACCATTGGATCAAGTGGATTTGCGAGGAGTTTAGTGACGGGGAAGGGATCTGACTGTAGATTTGGAGGGTGTTGTGAGCCATTGATCAAGCGCCTCGAGCTTTCAGCATTTTGGCGTTTCGGTATTTCGGCAACCGGGAATCCGAAAGATAGGGGAGCGGGACCCTTGCATCGCGATTCCCCGAATTGTGAAACCCCGAACGAAAGAACTCCAAAACATTTTTGTATTTCAGTAACTGGAGATCCGAAAGATAGAGGAGTAGGGCCCTTGCATTGGGATTCCCTGAATCGAAAAACCCCGAAAGAATAGGTGTCAGGACATTTCGATATTTCAGCGACCGGGAATTCGAAAGACAGGGGAGTGGGGGAACGCTTGCATCACAATTTCCTGAATCACGAAAGCCAGTAGCGCTTTGTCGTGGACCGTCATTTCAGCATTTCGGGACCCAGGTGTTCGAGAGGCCAGGAGTCGGGAGACGTGGAGTCCCGACTCGCGAAATCGTGAAACCCCAAAAGCCTTCGGAGGAATAGTATGAGCTAGAGCCGTTAAGCTCTTTTCGTCATTTCGACAATCGAGGATTCCAAGGAGAAAAGATATCCCTTGCACCCAGGTTTCGTGAAACGCAAAAACCCGAAAGAATAGGCACCAGGACATTTCGACATTTCGACAACTGGGGGTTCGAAGGACGAAGGGACTGGATGCTTGACTTGTGAAGTTTCAGTCCTCGATAAGCGTCCTTTTTTTTTTTTTGGATTAGCGCAAGGTCATGACTCTTGGTCTTGTGCTGTGGGAACTCACGCTTGGCGCTTGGAAAAGACAACTAAGCATTTGTGGGGGGCCTGTGTGTGTGTTTGTTTTTGAAGGGTTCTAGTTTGGAACTAGAAGAGCCATTTCGGCTCCTGAACCAGAAGATCCTGACCGGGAGGTCACGCAGCCCTGAGGAGGTATAGGGGTCTGCATTAGGTGGTATCAGAGCATCAGTTTTTTGTCTGTAGACTTCAGGCGAAGGAGGAAAATAAGGAGACAGAGAACTCGGAGTTGTACTCTGTGTGTGACAGATAGTCAACATAATTCTGCCAAGAAGACGAGAGTCGCCTTTAGCCAACTGTGCTGTAGAGAGGGAGATGTGAGAGCTTCGTGCCCGATTGGAAACAATGGAAGCAACACAGAGAAGAGCACTTGACGTTGGGGATTTTAGTGATGCGGAAAGTGAAGAGGTTGAGGTTGAAGAAGATGCAGGAGAGGATGCTATAGAAGAACGTTTATTGAGAGCAGTTTCCAGATTGGGAGGCAGAGCTAAGATAGAGGTCCCCATGTATGAGGGAAATCTAGATGTTGAAGAACTGTTGGACTGGATAAGGTCCATGGACAAACACTTTGACTATGAAGATGTTGATGAGGAGAAGAAGGTGAAGAAGGCAGTCACCCAGCTAAGAGGGCACGCAACACTGTGGTGGGACAAACTGTAGGCTGAGAGGAGAAGTAAAGGAAAACATAGGATAAATAGTTGGGACAGGATGGTAGCCAAACTAAAGGCTAAGTTCATACCCAAAGACTACCAGATTAATGTGTTCAGGAAGCTACAAAACTTGAGATAGAAAAGGATGACAATCAAGGAGTACACCGAGGAGTTCTACCAGCTCAACATCAGGACTAGACAATGGGAGAGAGACGAAGAGAAAGTCGCCAGATATATAAATGGCTTGAGATATGAGATCCAGGATGAGCTCAGCATGATGTCAATCAGGACTATGGAAAATGCTTATCAGTTTGCGCTGAAGGTAGAGGAGAAGCTGGCCATAAAACAAAACCAGCGAGGAAGAGGTAAAATCTCGGTCCCAAGCAAAAGTAAAGGATTTAACCGTGACAGAGCACAACAGTCTAAAGACGAGGCTGAGAAACCACACAATCACTCAGAACGAGGAGGAATTTCACGAGGGAGACATAGTGGTGGAAGAAACTCTTCTAGAGGAAGAGGCAGAGGAGGAGTAAGGTGCTATAACTGTGGAAAGATAGGGCACATGTCTTGGGAATGTCCCGAGAAAAATAAGGAAGGAGGAGAAGCTCACATTTCAGAAGCACAATGAAGAGATGTTGAGGTAGAAGGAGCAGAAGATGGAGCATCCATGATGTTAAGAAAAGTTCTCTTGAAGCTAGAGGAAGAAATTGAAAAACCAGTGTAGAGAAACAGTCTCTTCAAGACAGCTTGCAAGACTAAGGACAAAGTATGCAAGGTGATCATTGACAGTGGGAGTATTGAAAACCTAGTATCCATAGAGATGGTGGATAAATTGGAGCTGAAGACAACTGCACATCCAAGGCCATACAAAGTCTCATGGATGCAAAAAGGACACCAGGTAATGATCACTAAATAATGCCTGGTTGAAATTAAAATAGGAGGATATAAAGATGAAATCATATGTGATGTAATTCCCATGGATGTATGCCACATTTTGTTGGGAAGACCATGGTAGTTTGACATAAATGTCATTCATGATGGAAGGAAGAATACATATACATTTGAGAAGAATGGTAGGATGCATATGTTACTACCAATGGAGAAGAAGAGAGAAAACGAGGAAGCCAGTACAAGCATACTTCTCATGAGTGGGAAGGAACTCCTGAAACAAGTCAAGAAAGAATAGATGTAGTTCACTGTGGTGAGGAAGCCCAGAGTCATCCTTACGAGTACATCAATGGATGATTTGCCTGAAGAAATTCAGGAGTTGCTGGATAATTTTGCTGATATAGTGGTGGATGAGCTACCAAACTCATTTCCACCCATCAGGAGTATCAATCATCATATCGACTTGATACTAGGAGAAATCCTGCCAAACAAAGCAATGTATAGATTGACACCTTGAGAAAATGAGCAGTTAAAAAACCAAGTCCAAGAATTGTTGGATAAGGGTTTGGTCAGAGAAAGTTTGAGCCCATGCGTAGTACCAAATGTGTTAATCCCAAAGAAAGATGGAGAATGGAGAATGGAGAATGTGCATAGACTCAAGAGCCATCAACAAGATCACCATCAGGTACATATTTCCTTTACCAAGAATGGATGATTTAATGGATTTCTTAAGTGGAGAAAATTTATTTTCTAAGATAGAACTGAAAAGTGGATATCACCAGATCAGGATGAGAGAAGGTGATGAATGGAAAAAAACCTTTAAGACAAATGAAGGTCTGTATGAGTGGCTAGTTATGCCATTTGGATTGACGAATGCCCCGAGTAATTTTATGAGGTTGATGAATGAAATTCTGAAAGATTTCATTGGCAAGTTCGTGGTTGTATATCTAGACGATATACTAATCTTTAGCAAGACTAAAGAGGAGCATTTGAGGCACCTAACGCTAGTAATGAGGAGGCTACAACATGAGAAGCTGTTGATCAATTTGAAGAAGTCCTCTTTTATGAAGACAAAACTCATTTATTTGGGTTTCGTGATCTCTTCGAATGAACTGAAGATGGATCAAGAGAAGGTGAAAACGATCAGAGAATGGTCGTCACAAAGGAGCATGTTCGAGGTAAGGAGCTTTCATGGTTTAGCAAGTTTTTATAGAAAGTTCATTAGAGACTTCAGTGGGATTTGTGCACCCATGATGGATACAGTAAAGAAGCGACACAAGTCTTTTAAATGGACAGAGGAGGACGAAAAGAGCTTCAATATATTGAAGGAGAAGATAACAGAATGACCAATTCTGGTCTTGCCGAATTTTGGGAAGACATTTCAGGTCAGATGTGATGCAAGTGGGGTTGCAATAGGAGCATTTCTGAGTCAGGACAAGCGACCTGTTGCCTATTTCAGTGAGAAGCTGAATGAGACTAAGAATAAATACTCCACATATGACAAGGAGTTCTATGCCATAATTCAAGCATTGAGGAAATGGAGACATTATCTGGTCCCACAAGAATTTGTCTTGTATAGCGATAACCAAGCTTTACAATTCATAACCAGACAGGAAAAACTGAATCAGAGGCATGCAAAATGGGTTGAATTTATGCAAAATTTTGCTTTTGTCATAAAACATATTGCTGAGAACAAGGTTGTTGATGCGTTAAGTAGAAGATGTTTGATCATGCAGGAATTCCAGGTGAAGACCTTGGGGTTTGAACACCTTAAGGATATGTATCGTGATGATACAGATTTCAAGGAGGCCTACGAAGCATGTACAAGCCTTGTACTGAGATAGAAGTCAGTGGACATAGTATATGGTTCAGGAAGGAGTGTTGTTCAGAGGAAATCAATTCTGCATACCAAGATGCTCAATGAGGGACAATCTTTTGAAGGAGAAGCATAGTGGAGGATTGGCTGGACATTTCGGCCATGATAAAACGTTTGCACAGTTGAGTAGTTCATACTATTGACCAGGTATGAGAATAGAGGTGATAAATTTTGTGAACAAATGTAGGATCTGCCAACATGCAAAGGGGAAAAGACAAAACACTGGATTGTATCAACCATTGCCAATACCAGAGAGGCCTTGGGATGCAATAAGCATGGATTTTGTGTTGGGATTGCCAAGAACACAAAGAGGATTTGATTCCATATTTGTGGTGGTGGATAGGTTTTCAAATATGACACATTTCATCCCATGCCATAAGACCAGTGATGCAACACATGTTGCAAATTTGTTTTCCAGAGAAGTTGTGAGACTTCACAGTCTACCCAGGAGCATTGTCTCAAACAGAGACACAAAATTTGTTGGTCACTTTTGGAGGATGTTGTGGAAGAATATGGGGACAGATTTGTCCTTCAACTCAGCTTATCACCCTCAAACAAATGGTCAAACTGAGGTGGTAAATAGAAGTTTGGGGAATTTATTAAGGAGTCTAGTTATTGAACATCATAACCAGTGGGATCAGATTCTGCCACAAGCAGAATTTATATACAATGACTCACCAAACAAAAGCATTGGAAGGATCCCATTCCAAATACTCTATGGAATGCAACCCAGGTGAGTGTATGAGTTAAGGGACTTGGAACAGGGAGAGATCAGAAGCGCTGGAGCAGAGAATTTTGCTGCTAAAATGCAGAGACTCCATAGTTGGATCAAAGAACAATTACAGAGTTCTAACCAGAAATACAAGCACAAAGTTGATAAACATTGTAGGGAACTTCAATTTGAAGTGGGAGATCAAGTTCTAGCACATCTCAGGAAGGAAAGGTTCCCTAGGGGAACATATAACAAATTGAAGATGAAGAAGATAGGACCCTGTAAGATCTTGAGGAAGTTTGATGGAAATGCCTATGAGATCGAGCTGCCAGATGGTGTGGGCATTTCACCCATATTCAATGTCTCAGACTTGTACCCTTACAGGAAATATGACACAGAAGGATCAAAAGATCAAGGAAAGATTCAGTGGGAGAAGCAGATGCCCGTGGCAGAGAAGCTACAGATGGAGAAGATTCTGGAACAGAGGATTGGCAAGAAGACCAGGAGGAGGACTTATTTTGAGTATCTGGTCAAATGGAAGGGATGCCCAATAGAATATTCCAGTTGGGAAAATGAAGCTTCTATCCAGAAGCAAGGAAAGTCAGTAGAGGAGCTCATGGACATGAGTCCATGAATTTTTGTCAAGGGGAGTATGATGTGGGAGCATCGTTGGAAAGCGCACATAGGCGGGACCACTCAACACATGAGAGTTCTTCTAGAACTCCAACGTGGGTATTTACAACCGATTTCAGAATCCTCCTCCACTCAGTGCCATAATTCACCTTTGGAGGCACGCTTGAACTGGTGCCGAATTTTACCCTTTGAGGCAAAGTTTTGAAATTGTAAACAGAGCAGGAGTTTCCACTTCGGCTCTGGAATGCGACTGAACTAAGATAGTGTAGGATGAATGTTAGAGTAGGAAAGTATCCAAGGGAAACCCTAGAAACATTTTTTGAGTTATGTAGAAGTTTGTACCCCCAGTTAGAGAGAGCGGGAATACAGAGAGAAATTAACTGTAAGAGAGAACTGCGAGCTAGCAGGAGATCTCAGTGTTTTTGAGTTACTGTAATTTTGAATGTATTCTATAGCCATTGGGCACTTATGAATATAACAGAATGGAAAATTGATCCAAATGTATGGTGTGTGGACTGTGTGCATTTTCCCATCTTTTCTATTTACATGAACAAGGGGATGGAACTGTGAGTTTTTTCAGTTTCAATTGTTTCTCTTCATTGGAAGCTCCACAAGGTGTGCATCGAGCCAAAGAGGAATGTAAGGAGACCAGGAGGAATTTATTTGCGAGAAATACCGTGGATCTGAGTTATCGAAATCCATTAGATGCAAAGAGTGCATGAGAAATCGAAGTCTGAACCAGACAAAGCTCAGGAGGGATAATGCTTTAGAAGGTGTTATCGAGATGCAGGAACTCATTACCTAGAAGGAACGAAGACCGAGTCTTCGAATACTTAGAAAATATTCTAATTCTAAAGTGAGTAAAAGCTTAGGAGGAAGAACACCGTCACGGTGGAAGATCCCACATACCATCCGATTTGAGGGAGAAGTGTAGGCTTTAACGTTGCGTAGATCCAGGAGAGGAGATCTCGAAGATCTGAACAGACGGTGGAGAACTCTTGAGGAGAGTCAAAAAATACCGCAAACCATTGGATCAAGTGGAGTTGCGAGGAGGTTAGTGATGGGGAAGGGATCTGACCGTAGATCTGGAGGGCATTGTGAGCCATTGATGAAGCGCCTCGAGCTTTCAACATTTCTGCATTTCGGTATTTCGACAACCGAGAATCTGAAAGACAAGGGAGCGGGACCCTTGCATCGCGATTCCCTGAATCGTGAAACCCCGAATGAACGAACGCCAAAACATTTCGGTATTTCAGTAACCATAGATCCAAAAGATAGAGGAGCGGGGCCCTTGCATCACAATTCCTTGAATCGTGAAACCCTGAAAGAATATGCATCGAGACATTTCGGTATTTCGGTGACCGGGAATCCGAAAGACAGGGGAGTGGGGGAACGCTTGCATCGCAATTTCCCGAATCACGAAAGTTGGTAGCGCTTTGTCATGGACCGTCATTTCGACATTTTGGGACTCGGGTGTTCGAGAGGCTAGGAGTCAGGAGACGTGGAGTCCTGACTTGCAAAATCGTGAAACCCCGAAAGCCTTCGGAGGAATAGTATGAGCCAGAGCCATTAATCCCTTTTCGACATTTCAGTAATCGGGGATTCCAAGGAGCAAGGATATCCCTTGCACCTAGGTTTCATGAAACGCGAAAACCCAAAAGAATAGGCATCGGGACATTTCGGCATTTCGACAACCGGGGGTTCGAAGGACGAAGGGACGAGACGCTTGACTTGTGAAGTTTTGTTCCCCGAGAAGCGTCCTTTTTTTTTTTGGATTAGCGCAAGGTCATGGCTCTTGGTCGTGTGCCATGGGAGGTCACTCTTGGCGCTTGGAAAAGCCAACTAAGCATTTGTGGGGGGCCTATGTGTGTGTTCATTTTCAAAGGGTTCCAATTTGGAACCAGAAGAGCCATTTCGACTCCTGAACCAGAAGATCCTGACTGAGAGGTCGCACAACCCTGAGGAGGGATAGGGGTCTGCATCACAATCCTTCAACATATATTTCCTCCGTTTATTTAACCATCCATAACTTTCTGATCAAGATTCAAAATTGAGCAATAAAATAGTCATTGGAAAGTTGGTTAAGAGAAGAATAACTTGGAATCATTAGAATTGGAAGAACTATGATATAATTCTTCATGAATTAAGGAGAAAAAGGAATTGTAGAATAAATTGAAAGATTTTCATAATATGCATAATTCTAACAAAATGGTTGCTTGAAAATTTTACAGAGTTAAGGGATATAGAATAGATCAATTCAAGAAAATAATTCAAATTTAGGACATGGGATAAGGAGAGGGGGCCTTAAGTCATGAGAAAGAAGAAAAATTTTAGAACATCAGTGCTAATAATGTAGGAACAAAACCAAATGGGAACATAAGTAGAGATGATCAAGCAACATTATTATATATTGTGAGAAGCTTGAAGACATAAATGCATAGTTACAAAGAAAACAATGAGAAGTTGATGAGAGAGTAAAATCAAATAAATGCTCAAGTGATGCAAATATTAAATATGTTGCATAGTCAAGAAAGGAATGGATCAAGCTCAAGACAAGAGGAATATGGATGACATCATGAAAGAATAGATAAATACAAAAGAGCTGGTCATTCAAGAAGTACTTACATAACTCATGGACATCACTCACGTCCTTAGTCAACAAGGAAGTTTTATGCATATGAAGATTCCATAAGCAGTCCATAAGTGTCTCCTATTAGGAACCAAAGAAGAATGCATGAATTGGATAGTTTGTAGGGAGATATGAGGAAGCTTAAGCCACCATCCTTTGATGGTGAAAGAGAAAAAGAAGATGATGTTGAAGCCTGGTTGTTGGGAATGGAAGTATTTTCAATTGCACAACTATTCATCTAATCTTGAAGCAAGACTTGCCACATACCATTTGCATGGAAATGTTGTTGTGTGGTGGGATTAATTGAATGAAGTTGAACACATTGATGAGAATAATATCACTTGGAATCAGTTCAAAGGATATTTCCAGAAGGAGTATCTTTTAGAGAATTTCTATGACAAGAAAATGAAAGAGTTCTTTGAACTCATATTAGGAAGCATGACTATGGGAGAATAAGAAAATAAATTCTTGGGATTTCTGAAGTATGTGGGGTTTATCAAGGATTATAAGGTGAATATACATAGGTTTTTGAGTGGACTACCATCATTTTATAAGGAAAAGATTCAGTGTATGAGCCTATAACTTTGACAAAGACCATTAGAAAGGATAAGTACCTGTATGAACAAGGTAAGGGAAGGGAATATTTCAAAAGTATTGGAGGGATAAGAAGAATGAGGAATATGATTAGATAAGGAAAGTATTCAAACCTCCTTTCAACAAAAACCTCCCTAATAAAAATAAGAAAGATCAATATGCTAAGAAAAAATCCAAGAAATAAGGATCCTTGAGAAAAAAGGGGGAAATCACCAATCCAATGTTAGGTATGCAAAGAAAATCACATTTACAAGGATTACAATCACAAAGGAGATAAAACAAATACCATTCATAACATCCAAGAGGCTACAACAATAAAAGACATGGGTAGAAACATTCCAAGAATATATGCATCCTTAGAAGATCGACACACATAATACCAATCCAATATGATAGAAGTGGAAGGGAAAGATCATTAATCAACCTACTGTTATTTTAATTGATTCAGGAGCAATCCATTGTTACATTTATCCTAAAATAGTGGATATATTACGTTTGGAGAAAAGTAAGCTTGAGAAATCAAGTTTGGTTCAACTAGCCAATGGAACCAAAACAAGGATCAATGAGATTGTTAAAGGTTGTCCAATAAATCTGAATGGAGTAAATACATTTTTTGATATGAGTATCATCTCATTAGGATATTATGATATTTCAATTGGAGTGGATTGGTTGGAAAAACATCACGTTGTCCTAGATTGTCATAACAAGACATTTTCATGTCTTGATGAAGAAGGAACTGTGAAAGGGATTCCAAGACCCATTTCTAGAAGGGAGATTTCAGCCTTACATATGAAGAGATGTTTCAGAAAAGGATGTCAATTGTATGAAACTCATGTGGAGGATCCAGAAAAGACAAAAGGGACAAGCCTTGAATATTTTTTAGTATTGAAAGAGTTTGAATATGTATTCCAAGAAATACCAAGATTTCCACCGAAGAGGGAAATATATTTCTCTATTGATTTAGTACTAGGAGCTACCCCTATATCAAAAAATCCTTACATAATGAGTACACTAGAATTAAAATAACTACAAATGTGGCTGGAGGAATTGTTGAAGAAAGGGTACATACACCCAAGTGTTTCACCAGGGGAGCATCAATACTCTTTGTAAAAAATAAGGATGGAACATTTACGATGTGTATTGACTTTAGACAGTTGAACAAGGCCACTATAAAGAACAATTACCCTCTACCCTTAATTGATGAACTTTTTTATCAGCTAAGAGGAGAAAATATACACTTGAGATCATGATACCATTAGGTAAGAATCAAGGAAGAAGACATTCACAAGACATCCTTTAGAAACATGTATGGACATTATGAATTTGTAGTGGTGCCATTTGGACTGACCATTGAACATGTTGTCTTTATGTGCTTAATGAATGACATATTCATAAATTATCTAGATAATTTTGCCATCGTGTTCTTGCATGACAAAATTATTTATTCTAAGTTCTAGGAAAAGCATGAACATCATTTGAGGTTGATGTTGCAAGTGGTGAGGTAACATAAACTTTATTCCAAGCTTAGTAAGTGTTCTTTTTACCAATAATGGATCCATTATTTTGGGCGCATTATTTCAGAACAAGGCATAACAGTAGAACCATAAAATATTGAAGCCATTAGAGGATGACCAACACCAAGGAATGTTTCATAATTCATATCTTTTATGGGATTATCTGGATACTATAAGAGGTTTATAGAAGGGTTCTCTAAAATTGTTCATCCCATCACTTCTTTTCAAAAGAAGGGAATTAAGTTTGAATGGACAACAAGGTGTGAAGAGAACTTTAATTTGTTGAAAGAATTACTTACCAGTGCACCTATTTTAAAGATTGTACAAATGGATGTAAGGAGGGACTTGGTGGATTCCTCACTCAAAATGGACATGTCATTAGTTATGAGTCCATATAGCTTAAATAATGAGAGGAATTATTCCACACATGATTTGGAGCTTGCTTCCATAGTTCATGCATTTAATGTGGAGTTATTATCTCATGGGAAAGAGATTTGAATTAAGGACAAGCCATAGTGGTCTGAAATATATTTTTGAACAATCGAATTTGAATGCTAGACATACAAGATGGTTGTAATTTTTAAGTGAGCATGACTTTGAAATAAAGCATATCAAAGGAAAATAAAACAAAGTTGTTGATGCATTCAGTAGAAGATTACATATCATGCATGCTACAACCATTAGTATGCATCAATCAAATTTGAAGAGAAATTTTTTAGATGTTGTTGTTACAGATCAACATTACCTACAAGTAAAAGAAAGCCCACACCAGGAAAATGTACAACAGAGAATTAAAGAATATGAGATTAAGGAAGATGGATTAATTATGCATAAGAACATAATTTATGTTCATATTCTTGGAGAAATTAGGAATATGGTATTAAAATAAATGCATAATGTTCCATATGCTAGACATTTCGGTTACCAGAAAACAATTGTAGTAGTAAGAAGCCAATTCTTTTGGCCAGGGATGGAAAATGATATTGTTGATTACATTTCTAGATGTATGGAATGTCAGAGAGTGAAGGCTGAGCATAGACACCCAACGATTTTTCTACAATCATTACCAATTACAAAGAAGAAAAGGGAAGTGGTAACCATTGATTTTATAACTAAGTTTCCTAGGACAACATGGCAACATGATTCAATAATGGTAGTGGTTGATAAATTGACAAAGGTTTCTCATTTTGTGCTTGTAAATATGACTCATACAACATATAATATTGTAGAAATTTGCATGAAGGAAATTTCTAGGTCACATGGGATACATAAGGAAATTGTTTCTGATAGAGACACTGAGTTTACTTCAAATTTCCTGAGGGGATTATTTAAAGGATTTTGTACAAATATGAACTTTAGAAAAACATACCATCCAAAGTCACATGGGCAGAAAGAAAGAGTCAACCAAGTGATTGAAGACATGTTGAGAATATATGTGATGAATAAGCCATCTAAGTGGGAATATTACTTGCATTTGGTTGAGTTTGCCTATAATAATGGGTATCAAGCTTCATTAAAGATGAGTCCATTTGAAGCTGTGTATGGTATAAAATGTAATACTCCAATAAGTTGGGACAACCCAAAAGATAGAATAATACTTGGGCCATATTTGCTCAAGGATATGGAAGACCTGATAGTTGAAATTAAGCAAAATTTGAAAGTATCACAAGATAGACAAAAAAATTATGTAGATAAGAGTAGGAAAACTAGAGAATTCAAAGTGGGAGATCATGCGATTTTGAAAGTGAATCCCAAGAAGAGTTCATTAAAGTTGGGCAATTGTACAAATATAGCAACCAGATTCTGTGGTCCATTTGATATTTTGGATAGAATAGGGTTAGTTGCATACATGATTGCATTGCCTGCTTCAATGAATGTGCATAATGTATTTCATATCTCTTTTCTGAAAAAGTATGTACATGATCAAAAACCATGTTATTGACTGGAATTTAATTAAGGTGGAGCCAAAAGGAGATTTTCAAGTCCAACTGGTGCACATAGTGGAAAAAATAACTATGCGGACTACAAAGATATGGTCATAGTAAAATCCTCTGCACAACTTGAAAAATAGCTAAAGTAAGAAGGCCTTTGACGAGGAAATTTCTGAAATATAAATATAGCACAACACAAATTGCTTTAAGCCCCCGTGGATGACGTGTGTTTACAATTGGTGCACATAGTGGAAAAAATAACTATGCAGACTACAAAGATATGGTCATAGTAAAATCCTCTGCACAACTTGAAAAATAGCTAAAGTAAGAAGGCCTTTGAAGAGGAAATTTCTGAAATATAAATATAGCACAACACAAATTGCTTTAAGCCCCCGTGGATGACGTGTGTTTACTAAAATTTCCTTTCCCCACATGAATTACCTTCAGAACATGCATAATTATAAATAGAAGGAAGTAGTCATCCCCAAGAAAAGCGTGACATCCTTAGTAGTGGCTCTAAATCACTACCCTTTCCTTGTAAATCCGACCAAATCAACGTGTTACAAGTGACTGGGATACCATGCAAATTACATCACTTATTACAATTCACGGTGCGGATGTGCGGAACTGTATGCCAATAACTTGCATACATTCTTCACACAAGCATTGAAAATACACAAGTGCTTCCTGTGTTAGTGATATACCTCTGCAAAGTGCGGAGGTGTACAAGAAATCAATATTTTGTTTTTTCAAGCCACATAAATCATAACTTGTCAAACCATTTGTCGATCAAACAATATTTGTAAAAAAATTATATCATTTATCTTAGGTAATAATTGATTGATTTCTTGTTACTACCTTTAAAATTTGACAACAACACCATTTTATTTGTGTCACATGTGCATCATTGAGAATAATTAACAAAAAAAATCTTATGAAATAATATTAGAGAAAAAAAACAAACTTTCATATCAATTATAGGGAACTTGCAACAACAAAAAAATGACAATGGAAAATATCTTTAAAAATACATGGAAAAAATTCTATACACTAATATACAACATGACATACTGCCTCCATGTTGAAAGAAGTGAAAAAAATAATAGAAGTAAATTTTTTTTTTTTTTTAAGTAAAAAAGGGGAGAATCCTTCTATTCAATCCATGAAAAAGTGCAAGTAATACAATGATTTGCGGATGGGAAAGACCCCTTAGAAAGAGAATAGGGGATCATTTGAAACCAGCCTGTGCTAAAAGAGAGCTCCATAGAGCGCGTGGGCAAAGCAAGATGGAAACATTACAATGCAAGGAGAAAGGACCGGATCACTGTGTTGCGTGGTGAGGATCCTTTCTACC
>ML797182.1:50340-67536 GCA_009831015.1 Picea engelmannii | reverse complement strand
TTGTGTTTCTTTGTCGCTGTCCGAGTTGTCTGATTCATGAGGTCGCTTCTGAGTCACTGGGAGCGATGCGGTGATCATGATTGTGTCAATTGTTTCCCCTTTGGCGTGAGGTGGGTGCAAGGACTTAATGACTTCTGAATCTTTAGGATTTTGTGTTGAGGATGCAGGCTGGTTTTTTGGGTCGAGAGTTGGCTGCTGAGAGAGGGCCTACGAGGGCAATGGGGAAGGCGAAGGAGTTGGAGCAGCTTTGTGATGTTGCTTGTTTTCGGAGGAAGGGTTCGGGCGGATTTTGTGAGATTTTGGTCCTTGCCAGCCATTGGCTCTTTTCCGTGCTCCGGAAGTTGAGGGAGGGGTGGGGGAAAGAGGACAAGTTGCCTGGAGGTGCCCTGTTTGCTGACAGGAGCGACATCTGAAGGCGGTGTTCTCATAATCGACCATCTGTATGAAAGGATCTCCATCACCCCAATCTATGAGAATCCTATCCAGAAGCCCTTGACTGAGGTCAATTTCAACGCAGATGCGGGCGAAGGTGACGAATCCTTTCTCTATTCTGTCTGTGTCTATCTTGATAAATCTACCCAATGCATTGCCCAGGGTGGGTAAAAAAGATGAAGAATAAAAATGCAGAGGTAGATTGGGTAGTCTTACCCAGACCGGTGTAGTCATGGCTGTCATGGTCAGTGGGTTGAAGTCCGGGAACCATCGCTGCAAGGAGAGACCAAATCTGCCCCAGAACCAAGGACCTTGCTCTAGCACGCGTTGACATTCGGCTTCTGTGGAGAAGTTGACGATGAAGAACCCCTTGGAACAGAAGAACAACTCATGACCCTTCGACCAGGTCTTGTTAACCCATTCCTTTAGCACAGGGGCCGAGGGCCAAAGTCCGTTGAAGCGACAAATGAGGGCTTTGGCCTGGTAGATGTGGGCAAAGCCATAGACATGGGGGTCTTCGACTTCTGCTGTTGGAGGTTCTGCGCACTGCTCCACAATGAAGGCACCTCCAAAGGGCTCCTTTGCTTTTGAAGCTTCGGCCTTGAGCCCCATAGGAGCGGAGGTCCCTAATTTCATGACCTGCTTGTAAGAGCTTGGATGAGTGACTGAGGGCGCTCCTCCACGCAACCGAGAGGTGAGAGAAATTGTTGCATCTTTTAGATTTCCGTAGTCCCGTAGCAGAGAGCCGTCTGCAAGCTGCCGGCCTTTGAAGATTAGTCGTTGGAATCCAGGCGGAGTCCCTGTAGCCTGGTGGATTTGAGTTTTGAGCTCAAAAACAGAGTCTGAGTCTTGAACCTGCAAGCAAAGAGAATATCCGGCAATGGTCTTTATAAAAAGGGGAAAGTTTGCCGTGATCTTGGAGCTAGTCTTGCCACGATGTTCAGAATGAAACCTCCCTCCTGCATTGCTCTTCAATAGATTTCTGCACCAGTGCGAAGGCGGGCTGTCCCCCAAAAGCTGAAGATCCCTGAGGTGTCTGCTATTTGAATGGATTCCAGTCTTTAGGTTAAGGCAGCGGCGGCGGCGTCGGCTAGGGTTTAGTATTCGCTGGGTCGCCTCAGCCCTGCAAAAGACCGCCTCTTCCTTTTCCCCGTTAGGGTTCTGTTTCATTCGCACAATCCTCTCTCCGTCGCTCAACAATCTCTTGGGATCTGGCGCGACTGTCTAAAAAACGGTCGAGAAAGGAGAAACGTAGGAGAAAGAGGAAGAAACGGGGCCGGATCCTTCAGATCTAAGCGCCACAGTCACGAGATGCCGCTGCAAATCGAGGGTAGAGGCGGCCGAGCCCTCCAAGTCGCCGGAATGCTGCTTTGCTTTCCATTCGCCGCAGGGTTCTTGAGGCAGCACATTTCTGCCGTAAATCCTTGCATGTTCAGAAACCTGCGAATCTGTGAGACCTTTAGCAGGGTCGACCCCGAAAGCTTCAAGAACCTCGGTTACAGATCTGGCGTAGGCGTCCTCCATTTTTTCCCTCTATGATATCATCCATAAAAATTTCATATTGTGTAGTTTCAAAATTTCAACTTCTTAATGTGTAATAGAAGTAAATTATTAAAAACATTTTCTTGTCCTATATAAATTTGCATGGCTTCGATTGAAAATTCATGGTTTTCCCAAGAGTAGTTATCACTAACTAATCATCCATATGTAGCAAATATACCCAAAATATTGGGATGCATAATCATTGATTTGGAAAAAATATTAAGAAAACCTATTATATGTTCATGGAAAATGTTTATATTTAGGCAAAAAATATAAGTGTATGCATAGCTATAAAAATATATCAGGCTACAACCTTTTCATTTTTAATGAAAAAATGATTTTTTTTAGCCTAAATTTCTTCCAAAAAATTGAAATTTACCCAAATCAGAGAATTGATTCTTTAAAAAAAACATTGCAAGACATAACTACACTGAGTGCATACATATGTTCATAGCAAAATCCTTATGACAAGCTAAAAAAATGGCCCTATAAAAACACCTTTTGGCTAGGAGATTTTCCAAATATCAATAAACTACCAAGGTGATTTGCTTCAATTCGTAGTGCCCAACTATTGGAACTGCGGAGATGCACAAGTGCAAGACGATAAATTGTATAAATTCACCACACAAGTATTGAAAATACATAAGTGTTGGATTCCCTAGAAATATGCTTTTGCTGAGAGAAGAGGCGCAAAAGACATAATTGCACCAACTACCGACATATGTTCGTAGCAAAAGCCTTCGAACAACCTGAAAAAAATACCTTGTAAAAAAGGCTTTTGACTAGGAAATTTGGCAAACATAAATACATTACTCAACTCCAATTTCTTCAAGGAAAAATGTATGGCTCGCATTTACTAAAATGTCCTTTTCACACACATGAATTACCTCCAAAATATGGTCAATCATAAATATAAACCATTAGCCAACCCATGGAAAAGAGGGACATTTTCTTTGCACTAGTTCTAAATCCCTTCCCTCTCCTCATAAATATGAGCAACTCAACCTGCCATAAATGACCCAACCACCGTGGAAACCACATGGCTTGCCACAATCCATGGTGCAAAATTATTGCAAGTGACAACGTGCAAAAGCACCGTAATGCAGGGGTGCCAAAGAATTGATATCAATTCGCCCCATTGGAATTGAAAATAGACCAAATGTTCATTATGCCAAGAAAAAACCTGTACAAAGCACATAATATATAACTGAATAGAATTTGGACAAATCATCAAAGAAAAAGGCTCCACACACAAGAAACAATGCATTGTACATCACAATATCAACCATCTGCTACAATTAAATCGCCTTTTTAGATTGGATGCAATTTTTCATATACTCTTGCATATTGTTTGTTTGATGCATTCCATGCCCCCCTTACATTTTTGTTACTCTTCCATTGAATTCATGAATGGATCAATACATCATTTATTGTTTTGTTTAGACAAAAAAGATATAGACACATTGCAATCATATCAATATGAACTAGGATCCTATTTATTGCATGAATTGCAGCTGTGTGCATCTTATGTAAATGAAAATGAAAGCGCACTATGAAGACATACATTTTTCATACAATGAACTACGAAAGGGTTAAATAAAACACTAGAGAAAACTGCAATAAAATACAACATCTGGACTATGCATAAATCATACACTATTAAACAACAAGCACACAACGTAATTGCATCTATCTAAGAAACATAATCAATATTGCAGACCATTTTTCAAAGGCAAGGTAAGAGATGGAAACCTTGGGCTTGTTCAACAAGTATTACAGATACTTTGTAAACATAACTCACGGGAAAATTTGTCCACTGCTTTAAGAAAAATTCAAATAACTATATAATCAAAATTATAGCCATTAATTAATCACATTTATATCCAATAGTTTTCAGCTTTTCCAATCCCCATTTGATTCACTAGAAATAAACAAGCACTAAAATATATTCATTCCAACGATTGAAACATAAAAACAATAATACCCAATGTACATGATTTCTTACTTTTTGACATCGATTTGTATATGCCCGACATTTCATCTCTTGCAAATCGCCATTTACATCACCTAGAAATTGAGGTGACCCTTGTCTTTTTGAACTATACCGACATATATCATGATCAAATGCAAAAAATAAAAATTGCAATAGGTTGTGGTATGCATCAACTAAACAATCCCCACCACTATATGAAAATGCATCCAACCTAAAAACAACATTGTGTTATAGTATATAAATAATGCACCGCTCCCTAACATTATATCTTTCAACATTTGTTCTATCTTCCACCTTCTAATTCATGTCACTCAAACCATACCACAACTATCTCCATAGCTTCAAGCAACTGCAAAATAAAAAGAACAACACAAGTCCAAAACTACACACCTTTTTGTTTATGTTTAACTTTGATTCTTACTAACATATGCAGTGTCTGAAAATAACCCTCAACCGACTTAAATTAATTCTCAAAACTCAAAATAAGAATCAATTTGTAATATTCCTTGGCATATAACATGCAATGCATAGGATTTCTTACCCTCCGACATAGATTTGCAGAATCCCAACGATACAAGTCCTGCAACTTGCAAGTCACAACACTTGAAAATTGACAAGATCTTCATTTTTATGAACTATAACAAAAGACATGGTAGATAGACAATTTTTGAAACAAATTTGTTAAAAGCAAGATACTAGATGCATAAATTACCCTCTAACATAGATTTGTAGAAGCCCAAATTCATATGTCTTGCAAGTCACCAGTTGCAACATCTACAACTTGGGAAGGACCTCGTATTTTTTCCTTGTAGTAGACTATCTCATGATCAAACACAAAGAATTCAACAATTACTTAAAACAAAAGAACTCAATTGAAACTCTATGTAATCTATAAAATCTCCTGTACAAAATCATGTCATACAATACATACAAATCCATTAAAAAATTATGGATTGTACTAAATTTAATAAAGAATCAAAATTGAATAATTTATATATATTTATTAAAATCGGTCTATATATTGTATAATAAATACATATGCACATTGTCTGGCCCATATCTTTAAATTTCCTCAATCATTAACTCACACAGTAGCAAGATTTAATTTAAATTAGATAACTTTGAGACTCCACATGCATCCATTCCAACCATCTGCTAAACCTGCATAATTAAATTCCTGTGATCGCCCCAACAATAAGATTTTGTTTTAAAGGACCAATCAAAAGACAAGAAAAAAATTGAATCGCTCGCAAAAAAATTAAACTATGGAAAAGAGAACAATTTTTTTTATCAACGCAAAAACAAAATCATAGTCAACGCAAAAACGATTGCTATAGTCCAAACCTTCAATAGGGACTAAAATCTCACTCAAATTAATGTAAAAATCTAATAGTTATAGATAATTTTTTCATACTCGAAGGTTCAAGGGTTTTAGTTTTATTGTTTTCCATGTTCAAGGTTTTCACATTCAAAAAGGTTTTGATGTGAAAGTCGATCTGGGTCTATGAATATAGATTCAAAAGATTTTAAACCTCCATTATGAAAATTCTGAATTCAAAAATTAAATAATTTTACAAGAAGACTTGAAAAGAAACCTACCTTAACTCCAATCTCTAAATCTATTAACATCCAATTGTCGCATCTAAGTTAATGTCATCATTATGTGTCCATGACCACCTACTTCCCTGTTACTCACTTTCCCATCATCTAGGTTACCTCAGGTTGGGTTAGGTTAAAAGAAGAAAAGACATATTATATGGGGTTATTCAGAAGAAACAAATTAATTATTATAAGTAAAAAAATTATAAATTTATAAAAAATATAGTTTTATGTTATTTGAGAATCTTTCAAGATTTTAGAAACTTCATAGATCTCTAAATATGAGTAATTAAATATCTATATCCTTACAACTTCAATGTCAAATTTTGTCTACAACTATGCATTTATAACTCTGATCTGTGATCTAATTTCCACCAAATTTTTATCTTTCGGATCTCAATTTTTATCAGATTTTCTACTAACATTTTATGGGTGGAAAAATGGATGGTTTAAAATATTTTTTTAATCCTAATCCCCTTTATATCATAGCCCATGTGAAATTGGAACTGTACAATCAACATCAGTTCAATTCAAACTTGATTAAATTTAATTCCTAAAGTTAACCACTTCACATACAATCCCAAATCAATGTTCAGTCACTCCCAAAAAATAAAATGAGGAACTGAACATTATGTCGGAAAATATTTCAATCTTTGAGTGTTTATACTTCACTTAATTCAAACACCTAAACTATCAAAAGTATTTACACAATCTTTGAGTATTTAGCCTTCAGTTAATTCAAACACCTAAACTCTCAAAAGTATTTAATCATCCTTAAAATCAAGTTTACACAATCTTGTTCCTTCCAATGGATGCAATACTTCAAACCTTATCAATATCTCCCTGGAAGTTTGTTCCAAGTGAAAAATCAATTAGAGAGGATATGCCATAATATAATTATATCTTTTAAATATGCCATGAATTCCTGTTACGAGGAAAATCTCACTATGACATGGGGTAAACCACAATAGACAGAATGACATGCATAAATCAACTCTAATCCCAAATATGCTATATAAATGAAATGCTAACAAGACAAGGCCAAGATCCTACCTCGTTTGGACGTTCAATGAAGACCATCATTGAGCATGCAACTCAAAGCTCTATACTTACAACTTGTCCTCAATAACCAAGATATGCAAGGATATAGTGATAATATATAATGTTAGCATATAGATTAGCATAATACATTAACATACATGACAAATACACCCATGGAATAATAATTCAAATATTTGCAAGATATAAATTGGACGAGAGAAGAGTTTTTCTATTAGTAATCAACACAAGTATATGGGTGACAAACTTCTCTAACGACACATATCAAAACCGAGAAACTAAGTCCCTCTAGTTGGGCCTCCACCACTTCAATCCTCCATTAAAGGAAAGCTCATATAAAGGAGATAATGAGTTTCTCCATCACAAAGAAGGAAGAGCTTGGGGGCTTAACAAGGAGTTCAGACTTTCAAGGACAATTGGATCCAGACTCAATATGAAGTGAAATTTCTCCAGAGTGTCTTTGCTCTCAAAGTTGAATTGTTCTCCTCTTTTCCAAGGCATGAATATGGCTCAATTTATAGCCTTCACATGGAACTGAAGGTCTGATTCGGAGAATTTCTAGCATATGGAAGGTCAAGGATTATGGATCTCGTGACATGGCATGGAAACCCGACATAATTTTTAATTTTGAGCACCAAACCTGATGTACGTAGGATGTAGTGCAGAAACCTACGTATACGCTTGTTTTATAACTGATAGGGTGCATATATGTGGAAAACTATTTTTTTTTTCTTTGGAAGGTACAATAGGGGTCTTCAAGTCTGCATAGGGAAATAGAAAGGCCATCCAAGAAAGTTGCATGGGGTGAGGCAAAATTTGTTGTAACATATGCCCCCTAATGTGTGAGGTCAAAGGAGTATCTATGATGGCCAAAATACATTATAATTCCGAGAAATGGAGTAATGGAGACTTAGATGGAAGTGCTAGTTACTCATGAGAATATTACAATCCATAATGACTTTTTACACATGGCTTCCAATCTGAATTACACTGCAGATCCATGTGGAAATATACCAAATAGTTGTTCATGGCCATGAATAGGCAATACAAAGAAGACATATGCCATAGGTTGTCATAGTCATGAACAAGGCATAGTGGAATCCAGTCTCAAAATCAATTTGAATATATCTATATAAAATAGAGTACAATCTGATCTCCCATGATTAATGAATTCATATAGGTATTGGTCCAATGAAATACACAATAGATTAGGAAAGTTGCTACTGTAAGCTAGATGTCTTCTACACTATTTGCTGAAGGTGCAAGTATACATCATGTGAATATAGGAGTTGAGGTCAAACACAATGAGACTTTGTTTGATTACTAGTCATTAAGGTATAAAGTTAACAAACATGAGACAACCTAGCGATAATGAAAGTAGGTATCAAGGAATCAAGTACATTCTTACAAGTGTGAATAAGGGTGTTGAGGTTGAACACTTGAAGAATCCATTGATCAAGAGATATTGATGTATTCCCAACTATTGATGGGGGGAGAACCTACCACTGATGATTGCAAACCTCTAGGTACTCATAAGACTCTAGGCCTCATTTCCAGAATAGATGAGATGAAGTCGATGGAAAGAGACTCGTTGAAAGGAGAGCATTAGGGCATCTCTCATCAGTAAGAACGAGGCATACAGAAATATCTTGATGATTAGGATCTTAGAAGAATAGAATGTTCACGAACCAATGAACCTGTGTGTCTCTCGTATGCATGAGATGAAAATAGTGCACGAAAGAGACCCTCTGAATAGAAACCAATAAGAAAAACTACCGACAAAGGAGAGGAAACCACCAATAAAGCAAATGGCATCCAAGAAACAACACAAATCCCAATGTGTGAATATATTTATTGATGTCAAACACAAGGGAAACCCCCCAGTCAACGACTAATGGGGATATGTCAACTTTTGGGTTCAAGGTTACCTACCCATAATGAAAGTAGGACCAGGGTGCATGGTAGGACTACAAATTCATGTGACTTTGAGATACACTAAGGGTATGAACGACATGCAAAGTCAAGAGTTCTGAGAAATGGATGACACAGGATTATAGACATCCTTTGAACAAGATCATGAGACATATGGATAACTAAGGAAACATAGGCTTGATGATAAAACTTCATGATGTAGGAGGTATTAAAGAACTCTCCATAGGGACTGGAAGAATAACTAGTCAGAGGAGTAAACTCTAAGTAACAAGATCAACTTCCTAAGGTCATGCTAAACCCAAACTTTGAATGACAGTGGACTCAAAAGTTTGTGCTATGTTCAAATGTAACACGACTGTTGTCGATATGAGATAATATTCTTTTCCCGTCCGTCTTTTTATTTTTTTCATAGGCATAGAAATGCTATGATATAGGAAAGGAAACAAGTGTTGCGAGTAAGAAACTAGCTCCAAATAGTGGAACATAACTATGCTCAACGCAAGGAAGTGCATGCAGGGCATGGACACTCAGGGGGATGTTTCCTCTTAGGGTATAGGGTGTCAAGTTGCAAAGGATATAAAAAAGGCTCTGCTTGGCTAGTGATGAAAATTGTTGAGGTAAGAGGCTTATAACGAGAAAGTGGGAGCTGGAAATAGGCTCGATACTACAAGCAGGATGATGTAATGTGATTACAACTTAATTCCAAAGAATGTCCTTTTTCATAGGTTTAGTTCCCTAGGCCTGAAAAATTATAAAATAATACCCAAGAGAACTCTTCTAGCCAATGGTGACTAGAGTATTCCTTTTTCATAAACAATATACTTGGTCTGAAAAAGTGTTAAACTTACACCAAATAAACTTCCTTTCAAAGCCATTTAACGAGTGTGAAAGAGACAAGTTCACTCGACAATCTTTTCATTTTTTAGAGAGTCGGAAAAGAGCTTAACCAAAACTCAAGGGGCGTCCCATAGGTAATGGTCAGAATGTTTGTGAGTAAGAATATGTGGTTAGAACACAAAGTGATATCAGAACTACAAGGAACTCCCGGTCCTATGGAATAACTTCTGCATGGTCACCAAATAGCACAAAGGTTCTAACTAGGGTACCCATGTTTGGTAAGCCTCTACCACTTAATAACAACACTTCTAGTAGCAGTAGGAAGGTTCTATGTCACTAATAAATGGGTTCGTACCTAGGGTATATGGATCATGGTCATAGGATGATGCAAGAGTGAAAAATGGAGTGACAAACTATCCTATATGCTAGTGAAAGAATATACCTTCCGAAGGAATGAACATGCATTATGATGCTGGAAACTGCAAAAACTCCTGGAAAAAACCACTAAAAACCAAATCTTTCCACTGCACTATTAGTCCATAAGGTAAAAAATTAGCACAAACTATATGAAGTGGGTACAAAATTTCTACTAATAGTAAAAAAATATCATTTTACCATACCATTTGAGTTTTTTCACCCACATAGTGCATTTTAGGCCATTTTTCCCATTATATTCAAGTGTCGATTGCAGGAGCTACGATCAACATAATCAACAATCGTCTGGACCAAGTAAGTGCCCGTCCCCTCTACTTCAATTTCAATGGTTTGAAATTCAATTTTAGGTACCATTTTTTTAATATTAGAGGGAATAATATGTAAATTAGGGCGTATATGGGTGATAGTTCATTGGGTCGTGTATACACCCCCATATACATAGGAAAAGAAAAGCCTTCTTGCATATATGTAACCCTATACACGAATGTTACCATGTTATCCCACACACAAGTCCGTGAACACATTTTTGAAAGGATTCAACTCAAATAAATGGGTTTTCCTTTGTAGGATGGTGATTGAATGGAGGGAGAGGGAGCATGATGAGATAAATGCAATAGTGGGAAGGGATGAAAGGGCCCAACAAGATTTAAAAAGATGTGTCCTTTATAAATTTTGGGCTCCCAAAATAATGAGGGCTCAAGTGAGGTTACTCTAGTTGCTAGTAAACTATAGGGATCCAGAGACAGAGGCCTTCAACCTAGATGAGAAACCATTGAGTATTGAAGTGGATGATATATATTTTATCACATGAGTGTCTCATTGAGGCGAGTTAGTGAATCTCAAGGCCTGAGGGGCTGGGGGTGGTATGAATATGGAGGAGTACATTGCCACTCACTGTGTTGTAGGCACATATAAAGTAGGGAGCCAACTCCCAATCAGGGCGATTGAGAACCTGAGCTTAAAGATCATTGTGCTTGTACTTACACAAATTTTTGGGTCAACCTCATTGCACCAGGCATCAAGTCCACTCATGGTCTATGCGGTGGAGTGTTTATGACCCACTGTTTATGAATGGTGTACCTCATTGTTTGCTAACATGAAGAGCCAAATGATGGATTGAAAACAAGGGAAAAATATAAATTTCATATTTGCATCCATTCTTTGTAGTTTTTTATTTGAGAAGGTTCCATGCTTGAGCCCTAGAGTAGAGATTACTCCACATGGAAAGCATGATCCAACCATGTCACGATGGACTGATGTGATGAGGCAACTAGGAGGTGGTAGGGAGCCAACCCCCTACAATGACAAGTTCTTTTTCTGGTGGTGTCGACAGGTCATAGACATTGACGACTACTCTTATGCTAGTATCGACTACAGAGGGGATCTAGATATGCCTTTCCACCAGGTTCCTCTTATGGTGATATTGGTAAGAAATGTTTTTCTATATTTAATTTTTTGTGTTTTTCAAAAAGAATAAAAAACATAAATATTTTTGTATGGTATCAAGTATTAACAATTGCTTTGTTACACAGATGTAGGTCTGCGAGGACTAGAGGGTGTCCCACAACATCGACGAAGGAGATGGGGAGATGAGAAAGCGAGAGGAAATGCAGAGAGAGTGCTGCAAAATGTGTAGGGGAACCTGTATCGATTGATGCATAGGAATCCAATGGTTCAAGTGGAGGATTTGCCAGAGGCTATGCAACGATAGGTGGTGGGTGTACCTCGTGCGTGGGTGAGACTCTTTCGACGTCTCACAAATGCTATAGTGTGCTATCATGGTATGCATTCGACACCACAAGAATAGATTCCATGATCATATTAATACCAGCCATATATATATTTTGAGGGTGTGAGCCCCATTTTGTACTATGACACCATATTTTTTGAAAATAAGAAATATAAAAAAATTGGTCTTTGGCTTTACTTATATATGTTACAATGTGTACATGCATGAATGTGTTTTATTTTCTTAGTTATGTGACAAATTCCCATCTAAAATATAATTAGCATATGCATCGGATGCATGATTAGAACTTCTAGGTATGTGATTATAAGTAAGAAAATCAAAGTATCGTTCCAAAATTCATACCCGTAGGAATCGTCGGAGTAGAGTAGGGTCTCACACATGGTAACTGTCGTTTAATTGACATACAACTAACTGGGAGTCCAAGAGAACCTCTAAAGACCAAACACAATGTGAAACGACATCGCGTAATAGTTCTATAACAATGCTATACTCATCCACATTATTCGTCGATGGCTCTAGACGAACACCACCTAAAGACACCAATTGGCCCTTGGGTGAGTAAATGACCCAAGCAGAGGAAGTCATATTCTGCATATGATGACCGACACCATCCGCAAATCCTAGGTAAACTGAAGATTCTGAACCAAGGGAAAACTTGATAAGAAAGCTTATGAAACGAAGGAAAAAATGTATATACACTAAGATACACTAGTATACAAAAGGTCACGTCCAAACTTTGAGGGATTAAGCATAATACCTTTTAAGGTAGAGCCCATTTTTGAGCTCATCCAACATATTCAATTCATAATCTTCTAATTCATAGGATCCTTTCTCTAAGACACATTGCACGATATAAGGACCGTGCCACATGGGGTTGAAATTACCTACCCCCAACAATTCTTTGGCTTGGTCATACAGGAGAACTAAGTCACCCTCAACGTACTACCGAGGACAAACAGACCTATCATACTAAACCTTACACATCATTTATTCACTTTGATATCATTAGAGGCATCTCGACGTTGCTCATCAAGATGCTCTAGGTGCACTAGGAGTTCTTCAAGATCAGATGTGTCAGGCAGGAGCTCAATTGCCAACTTGAGGGAAGGGATTTCACATTCAATCAGAAGAATCGACTCCATGCCATGTACTACCTGAAAAAGGATAAAAACCGGTGGAAGTGTTTACTGACGTTCAATATGCCCAAAGTGAAGGGTAAAGCATCAGATGGACAATCCGACTTAATCTGGCTGGTAGGTTTTTGTAAGATGATCTTGAGAGATTTATTCACCGCATCTACTTGTCCATTTTCCTAGGGATAATAAGGGGAAGAATGACCCTGCTTAAACCCCAGTTTTTATACTAACTCTTTCATCATTTCATTCTAAAAGTGACTACCATGATCAATGATAATCTCTTTTGGGATTTCGAACCAGGCTAAACTTGGTTGAATACGAAGAATGCTCCAGTATTACCATCATATTTAATTGTATGCATGGCCTCTACCCATTTGGTGAAGTAATCCAAGACCATAATGATATGATTACCCCCCCTAGCCAAAGCTGGTTTACAGTCCATAAAATATACCCCCCACTTGGTGAAGGGACCAACAATGATGACTGGGTGAAGAGGGGATGGGTGCAAGCACATTTTCCGAGAGAAAAACTAACAAGGGTGACACTTCTTGACCGCTTCAACACAATCTTTAAAAAATGATGGACAAAAATAACTGGCTTGCAATATTTTTTAGGCTGTTGCAATCCCAAATAAATGACCACCATAAGCCCCACTGTCACATTCATTGTGAAAATACTCATCTTCCTTGTGAGTCAAGGAATGACGTAAAATATTAGCTACTCCTCAATGATACAAAGTGTCGCCGATGATACAATATTTTTTAGCCTAATGGCATATACGTCGTCGATCGTCTCTGGATAAATATTGGGATAGCTTCAAGGTTTGAAGGTAAATTAGAATGTCTCCATACTAGGGGTTCGAATATAAGTTAATGAATAAATGTTCATCCGCGAATGAATCGTCATGAAAAATTTCTTCATCTAGTTGAGGGAATTCCAATATCAACTCGACAAAAATTAGTGATTTCTTAGATTTCACCGAAGCAAAATTGAGATCAAATTCTTTCAAAATAGCAATCCACTTATTGTATTCCCCCCCTATGATACACCTGGTGAGCATGTATTGAAATGGATTGATATATGAAACTATGGTAGTTTTGCAAAGTAATATATAACGTCGTAATCTTTGAACTACATGTATGAAGACCAAGGCTAGTTTCTGAAGGATCATATCCTATCATTGAGAGGGGGGGGGGTGAATCAGTGACTTAATAATTTTATCAAATTTTTACTTTTTTCAATGAAAACAAATTTGAACACAATGTTTTATCGTGGAACCCAATTGGGAAAAACCACAAATACTTTTCTATTAACTGCAAAATTCGGTTTTACAAGTTACAATAGAAGGAATGTGTTATTCCTCTTTAGATCAACACCCACTAATCAAGATGCACCCACACCCCTTATTCACTAGCTCCAATTAGTAGGAGGGTACAACCCCCTATTTTGTCAGTTACAACTGACAAGGAAGCACCTACTCCCCTACAGGCTCCAACCTACCCTAGCACTTCCCAACCACCCTTTTTTCATCAATATGGAAATAGGATATGCAGTCCAATAATGGTCTTCTATATCAAACACTGGACTTCATAACTGATTCTCTGTCTCATTATGTTCTTTATCTTCAATAATTATTTGATAGACACACTTCTTCACATTTCAGCATACTTATAAGTCTTTAATCTTTTCAACACAACTCTTCATAAACATCATACTTCTTCATTTAATAGATTATAAATTTAATTAACATTGATTATTACTAAGACAATTATCATTCTTCTTTGATTTAATTCCATCTTTTAATGCATGAATGATTTAACAAATATTCAATCCATCTTTTAATGCATGAATGATTTGACAAATATTCAATCCATCTTTTAATGCATGAATGATTTAACAAATGTTCAATCTAACTGTTTATTTTTTTGTGCAGGTCACTGTGTTTGTGTTATTGCAAGGTTTTACTACTTTTGGCGAACATCCACAATTGGTAGTATGCCAAAAAATTCGACAGGAATAACGGTCTCAACATTCAAAAGTTTATTAACTTGGTAGCAAACTTGGTGATCCTCTATATTTGGCGTTATTCCAAAGACTCCGATAAAATTGGTAGTCTTACCACCTAAGCCCACGATCACCCATATGACCGTCGTGCCAAACAATTATATAAAAAATATTAAATCAACGGTTGTAGTGACTTCTTCCAAAAGGTAGGGGGCCTGACAAGTCGTCCCGAGCTCCAAGCTGGTGATCTTCTAGTGAAGTCCAAGCACCTATATTCCTCGCCATACCTTCGCACTACACGTCGAATATGCATAGTGAGGGCTGTCAATATAAATCCACTTAAAATTTTCCACACTTCCAATGTGGGATAAATCCCAATTGGCAAGTTAATCACCACCGTCGATCGTTTTATCAGACCGTTTCTGAGACTTCACCTTCTTCATATTTGTAATCATCATATGTGGGCAAGGTGATAATTTCAGAGTCCAGTTTCTTATTAGAAATCTTCCCCATGCACTTTCCTGTCCGTAGATTGCTCACATTAATGGAGGAACCCATATTAGATTTGCAGTAAGATATTATGATCTCTTCGTCGGAGGTAACATAACCAAGGTAGTCAAATATGTAGGTGAGTTCAATGAAATACTGGCTCATGCTCACATAGTGATCATCCAAATTGTGAACAAGGTCTCCATCGAGATTATATATCCGCACTGTTTCTCGGAGCTTGAAGGTGAATAACTCGTGGGTTTTGGAAAGATATCTGGGGACAATGTTAGATTCGATTTATGTTCTAACAAACCTCTAATCATGAATTTCATATCTTTTTCTCTTATCAAATCGTGGATCCAGAGGAGGATCACGACAACCTTTAACAAAGCTTAAAATTTGAGATGAAGGTGTGCATTGTTCAACTTCTAAGTCCAAGTCCCCATGCTATCCAATTATCTGATGTTGAGGAGTACTTGGTTTCTCTTATTTGACCATTGATTCATCATCTTCACTCATAGATTCTTTAGAGGGCGATGTCATTAGTTCATCACCATTATCACTGCTTCTCATCTCACTGTTGTCATCGACCCAATCTTATTATTTCCATCACAATTCTGAAATGTCCATGTGAGATAATCCACAACATCTTGATTACTATCAACAGTGCCTATGATCACTTGAGCATTCACATAGTCATGGATAAAGTGATCAAGATGACTCTCCACTGGGAATGGCTCATATAATAATTTCTTGTAGTATTCTTTGCAAGGTGCATGGCACAAAATCACACATTTTCCAACATTATCAAGCAGAGGTCTATTGGAAAACACCTTTGTTGTAAGGTCAATGATAGAATAGTTAGTATGAGCACTACGATAGGCAAACACCAGCATTGGAAAGAAAAGGTCTACTGTGAAAGATCAGTAATAGGATAGTGTTGGCATTGTTGTTATAAGTGTAGTTGTCATTAATGGCAAACATTATTATTGGCAGAGCATTTGGCAACCATTACTATTGGTAGAGAAAACATTGTTATTGGTAGAGTATTTGGCAAACATTATTATTGGCAGAGCATTTTAAACAAAGCTTTTGTTAGCATTATGGATTTTGTAGGCATTGATGTTATGACAGGTGTAGACATATTCCAAACTATTTTCACCACAAATGGAGCATACCACAAATAGTGCATCACCAAACTGCCTGCACATACACATGCCAAATTGCTATCACCACAAATAGCACAGATACATGTTTCTATGAGAATGCAATGGAATTCAACTGTCATACAAGAAATATCATTTTTGCTTAGCGCATGAGGGCTTTAACAAACTCCAACAGTTATAATTCAACGGTGAAGATGCTTTGATGAATCTGATCAAAGGGTAGCTGTGCATTGGGTGGATCATTCAATCCAAGGGAAGTTTGTATAGTTATAATCAGTTAAAAAAATTAAAACTAATACTTGAAGGGGATTCAAACTGTCTTTGTATATATAGCATGCTTTCCATGAATGATTTGAGTGTGAAACAAAAAGATATTGAAGTGGGAGTTGTTGCTCTTGGAAATAGAGGAGGAAATTCATTTCATCTCTGTAAATTAACATGAACATAAATAAAAATATACAGAGACAGTGAGAAGAAATGATGAAGACAGAGAAAAGATTAAGGAGAGAAGACATATGCACAGAACGATGAATTAAAGAGGTACAGGTCCAGAGGATTCATGCACATGAGACTTCTCAAGTGGTAAATTATGTTCACAGGTGCAATTGTTTTAATTTATGAATGAATAGATCTTAAATAACTTGAATAAGAAAAATATGCAGAGGATAGAGTTATTTATTTATTCTTAGATGATATATGATGAAGGCCCTATTTTGTGAGGGTTTGATCAAAGAATATATTCAGATATGAATCTGTAGACATAGATGGAAAACATAGGGGTTGAGTTGTTACAGGTATGAACTAACTGAGAGGGGGGGGGGG
>ML797182.1:3286-23062 GCA_009831015.1 Picea engelmannii | reverse complement strand
AACTTAGTTGATTAGTAACCGTATTAAATTCATTTAAATGATCTGCAACAGACCCACCTTCTGACATCTTCATATTAAATAATCTCTTCATTAGAAATACCTTATTCGACGCCGAGGGTTTTTCATACAATTTGGCCAACACGCTCATCAAACCCTTCGTTGTCTTTTCTTTCGAAATATTGAAAGACACCGACGCTTCCAGGATCAGCCATATCGTTCCTAGAGCCTTTCTGTCAAGATTCTCCCATTCTTCATCCTTCATGGCTGCCGACTTCTTTGCTACTCCACTCAATGGTAGGAATATATCCTTCTGATATAAATAGTCTTCCATCTGCATCTTCCATAACTGGTAGTTTTGGCCGTTAAATTTCTCGACCCTAAACTTTCCATCTTCTGACATTGCTCCCACTCGAACTAGGAACCCTCTTTTCTTGCGAGTTACCTTACGCTCTGATACCAGTTGTTAGAAAAACAGGATCGAGGAGCAATAAAATAAAAAAATGCAGAAACAAAACACAGAAGACACAGAATACAAGAGAGACACAGATTTACGTGGTTCACCCAGTGTGGGCTACGTCCACCAGAGAAATTTCCAGGTCCTTCCTTTATTATTATCCAACAAATGAAGGGATACAACCTACAACAAAACCCGCTATAACTTCCTCTTCTTTCTCTCACAGTCTCCTCTCTCAGAATACAATATTCACCATCAATCATAGCCGCGATACATTTCCCTCATAAAAGAGGGTTGCCTTCTAGGGAAAAGTACCCTAACATAATCTCTACCGTTAGATCTGCGACCTTATAATGAACGGTCCAGATTTACAATGAAATTACAATATAATTTTACAAGGCAATTTTTGCTTCGGGGGCTTCGCCTGCAAACCCCTGTTGGGGGTCCGCTTGCCCCCAGACCCCCCATCTGGGGGGATAGCCTCCCCGGACCCCGCAGAGGGGATACCCCCCCTCTGCACTCCCCCGCATGGAAGAGTGTACATACTTATGGGGTGTAAACACTTCATGGGGTATAAACATGGCTGAAAGCAAGGACCTCTGAATCAGGAAGATAATCAGGCTCCACAACCAACAAGGTGTGTATGAAAGAATGATTTAAATGCTTAATCATTTGACAAAGAAGACAATAAGTTGGTTTGTAGATTCATAGTGATAGAACAGTATTATCAGGGTGGTAGGGAGGAGCAAGGAGAGACTATAAATTATCCTATACAAGTTGGTGCTTGTACATCTGGGAGTTGTAGCTTCCATTCAGTAGGTGTTAAAGAAACAGAGGTAGCAACCTCATCTGGGTTGTAGCTCAGATAAAATAAGAATGTAAAGAGAATTTGGAGCTTGCCTTTCATTCATAAGAAGAAGAGGTTTTTCCCTTTTGGTTTTCCTCATGAAAATATCTGTGTCATTGTCTATTTATATGAGTGCATATTAATTGATTTGAATGATTTGCAGCAAGACATATAGTAAAAGGCATAATCTGCGTTCATTAAGTAACGTGTTTAAAGAAAAGAAAGAAATTTTATATAACTGATTCACCCCCCCCTCTCAGTTAGGCTATCATGTTCAACAAATAGTTAGTATGAGCACCAGGATAGGCAAACACCAACATTGGCAAGCAAAGGTCTACTATAAAAGATCAGTAATAGGATAGTTAGTATGAGCACCAGAATAGGCAAACACCAGCATTGGCAAGCATAGGTCTACTGTAAAAGATCAGTAATAGGATAGTTAGTATGATCATTCTTAAAAAGAAAACCCCTGTCTTCCAGGGACATCACAGAGCTTGTAATAATAGAGTTCCTCATAACCATCACAATCAGCAGGTCAACATACATCATTTCTTATGTAATTTTGCATGCCTCATCAATGGATCTGTCAACACAGACATGTCATCCTAGGCAACATAATGTCAACATGTTCTTCCCTGTTTTAGATTTATATATATGTAACACTGTCAATGTCAATGCCATGAATGCCAACCTATATTGCCATATTGCCAACAATCTCCCTCTTTGGCATTGATGGCAATACTATTGTTGTTTCTTCCCCTTTGACATCAAGGGAAAATGGTTGAATGACTCCCCCTGACTTTGATCACTATCTCTCCCTGAATTGATGCGAATTGATGCATTATTTTCTTGAGAGATTAGATTGGAAGAGAGACTACTCCCAATATTTTCCTGATATATTCAAATACATCTCTGCTTAAGGGTTTAGTAAAAATATATGCAAACTATTCTTGTGTTGAGGCATATTCCAATTTAATGTTCTTATTTTCAGCCTGATCTCTTAGATAGTGGTATTTTATTGGAATGTGTTTTTCTTTGGAGTGTTAGGAAAGGTTCTTTGAGAGACTTATAACACTTGTATTATCACAGTAGATAGTAGTGGGTTCTTCAAACACTAATTTTATGTATTGTAAGGTTTGTTTCATCCATTCCACTTGTGTGCAACATTCTACTGCTGAAATATACTCAGCTTCAGTGGTAGACAAAGAAATTGAGTATTGTTTCTTGCTTATCCAAGCTACCAATGATTCTCCCAAGAAGAATTCTCCTCCACTTGTACTTTTTCTATCATCTACACAACCTGCCCAATCTGCATCTGAATAGGCCCTTAAAGAGAATGAATTCTTGCTAGGGTACCACAAACCAAGATCTATGGTTCCTTTTAAATACCTAAATATTCTTTTCATATCTTGAGCATGGCTCTCTTTTGGTGCAACTTGGAATCTAGCCACCATTCCAACATCTTGCTTGACATAAGGTCTGGAAGCTGTTGCATAGAGTAAATTCCCAATCATTGATCTGTAGTGTTGTGGATCTACAACTTTGGACTCATCTTCCTTGCTTAGTTTTCATCCTACTGTCATAGGTGTACAAACACGTTTGCAATCCTCTAACTGGAATTTCTTAAGAATATATTTAACATACTTGAACTGATGGATAAAGAATCCCCTTTTGGAATGTACTATTTGTAATCCTAGAAATAAATTCAGCTCACCAAGCAAGGACATTTCAAATTATTGATGCATCCTCCTAGCAAAGTCATTACTCATTTTTTCATCATCACTCCCAAATATAATATCACCAACATATAATTCCACAATAATCATGCTATCACCAACAATTTTACAATAAATATTGTTGTCCGTTGATACTCTTTTGAGGCCTTGTACTTGTAAATAAGAATCTAGCCTTGCATACCATGCTCTGGGTGCTTATTTTATCTCACAGAGTGATTTCTTTAGTTTACATACATAGTCTCCTTTGTTAGTTAATTGAAATCCTTCTAGTTTCTCAATATAGATTTCCTCTTCTAAGTTTCCATTGAGAAATGCTGACTTGACATCCATCTGGTATACTTTCAATTTTTTGTAGTTGGCAAAGGCTAAGAACATCCTAATTGCCTCTAATCTGGCCATAGGTGCAAAGGTTTCTTCAAAGTCTACCCCTTCAACTTGAGCATACCCTTTACATACCAATCTGGCTTTGTTCCTGATTACTTGCCCATTCTCATTCACTTTATTTTTATACACCCATTTAGTTCCAATGACATTCTTATTTTTTGGTCTCGGAACCAGTTCCCAAGTTTGATTTTTTTCAATCTGGTCCAATTCTTCATTCATAGCATTGATCCAATTCACATCTTTTCATTCCTCTTTGATTGAGTTGTGCTCAATATGTGACAAAATTGTTATTTTTGTCTGATACAACAATTGTCTTCTTGTCTGCACTCCATTGCTTTTATTTCCAATAATTAGTTCTTCAGGATGATTCTTTTGATTTATTCTTGAGGGTGTCTTTGTGTCTCTTCTTTGGGATTCTTATCTTTTCTCTTCTTCTCAAATATATTCCTCTTATTCATTTGTATCCATTTCATCCTCTTATATATCTTCCTTTTCTTCTTTATTCTCTTCTACTTCTTCTGCTTGTGTACCCACTGACTCATCATCATCTTCATCTTCATTGTCAAGTATGGTCTCTTGATGTTTGATCTTTATTGTTTTTAAATCATCTACCTTAACATCTTCTCTCTCAAAAATCTTATGTAATCTAAGATTGTAGCATCTGTATGCTTTCTTGGTAGAATCATATCCAATAAAGATACCTTCATCATATCTAGCATCAAATTTTTCGAGATTCTCATCAAGCATTTTGATGTAACACTTACTTCCAAAGACCTTGAAGTATTTTACTGAAGGAGTTCTCCCAAACCATGGTTCATAAGGAGTATTATTACTATTAATACTGAGTTGACCTCTGTTTAATATGTATACTATTGTGCCTACATCTTCCCTCCAATATCCATCAGATAATCTTTCTTCATTGAGCATAGTCCTTGCAACCTCCTAGACTGTTCTATTCCTTCTCTCAACAATCCCATTTTGCTGAGGTGTTCTAGCAGTAGAGAATTGTCTTTTTATTCCATGAGTTTCACAGAATAGGTCAAACTCTTTTGAGGTGAACTCACCACCATTGTCTGATCTAAGACATTTTATTTTTGTCTCTGTTTCATTTTCAACAAGGGTCTTAAAAGCTTTGAATTTTTTAAATGCTTCTGAATTTTCCCTGAGAAAACATACCCAAGCCATTCTAGTAAAATCATCAATGAACATCATAAAGTAGGAATCTCCTTGAAAACTCTTGGTCCTTGTAGGTCCATAGAGGTCGGTGTGAACAAGCCCTAAAGTTTTTGTAGTTAAGTATTCTTTTGTTTTGATCCTTATTCTAGTTTGCTTCCCTAGTTCACAATGTCTACACATAGGATTTGAGGGCTTTGTGATCTTTGGAAAGTTTCTTACAGCCCCAAGATTGCCGAATTTCACTAAATTTTAAAAGTTAATGTTCCCCAACCTTCTATTCCATAGCCATCTTTAATCTTATAAATTTATATGACACTCCTCATTCAATTTTGTATTTAGTATAATACATTCTCAAGAGTTATAGGAGCAGTACCAACCAATTTTCCTGAGTCCTTTATCCTAATCTCACATTTCTGGGAAACAAATATGCAAATGTGCTCTTGATCACAGGTTTGGCTGACACTTAATAGGATAGGTTTCAGTTTTTCAACAAGAAACACATCCTTGGATTTGTCTTTTCCCAAATTCACACTACCTTTCCCAAGTATGTTACCCGAAGCATTGTCACCAAATGTAACTTTACCCTTTTGTTTCTTTAAGTTCAAAAACTTGTCCTTATTTCCTGTCATATGTTTTGAGCAACCACTGTCAACATACCAAATATGTTCTTTATCTTGGGCTTTCAAGGAAATATGACTCTCCTCTTTTGATGTTTTTTCTTTCCAAAGCTTCTTTTTCTCTCTAATGAACTTTGGTTTTTCTGAGATTTCCATTAATCTGCAATTACTTGCTTTATGTCCGTAATTATGACATCTAAAGCATTATAAGTTCCCTTCTTGTAGAGGTGAAAAGGAGTTATAATTTATTCTTTTAACTTGATCTACTATTTGTTTATCTTTAAGGTTATAGTTCTTAACCCTCAAGTTTTTCCTTCCATATGCTCTACAATTCACAGCTTTGTGTATGAAATTAGAGCATGCAAAGAAATAACCAAAGAAAATGTGAGGATACATGTTTTGATAAATCTTCTTTGGTGTTGTCTTATATTCCTTCTTGATGGGTGGAAGTAATCCTCTGGAGTTCTGATCATTGCTTGTCTTTTCTTCATCTTTCTTCTTGAATGTATTGAGGAGAGCAGTTGCATAAGATTTTGAATTAACTTGTTTTCTTATTGAGAATAACCTACTCCATTTTTGTTACTTGAATCCATTTGTGTGGTAATAATATTATCTAAGATTTTAGAGATATTTTCATATCTTGTTTGAATAAGTTTTGCATCAAGATCTTTTCTTAGGTGAACTAATTCTGCCTCCATTCTTTGATAGGTTATTTGTTTCTCTTTAAGAGTCTTTTCCAGACTTTCTTCCATCCTATTTTCTTCTAGGATTTGGTTTTTCAGGTTGCTCATGAGTTCCTTCATCTCTTTTTCTTTCCATTCATGTTTTTATTTTTGTTCAACTACAAAAATTTTCAGCTGTCTATATATGTTTTTGTATCTTCTTAATTCATCCAAGGCACTGCGAAGTTCTTCTTCCGTATTAACCTTTGATTGATCTTCTGAATATTCCTCATGCTCAATTTATTCTATATCATTAGACTCTTCAATACCTAGAAAAAGGACTTCATCATCATCACTGTCACTAGACTCTGATGAACTGTTGTTTTCTTCTTTTGAGTAAAAAATATTTTTCCCTTTCTAATACTTTTTCTTATAATGGTGTTTTCCTTTCTTCTTGTATTGTTTATTTGTGTCTTCTTCATCTTCAGGGTCCTCTTTGGGATAGGGACACTTGGTTGCAAAGTGTCCAACCTTGCCACAATTAAAACATTTGAAATGAAGCTTGCCTTTGTACCTCTCTGATCCTTTCTGAAGTTTTTTAATAAAATTGGCCTCTTCTACATCAGATTCTTCATGATGGTTGGGTTGAGGTTTTTTCTTCTGATTTTTTGTTTTCTTAAGAACATTGAAGGATGCCTCTCCTTTTGGGAGGCTCTCATGACCTAATATTAACTCATAAACTATGAGGATTCCATACAATTCATCCATGGTGAGTTGATATAGATTATCTCGATCTTCAAGAGTGGACACTTTAGGATTATACAACATAGGTAGTGTTCTTAGTATCTTTTAAACTAACTCATTGTCTGGCACTTCTACTTCAAAACCTCTGATTGCATTAACAATATTATCAACTCTTTTGAAGTACTCTTAGATATTTTCTTCATCCTTCATTTTTATACCTTCATATTGTACTTTGAGAGTCTGAAGTTTGGCCCTCTTTACCTTGGAATATCCTACATATATAGTTTCCAATTTATCCCAGAGTTGTTTTGCATTTTTATAGTTTAGTAATTTAGCAAGGATATTCTTACTCAGTCTAGATTGTAGTGTTTTTAAAGCCTTTGCATGTTCCCAAAATTTCTTATTGTATTCTGCTTCTATGGGAGTGACTTTTGGAACATCATATCCTTTTTCAACTAATGACCATACTTCCAGTCCAATGGACATCAGATAGATTTTCATTCCAACACTCCAGAAAACATAGTCTTCACCATCAAATAGGGGGCCTTTTAATTACATCTTCAACTGCTGATCCATTCTGATGTATATTTATCTTCAAGTGATTTAAACCTTTTAGTGAAGATACTCTCTCTGATACCAATTGAAGGATCAGATCCTGTCACTGAGAGGGGGGGGGGGTGAATTAGTGACACAATAATTTTATCAAATTTTTACTTTTGTCAATGCAAACAAATTTGAACACAATGTTTTATCATGGAACCCAATTGGGAAAAACCACAAATACTTTTCTATTAACTGCAAAATTTTGTTTTACAAGTTGCAATAGAAGGAATATGTTCTTCCTCTTTAGATCAACACCAATTGATCATGATGCACCCACATCCCTTATTCACCAGCTCCAACTGGTAGGAGGGTACATCCCCTATTTAGTCAACTACAACTAACAAGGAATCACCTACTCCCCCACAGGATTCAACCTGCCCTATCACCTCCCAACCACCCTTTTTTCATCAATCTGGAAATAGGATATGCAATCCAATTATGGTATTCTATAACAAACACTGGAATTCATAACTACTTATTTGTCTCATTCTGTTCTTGATCTTCAATAATTCTTTGACAGACACACTTTCTTCTTCACATTTCAACATACTTATAAGTCTTTAATATTTTCAACACAACTCTTCATAAACATCACACTTATTCATTTAATAGATTTTAAATTTAATTAACATTGATTATTACTAACACAATTATCATTCTTCTTTGATTTAATTCCATCTTTTAATGCATGAATGATTTAACAAATTTTCAATCCATCTTTTAATGCATGAATGATTTAACAAATATTCAATCTAATTGTTGTTGTTCTTGTTTTTTTCGTGTAGGTTACTGTCTTTGTGTTACTACAAGGTTTTACTATTTTTGGTGAACATCCACAATTGGAAGTATGCCAAAAAATCCGACAGGAATAGCAGTCTCAACATTCGAAAGTTTATTAACTTGGTAGTGAACTTGGTGATCCTCCAGATTTGGCATTATGCCAAAAACTCCGATAAAATTGGAAGTCTTACCACCTAAGCCAACGATCACCCATATGACCGTCATGCCAAATAGTTATATAAAAAATATTAAATCAATGATTGTAGTCACTTCTTCCAAAAGGTATGGGGCCTGACAGGTCGTCCTGAGCTCTAGGCTGGTGATCTTCTAGAGAAGTCCAAGCACCTAGATCCCCCACCATACCTTCGCACTGTTCGACAACACAAGTATTCCAACAAAGGACAAACACCTTCAGTAACCACTCACATAACCAGATCAAAGATCAACACATCGATGTCACGTGGTAAAACCCCTACGGGGAAACATCCACGACCCCAACCAACGTGACCACTTGGAGCAGTTTATTAATGCAACGAAAAATATTACAGAGAGATTTTACAAGATATTTTCTCACAATCGATAATCGACAAATGAACCTCCATGCTCTTTAAATATATATCATGGACCAATCGGGTGTTAATCCATGGATCAATGGACATTAATATCGAGGAGAGTATGAAGCGTCATATCACTCTATGTCAGGAACATATCGTGACCGTCAGATTTCCTAACTACAAATGCATACTAATGCATACTAAAGAAACACACTTTTACCTAACGACACATTAGACCAAGTAGATCTTAACTAACTCCTAAGTGTCTAAATATATTAACATCCCCCCTTAAGAACAACTTGGGATAGGATCGAAGGATTTACAATGGCGACACAATAGGAGAAGGAAGGAGGAATTAAAGCCTATCCCCCCTTAATGACAACTTCCTAAACTCCTAACATAGATTGAAGTTTGGAAAAATTTTCTTCTGTAAGAGACTTTGTGAAAATTTCTGCAACTTTATCTTCTGTAGGGAAAAAGAGAACTTCAATAAATTGATCATGAATGAGCTTTCTGATGAAGTGCATGTGTAGCTCGATGTGTTTTCTACGCTGATGTTGAACTGGGTCTTTGGAAATCTTGATGGAACTTTTATTGTCGCACCAAAGGATTCTCAAATGTTGTTGCTGGAATCCAAAATTTGAAAGGATCCGTCAAAGCCACACGGCTTCCTGAATTGCATTTACTGCTGCTCGATACTCTGCTTCTGCTGAAGAAAGTGAAATAGTATTTTGTTTCTTATAGGCTCAAGTGACAAGTCCTGAACTAAGGTTGAAAACATAACCTGCAGTAGACTTCCGATCATCAGGGTCACTGACCCAATCTAAATCAGTGAAACCAACCAATAAAGGAGTCCCCCCTGAACTGTAATGTATCCTGAATTGAACTGTATGACAGACATAGCGAAGTATCCTTTTAGATTCTTTCCAATGGATTTCATGGGGTGTTTTCATACACTGGGAAACAAGAACAACAACAAAGGAAAGATCAGAACGTGTATGAGTCAAGTATAAGAGGCTCCAACTAACTGACGGTACATGGTGGCATCAACTTCGGGAGAAGTACAGGTGGTAGTAAGCTTGACTCCAGACTGGAAGGGAGAAGGGGCTGGTTTACAATCTTCCATGTGAAAGAAATGAAGAAGGTCACAAGCATACTTAGACTGGGAAAGAAAAATTCCTTCATTGGTTTGCAAAACTTGGAGGCCAAGGAAATAGTGCAAAAAACATAAGTCTGTCATTTCAAATTTCTTCTTAAGGCTGGTTTTCACATGGTTTAAAAGTTTTTAGTCACTAACAGTAAGAATAAGGTCATCAACATAACATAAAAGGATTATGAGATGTCTTTCTACTTTATTGGTATAGACATTAGGATCATAATGGTATCTAGAGAATCCAGTGGCAATAAGAAAGTTGTCCATTTTGGCATACCCAGATCATGTAGCTTGCTTGAGACCATAAATAGATTTATTAAGGCGACAAACAAGGCTAGAGTCATTATGGACATAGCCAAGTAGTTGTTCCATGTAGATTTCTTCTTGCAAATCTCCATGCAAGAAGGCAGATTTAACATCCATCTGATGGACCTCCCATTTATGTGAGGCAGCAAGGGAAAGAACAAGGTGAATGGAATTCATTTTGGCTACAGAGGAAGAGGTTTCATTATAGTCAATTCCTTCAACTTGGGAAAATCCTTTGGAAACTAACAGAGCCTTGTGTCTTTCAACACTTCCATCTGATGTATACTTAGTTCTGTATATCCATTTACATTTGACAAGTTTGCTTCCTTTTGGAAGAGGTACAAGATCCCAAGTATCGTTTTCCATTAAAGAATGATACTCTTCATTCATTTCTATATCCCAATCTGGATGACTTGAAGCTTCTGCAAATGTCTCTGGATCATGATTTTCTAAAAATTGAGCCAAAAGAGAAGAGGCTCGCTGCAACTGTGAACGTGTCCGACACTGATCTGAAGGATCACCAACTTCTTCTTTTGTTGAACTGACCCATCTAGGAAGCGATGGAGCTAGTGCTGGTTCAAGTTCAAAGGTCTCATCTGGAGGAAGGTGAGCAGGCGGAGGTGGATTTTCATCTTCACTGCCATCATCTGAAGAAGAAACTAGAACAAAAGAAGGCACAAACGTCGAAGATGGCTCATAGGACGAAGAAGGCACAATCGTTGAATTAGGCTTGTAGGCCAAAGAAGGCACAAACATCGAATTAGGATCCCATGCCAAGATATTTTCATCAAATTTAACATCTTGTTGGAGACAGGCTAAAGGCCAAAGTGGAAAAGCATGGCATTTTTTGGAAAGAAAGCATGCATGAGAAAAGCGACAGCTGGAAGGAAGCACAACACGCACACATAGAAGGAAGGTAAAAGTTGGAAGGAAGAACAACACACACACATGGGAGGAAGACCTAACAACGATAGGATTAGGGTTTTGGTAAGGTATTGTAAATGGATGAAGAGCCCGAAATGTATAAATATAGATATGTAGGTATCATATTTAGGTTGACATATAATCAGTTGGGGTCACTTCGGATTATTGTTATGCTATTGTAGTTACACATGACTTGATGTGATAGGTAATGTTTTGATGTAAGACCTATTTTGTATAATATGTTGAGCTATAGAGGATGAGGGAGGGTATAGCTTGAGGGTTATATCACAGGCTATGGAGACTGGTGCGATTTGGTTCGCCTTATATAGATATCACCCGACTGAGAAGATTTGTAAGCTCACGACGCTGTAGATGTGAACATAATATAATAAAAAAGCCGAGAGACAAATATTTATGGACGTAGCCCCAGGAGGGGGTGAACCACGATAACATCTGTGTTGTGCAATGAATGTTTTCATATCTCTTGTTGTCTGAAGCAGTTATTATTATGTTCAATGAATGAATTATTATATTTCCTGTTTAAGTGCTTTGCAATATTGAAGGAGTAAGTCTATGGATTACTGCATAAATCCTGAATACAATATGTTGCATTTACAATTCGTAATAATGGTTAAATATTTAGCCTGGTTATCTCACACTCAATCCTAGGCTGTAAACACCTGAGTCTTACAGCCACCTGTTAACACTTTGTAAATTTTGTCCCGCTGAAAAGACAAACGACAGAGGTAACTTTTTAAACCAGCTTTAGAGTTGAGGCACTAGCCTACTCAACGCAGAGAGGGCTCTCTCATGTCACTTAATGTTTCTTTAGCAATCAGTGGCTATATTTGGTTTATTTTGGGGTTTTTTAATAAAGTTGTTGGCAAGGAAGGGGAGGAACACTTTGGGATATGGAGTCAAAATTATGAAATTGAATGGAAACATTGACTGGCCTGTAGAACTCTCCAGAGGATAAAGGCTAAATGAGGCAATGAATCTGAGTTATAAATTGAATTTAATTAGAGTGGTAAGAGCAAAGAGAAATAGATAACTGCATCAGAGCATTACGAAAATGAATTCTGAATTAGCTAAGAAGAAACATACACAGTTTAAATTGCTTAAGCCAACAACATCAAATGATGAATTCTCTTCCTTTAACTCTCCAATTTAAACAAAAGAAAAATGTATATGGCATAAAAGATCACATGAAACACATACAATGAGGGAATACAAATCTCATATCACCACCATTAGAATCTTTTCATAGAGACTTCAAAGATGCTGCATATGTATTCAATTCAGCCCCAAAAAATTACAATGAAGTTCAGAACAACCAGAATTGTGCCCTTGCACTTTTGTCGGCCACTAATACACTCAGAACCCATAATACTTATACAGTTTGAGTTCCTACAGTGTGCAACCGGTTACAATAAATGAAATGAAATGTTACAACTTCTTCAATGATTACAAATGGCAGTTTTCAGAAAAAAAAACATTTCATGATCCCTGCAGATTCGTCTGACGATCCAACTCCTTCCTCTGCCACCTTCTCTTTGAAATGTCACTTATACTCTTTCAAATTTAATCCCATTTATCCATATTCTCATTAAATATTTGGGAATAATATATTTGAAATAAAAATAATTCCCAAATATTTTTCTATCCTGTAGAATTAAATTTCCATAATTTAATTCATGCCCATGGTTTTTAAAACCATGTCTTGTTTGCCCAATTCACCATTTCATTGTAAAAAACATATTTACTGTTATCATTTACCTGTAAAAAACATTTAATGTGTAATGTTTTTCCAATTTACTGTTTCACTGTGAAAAAACATTTACTATGTTTTTTCCAGTTTACCGTCTTTGGTAAAATGCCTTTTATCTTCTTCTTTTACTTCTGTAAATCTTTGGATAAAGAATTATCTTCTTCTTTTACTTCTGTAAATATTTGGATAAAGAATTATCCAAGTCTTTGTTCACGTGCATCTTCCCATTTAAATATTTTTCATGGAAATAAGCATTAATGTCTTTAATTTGTAAAGCTTAAATCTTACCTCCGTAAAACCTTTTCACCGCGAGGAGGAATTTCATTTATTAGAAATTCCATATTTGTTGTTGAAATGCACTCCTGGAAATGTGCTCCATGTAAAAACATGTGTCCACCAAATAAACCACGGTAGTTTTTCTCGGCATGCCTTCACATAATTAACCTTCCCTCTATTTCAATCCCCGATATGTATGTGCGCCCTCCATCCAACCTTTGAATTTTCCACATTATAAATTGAGATTCGTGCCCATGATATGATTTGACGTGATTCCATAAATTAAATATTGGATTAAATATTAATATAAAATATTTATATTAATAATAATAAACCCCTTTTTTCTATTTTCTAAGGACTTTGGGCATATGAGGCTTAACACATGACTTTGTGGATAGGATTAGGGTGATTAATAAAAGGAATATTTTCTATTTTCAATGGGAATATGAATATAAGGGTAAAAATGAATGAAGTGATGGAACTAAGGGATCTAGATAAGAATTAAGGCTAGGTATAGGCTTGGGATATTTGCCAATTTTTGACAAATGGAGTACATGACCATTTTGGATGATCCATTGGGTGAAGCATTTAGGTGATGGGAGCTTGACAGAGCTGGTGAAAAAGTCTTAAAATTTGAGTGGAAAGATAACACAAGGACAAACTTCTTTGGAAAAATAAAATGCAGATTAGCAGGTGATAATACCATCAACTTCTGATATCGGGGGTTGGAAAAAACGGTTTTGAGTAGAACGCTTTTCGCCCCGATGTACCTCTGGTGTCGCCACGCATCCACGAAAAGAAACCATGGTATTTTCTTCAACCCACTCTCACATAATTAAACCTCATACTATTTCATTGCCCGATATGGGTCTTGGCCATTGATCTGGGCCGCTCCATGATCTATGATCTGTCAGGCCCCACCTTTCCGGCCTCCGCTATATTGGCCCTTCTCCTCTAGATGTAGCCTGGTCCTCCAAATCACGCTGTATCTCTACACTACTTTAGCCCTCTTCTAAATCTGAAATTTGTAGTCCATACTGAATTGTTATGGTGATAACATAGGCTCCTATTGGGGATGCTATCCTCCCAGTGAGGTAACAAAGAACTCGTAGAACCAGTGCCTCATCCATTGGGATTCTCCCAAAACATGTGTGTGTACCCTTCTCCGACCTATCACCAGTGTTTGCTGAAAACCAAATTCTGCACACTGCTCTTAACTGGATACTAAACACTAAATACACTGCTGAAAACTGACTATACACAATACTGGAAATCTAAACTGAAAAATGCTTGACCAACAAGCTTATTCACACACTCTTACCTACTCTAAAAATGTTGAAATGAATACTCAATCAAGTGATGCTAAAGTGCCAATGTAGCCAATCAAGTAATTGGATTCCTGATTCTCCTCTGCTCACATTTTTCTTAAGTTGGCAGACAAATGTAAACGATGACAATTGAAAGAAAAAATTGAATCCAAAATCTGAGCTTATGAATGAAACAAATTCCTCCTTCACTGAAGACTGTAATAGGATGGCCACAGGATCTTGAAAACCATGAAAAATCATTTCTTCTTGATGAGAAAAAACAAAAAGAAAAGCCTCTTTCATATGTGTTTGTTGTTTTTTCTCTATTTCTTCTGTTCTGAGAACATTTTCAAATGAAATGGAAACAATAGGTTTGTCTACTCTTCCATGCATATCAACAAAAATATTCATACATTATTGAACATCTTCAAATGTGACAGCCATATTATGTGCATCAAGGCTATCCTCTTGTTCATCAAACAATTCTGATTTGGTTTCATTAAACTTCTTGAAATTTGTTTGAGGACTGTCATTTTGACTTTCAAATGAATGAATGGAATACATTCCTGTTCATAACCTTATTGAAAATGTGAAAAGCCAACAACATGCACTATTTCACAGTCTAGATTTCCCATGGATTCACTTTCAAAACCATGATTTTCAAATGAATCAAATAATACCACTGCCTCTTCATTATGTTTTTCTATTTCTGATTGAAAAATGACATACGTTGTTGTGTTGCTTTCCTGAAACTCTATGCCATTTGTTTGTTGATTGCTTGAAGTTTCCATAGATGCAGTTTCAAAATCTTCATCTATGTCTAGGCCACTTAGAATTTGAACAACCACATCATTCATAGGGGAAGAAAGACAACTTTGAAACACTTTGTCTTGTTGGAAATCTTGTTTAATATCTCCATCAAGTTCAGGAGAAGGAAAATGACTTTTATAAACAACAATTTCTTGATCAGCTTCATCTTCAACCAAGGGAGGGGATACTATTTGTTGTTGGGATGAATATTCATAAAGGGATTCCATGATTTCATCATTCATACACTCTTCATCACCAAAATCATTTTCAAGGTACTTAATGAAATGTTCACAAAATTCACAACAATCTTCAAACACCAAGGATGAAGGATTAGATTCTCCATAATGCTTAAAGAATGTTATATGGAAATATTTAAGAGAGTATAAGTTGCATGGTTTTAAACCTTCATACCATAATCTTGGTTTCCCCTCCAAAGTATCCATAAACATTTTCATCAAACAATCCTCATGAAATTCAACCCCCAACTTACATATGTGCATGTGAAATCTAATCAAGTGCAATGCAACATCATTTCCTTTCCCATCTTCGAATTTAGGAAAATATTTTTGCCAATTTATGTGAGGAATACGATTTGGAAAGCCAGGAATATGAGATCAATTCATTGGAGCATACCTTGCAGATATTGGACTCATCTTCAGATAGTGGAGTCGCCAATGATGTTTTGGAAGCTGGATTCTACATTGAGAGTGGAGTCACCAATGAAAATTTAAATTTTTGGATTCTTCTACCAGTGGAATCACCTTCAAACTAATTTTTTGATGTGTGGAGTTGCCAGAGCAGGGATACATACAATATGTGTCTAAGTGTTTGCTTCTCTTAGACCTTAGAACTCAACCATGTCGTTCTTTCCCAGGGAAAATTTTTCAATTTTGTCCCTGGCAGCGACGCCAAAATGTTAGCACTCTATAAATTTTGTCCGGCTGAAAAGACAAATGACAGAGGTAAAATTTTCAACCAGATTTAGAGTTGAGGCACTAGCCTACTCAACTGAGAGAGGGATCTCTCATGTCACTTAATGTTTCTTTAGCAATCAATGGCTAGATTTGGTTTGTTTTGGGGGTTTTTAATAAAGTTGTTGGCAAGGAAGGGGAGGAACACTTTGGGCTATGGAGTCAAAATTATGAAATTGAATGCAAACATTGACTAGCCTGTAGAAATATCTAGAGGATAAAGGCTAAATGAGGCAATGAATCTGAGTTATAACTTGAATTTAATTAGAGTGGTAAGAGGAAAGAGAAACATATAACTGCATCAGAGCATTACGAAAATGAATTCTGAATTAGCTAACAAGAAACATACACAGTTTAGATTGCTTCAGCCAAGAGCATCAAATGATGAATTCTGGGCCTTTAAATCTCCAATTTAAACAAAAGAAAAAATTATATGGCATAAAAGATCACAGGAAACACATACAATGAGGGAAGACAAATCTCATATCACCACCATAAGAATATTTTCATAGAGACTTCAAAGCTGCTGCATATGTATTCAATTCAGCCCCAGAAAATTACAATGAAGTTAAGAACAACCAAAACTGTGCCCTTGCACTTCTTCCCACCACTAATACATTCCGAACCCCTAATACTTATACAGTTCGAGTTCCTATAGTGTGAAACCGGTTACAATAAATGAAATGAAACGTTACAACTTCTTCAATGATTACAAATGACAGTTTTCAGAAAAAACGTTTCATGATCCCTGCAGATTCCTCTGATGCTCCAACTCATTCCTCTGCCACGTTCGCTTTGAAATGTCATTTATACTCTTTCAAATTTAATCCCATTTATCCATATTCTCATTAAATATTTGGGAATAATACATTTGAAATAAAAATAATTCCACCCATTTAAATCTTTTGCATGGAAATACGCATTAATGTTTTTAATTTGTAAAACTTAAATATTACCTCCGTAAAACCTTTTCACCATGAGGAGGAATTTCATTTATTAGAAATTCCATATTTTTTGTTGAAATGCACTCGTGGAAATGTGATCCATGTAAAAAATGTGTTCAACAAATAAACCACGGTAGTTTTTCTCGACCTACCTTCACATAATTGACCTCCTCTCTATTTCAATCCCCGATATGTATGTGCGCCCTCCATCCAACTTTTGAATTCTCCACATTATAAATTGATATTCGTGCCCATGATATGATTTGACATGATTCCATAAATTAAATATTGGATTAAATATTAATATAAATATTTTAATATAGTCCCCGAGGTGTAGGACAGTTGATGATGGAGTGTGCTGTTAAGGTGCTCCGTGATGTTAAAGTCACTAGTTCGAAACCTTTGGGGACAAAAAATCCAGCCATGTTAAGGGTTGGTGTGGCTCATGCCGGGTGCGATCCCTAGGTGATTTTGATGACTTAGATGCCCCTGAGTCACGGTTTCTTAGCCATAGGTTAGTCCCACATGTCACGGACAAACTAACAAACAAAATAAAAATAAAAATATTTTGATATAAATTTTTTATATTAATAATAATAAACCCCTTTTTTCTATTTTCTAAGGACTTTGGGCATATTAGGCTTAACACATGACTTTGTGGAAAGGATTAGGGTGCTTAATAAAAGGAATATTTTTTGTTTTCAACGAGAATATGAATATAAGGGTAAAAATGAATGAAGTGATGGAACTAAGGGATTTAGATAAGAATTAAGGCTAGGTATAGGCTTGGGATATTTTCCAATTTTTGACTCATGGAGTACATGACCGTTTTGGATGATCCATTGGGTGAAGGATTTAGGTGATGGGAGCTTGACGGAGCTGGTGAAAAAGTCTTAAAATCTGAGTGGAAAGATAAAACAAGGACAAGCTTCTTTGGAAAAATAAAATGCAGATTACCAGGTGATAATACCATCAACTTCCGATATAAGGGGTTGGAAAAAACGGTTTTGAGTGGATCGCTTTTCACCCCGATGTAGCTCTGGTGTCGCCACGTGTAAACGAAAAGAAACCGCAGTATTTTCCCTAGCCCAATCTCACATAATTAAACCTCATGCTATTTCATTGCCCGATATGGGTCTTGGTCGTTGATCTGGGCTGCTCCATGATCTATGGTCCATCAAGACCCAAATTTCGTGCCTCCACTCTATTGGCCCTTCTCCGCCAGATATAGCCCGATCCTCCAAATCACGTCGTATCTCTACACTACTTTAGCCCTTTGCTAAATCTGAAATTTGTATTCCATACCGAATTGCTATGGTGATAACACCACCCATTAAAGCTATCTTGGGTGAGACTGCGTAACGCATTCTGTGTGTTGCGCTACCGTCTGGTTTACCAAAAGGGTCGATAGATTTATATGCTTTGTTGGAAACCCAAACATACATGAACCCTGGGTCAATAAACTTAGACAATATAGGAGAGAAGTAACCAACAAATGGTTCCGTTGTCATTGGTAGGAACATGAAAGGATTGAGTAGAGAAGATAAGGCGAAGATCTGTCGGAAGCGGATCAAGAAAAGGTTAGGGAAGAAACCAATGAGCCATTAAGAGGGAATGTTGAGACCATGGAATCCCACAAAATCAGAGATCAGAACTTGGATAAGAACTAATGATTCGGATTATTTTCGGCACGAAATGAGAGCGGAGATATAATAAAGAAATGCACAGAGATATTGCAAGAGAGACAAAAATATAACAGAGATATAGCGGAAATAAAACAAGAGTTATAGATATACAGTAATACACGATTTCTATTAATGAAATAAATGTACAGACACTGTAAACTACAGAGTGAAAGACTCGCTAGAATGGTGGTATCTTATCTCTGAGAAGAGATGTGATGGCTACTCGCATCCGTGAGAAGATTATTATTACAATGAGGCTCTAAGGGCCTTTTTAACAAAAGTAAAATCCAAAACCCTAACCCCGAAAGATGAAAAGCCAAAAGGTTTGTGGGCCCCGATGGGGGTAGTTGATACGTCAACTTCCCAGGGGCGTAACTTTTGCATATGATCTCTGTTTGGGGCGCTCAATAGCTTGTTGGAAATATCTATCCGAGAACTACAACTTTTGGGTGAGAAACATGATCTACGATCCATGTTGCTCCCCGTTTTCTCAAAAAACATCGTTTAGGGCCTCAAAATGGCCCCGAAAGTTAAAAACTGCTAAAAATAGTAAATTACCAAAATTGCCAGAAACATGTTTTGGGCCAGTTGGAGAAGGTGGGTGGCCACCGATATCCACCTAGATCAATCCTCCCTCCTTGGAAAGCAATGGTCTCCATTGCGTTGAGTTCCCAGGGGAGAGGGGAAAGAGATTGTTGAATCTGAATCTTGGTGATTTGCTTGCCTTGTTGGAGAAGTGGCGTTGCTTAGCTTGTTGAAGGCTATCATGAACCTTTGGCTGGAAGGTTTGGAAGTTTCTAACCAGTCTGGCTATTCTAGATGACTGTGTGTAGAAGAAATCTTTGTGCTTTGCTGCAACCTTGTCGACTTGCTTCTGGTGGATAGAAGGTGCTTGGGCCGAAGTTGTGGTGGTTGCAATATCCTTCTATTCAAAGTGTTGGACACACCTACCACACTTAGAGGGGGGGGTGAATGAGTGTGGGGTTCTTTTTCCCAAAACTTCCCTCTTGCACAAAAACTCATCAATTAGCATTCAACATTTATTCATTACCCATTGTTGTCATTTATAACCATT
>ML797181.1:277375-319086 GCA_009831015.1 Picea engelmannii | reverse complement strand
TCAACAAAATCATTGAGATTGAATATTGATGTAATTTTGATATGAAATAGGAAAGTAAAATTGAAGTTTAATTTATTAAATTTTCATCTAATTCTAGGTGATTAAAATATTTTATTTTATTTAATTATTTTATGTTTAGTTCTTAATAAAACATAATAAAATTTTTATGCCCAACATTAAAATGCAAACAATATAAAAATAATGAAGTTAACAAAGTTTCTTGTTCAAATCATTGTGGGATACTTGCATATTTAATTAATATTTTATTAACTTTTGTGTCTTCATGAACATATGTTGATACAAAATGAATGGAAGAAGAATACAAGTAATCTTATTTTTTTCTGCCAACAATTCATACCATATCTTGAACACTTTAACGATATTGTAGTATGTTATTTGTATTGACAAAAATAATACTGAACCATTTCAAAGACTAGGCCATAAGAATCATCATTTTTTAAACATAGATTATAAATAAATCTGAAATCTATAAGTCTTGGTCATTAACATCATTTTCAACAACAATGTCATCTAGTGTATCATTGTCAATATTCATATGATCTTTCAAGTAGTTAATATTATCATCATCCTCATCTTGAACTACATCATTTTCATCATCATTGAAATTTGATTGTAGATCATCCATATTGTTACCAGATGTATTTGGATCATCATTTTGTATACCATCCATATTGTTGTCTTCCATAACATCATCTAAATCTGGATTGTTGTCTTCCATAACATCATCTAAATCTGGATTGTTGTCTTCTTGTGCCTAAACATAACCATCTTCAAAATCATCATGGATGCTAATTTCTTCGATGTTCTCTAATACATATCTCTCATTTTGTTCTCCATCATTGTTTTTCTCAGTATCCACTAATGAATCATCAAATACATGCCTTAATCTTGGATCATAATGTATGACAAACAACCATTTCGGGTCCAGAATATCTTCATAGAAAAATACTTGCACATGAATGAGTACATACATATATTAGATGTATGTTATAACAATTTTATTGATTCATAAACATATGTATATATTCACAATAAACAATCTATTAATACATTATTGATCACTACCGCTTCTTGTTTGAGTTAAAGAAATACCTACTCACAATGAATTGGTAGAACATAAGGCTCCTTATCCTCCGGTAGGAACCTTGAGGAATCTATAGAAAACAGTCCACTATAGGTATCATGTCTTTGTGTCCTCTCAAATTCTTCATACCATCAACACTTAAAAATACAACATTTAAAAGAGCAATAATCCAACTCAATAATTTCTTGTATTTTCCCAACATATTGTATATTTCCTTCAATAATATTCTTATCTTTTGAGCTTGATAGACTAGATTTCTAGAAGTCAACCATGATGCCATAGTCAAAGGATTGTCTCTTTACATCTACACGTTCTACACGATAATGTCGACCATATTCCCACATTGCTGGATATTTCCTCGCCTGTGAAATACCATTTATTTCGGTTAAAACAAATAAAATGATGAATATTAAAATATTTAATAGTATCAAAACTGTAAGGAAACAACATTTTGTAAAATTCCAACTGTACCTTTATTTCACATCCTCTAGACATGTTGATTTCATCTTTTGTTATGTTTGAATCTATACCCGCATCATCTATTTGATTTTGAATTTGTTTAGTAACCCATTCTAGTGTGCAATATTTGGCCCATTCCCCTTGTAGATTAGTAGGAAATGGGGTATTCCTTGGGTTTGATCTCTTAAATTGTTTCCTTGCTTCTAACACTTCTTCTCTTTTTTTATCATACAAATCAATCCATTTGTTCATAAATTCCATGTGGTACATAATGAACTTGTCAAGTATAACACTTTCTTCTACACCTATTACATGTCAGAAAGTTTATTTCAAACTTCAAAGGACATTTTGTTAATTTGAAAAATAAATTCCAGATCAAATTAATGATTGTAGTAAAAACAACCACAATGAAAATGAGTTTACTTACTAATTTCTACTTGAACACCATTAGATTGTGGTTTTTCTCCATCAATCATATCTGATACTCATTCTTCATCCCAAAAGCGTGTCCCATCTTTGAAATCCTTACCAAGGAATTCACATAGGAAGAAAAATTCTTCATTCAATACATACCTTTCATCCATGCAACCCTATGGATGTTCCTTTTGTTGGACATATTTTTTTAGAGTTTTCATATATCTCTCAAAGAAAAAAATCGACCTCGTTGATATGACACCCGCCAATTCAATTTCATAGACTAGTTGTACAAGTAAATGGACTTGTATGTCCATGAAATTTGTAGGGATATCCTTCTCAAACACAAATACAATTCCTGCAATTTTCTTCTTCCATTTTGGCACTTCACATTTGTGGATCTCCTTGGATGTCAGCGACCTAGTATAAGAATAGTAAATTAGTACGAACCTTTAGGAAAAAATTAAAATGAAATACAATATGTATGTGCCTCTCACACACGAACATTCCATACCACATACCTTGCAAATGTTGACAATTCACTTATGGAATTCCTCAGGTTAACGGTAAGACATGAATCCCCCCTAATTGCCAATGACATGATATGATGTCAAACACATTTATGAAAGGTCATTAGTTATTTTTGTCACACAATAGAATATCAGAATATATAAATGATGATATATAATACCTTCATAAACTTATGAAAATCATGTGTTTTAAATCATCAACTATAAAATATTTAACCAATGATGACCCATATCCAATAGGTGTCCTTATTGAATGTATGACATTTTTTAGTTGGTTTGGCTCTTTCTTTTTCAAAATCCATGGAGCTTCTGCATATGATTTATTTTCCCTGTTTGGCCACCAATGTTTTCTATCTAATTTGGTATGCGAAAGAGAAATGTCTCTCTTCGAAGACAAGGTGTCCTTCTCTTGAATCTGGTATATTTTTGAAGATGTGCATAGGATATAATATGTGAGATATTAATAGATCCTTCCAGTATTAGAGATCATAAAATATGGATTTCCTTTTCATCCCTTCTAGCATCTTAATTACAACTTGTTCCGGTTCTTCAATAGAATCACCCCCATAAAAAAAAACTTGCCAAGAATTGAATTCAACATCTTCATACTTCTTAAGCCAATCAGCTGGACCCCTAATCATGGGAGGTCCTCTATTTTTAACTTTTCCATCAAATTGATTCTTATGGAGGTTTCTAAACCTATGATCTGATGGTACTACTCTCATTAGGGATGCCATACTACACTCTTTAGGGTTGTTGTGCATGCCAAATTTGGCATGCACACCAGCCGTATTGGCTAGTGTGCATGCTAATTTGGAATGCACAGAAGCCATAGGGTTGTTGTGCATGCTAATTTGGCATTCACATAAACCATAGGGCTATTGTGCATGCCAATTTGGAATGCACAACAACCTTATGGATTCTATGCATGAAAAATTGGCATTCACAAAAGCCGTAGGTTTGTTGTGCATGCCAAATTAGCATGAAAACCAACCATAAGGTTTTTGTGCATCACATCACAGTTGATTGTTACCTTGTTAGTGGACACACCAAATAGTCTATAGGACTTATGTTAATCACTATAGCCAACTAACATTAACTTCTTACATTTAGCATTTAATTTTGTTCTCTTATATTCCATAACCATAACATAAGAAACAAATCCAAAAACTTTAAGGTGATTAACCCAAGGCATTCTTCCTAACCAAGCCTCTTTTGAGGTGACCTACATTTCTTTTGTAGGGTGAGAAAATATACATAAGTATATATTGCTTCTCCCCAATACTTATTTGTCATTGTCCAACATACACTGGTGATCCAGATTTAGGAGAAGAACGAAATGATTAACAGACTGAATATAATAAACATAGAGATATGAAGAATAACACATATATCCAGTGAACAATATCTTCTATTGAATAATGAAATATGATGAAACTGTAAAACTGCAGAAATGAAACACTTGCTCGAATGGCGGTAGCTATCTCTGAGAAGAGATGTGGCTGCTCTGTGCATCTGTATGAGAAAAATGAATTACAATGAGGCTCTAGAATCCTTTTTGATATTACCAATGAATGCCAAAACCCTAGACATACAAAAACCTAACCCTAGGGGGTGAAACGTCAAAATTCATGTGGGGCCCTATGGGTAAGTTGGTACCTCAACTTCCTAGGGTCGTAACTTTTGCATACAAACTCTGTTTTAGACGCGTGACATCCCGTTGGAAAGGTCTTTCCAAGAACTACACATTCTGCTATCAAACTTTGACTCTATTTACAGTTTGACTATGGCGATAAAAAAAAAACACTATTTAGGCCTCCAAAATGGCCCTGGAAGTACACCAAGATGTGCTGACATGAAAACATACAAAATAAGCCAGTTGAATTAGGTGAGAGGTGATCGATATCCACCTGGAAGATGTGTAGGGATTCAGACATCCTCAGAAGCATAGAACCCACAATTACAAAGAAGTACAAAATAACGTGTTGAACTAAAAATGGACCAGAGGAGCCAGTTGGAATAGGTGGGTGGCCACCAGTAGACAACTGGACCAATCCTCCCCCCTTAGGAATAAATGGTCTCCATTGTGTTAATTTCCCCCATTAGGTGAGGGATATTCTATTGGATTTGGCCCCAGGTGAGCCACTTGCCTTGGTGTAGGAGTTTCCCTACCTTGACAACCCAATAAAGCTCGATCCTCTGCCGATGAGTGCCCTTGACCTATGTGTCCACAATATGATTAGTGGATTATTGTTCCATGCAATATAGGTTGAGCTCTGTGGGTTTCATTTGTTCTGCGATCTATGAAGTGTCCAATAATGGTGTAAAATATGGTTGAAGGAGGTCCACATTGAACACTGGGTGCAAGCCAAGGAAGGGTGGACTGTTTAGATCAAAATCATTTCTACCCACAACATTGGTGATAGTGTAAGGCCCATAGAGAAGTAGGTGGATCTTCCGATGGGGTCTGGTGAGATGCTCCTTCTACAAATGTAACCAGATTTTTTCACCAACCTAAAACTAGTGTGGTACCATGTGTTGATCATGGTGCTTCTTGTACTTAGCATTGAATTTCTGCAAAATATCGTGGACTTGTTGGCAGATGTGTTGAATCTGCTCAATGAATCTAGTGGATTTGTCAATCACAGACTCATCATGGGAAGAGTCTATATATGTGGTGGCAAGAGGAAGTGCAACATCAATGGGTCCCAAGGGTTGGAATCCCAGACCCACCTGAAATGGGCTATGGCCGATGGAGCTATGGAGATCCCTGTTGTAATTGTGCTGAACATAGGGGAGAATCTCATCCCATGTATGTGGATTCTTATAATTGTACATGTGCATGATGTGCACAATCATCCAAGCGATGACCTCTGTTTGGGGGTGGAAAGCAGTGGATTTTTTTATCTTGGTGTCCAACAGTGACCAGAGACTCAACCAAAATGTGTCGAGGAACCTGTTGTCCTAGTCGGAGATGATGGCATGTGGTATCCCAAAGTGTACCCACACTCGTTCGAAGAATATCTTGGCAGTATCTGCCACTGTGATATTCTTCTTGTAGGCTGTGAGGATGACCATCTTTGAAAACCAATCAATGACCAAAAATACACAGTCATTTCCTTGCTTGGTGGACAGAAGGCCTGACATGTAATCCATTGATATGGATTTCCAAGGCTTCTCGAAAGTAGGAAGAGGGCTGTATAAGACTTTCTTATTGATGGTTGGCTTGGAAATGACACAGATAGTGAAATATATGATATACTTGTTGAATTCTTGTCGAATTTTTGGCCAATAAAAATGTTTCTAAAGAATGACCACAATTTTCTCTATGCCAAAATATCTTTCCATCTAATTGTGGTAAGCTTCCCAAATCAGCTTTGCACACTCGCTTGTAAGAAAAAAGAGATGGCCCAGGTGGCATAAGAGTTCATCTTGAATGTGAAAATCGATGACATTCGCGCCTATATCCAATGGCTAATAGGTGGTGGAAAATTCTGAATCTTGCTGATAAAGTTGGGGCCACTTAGATGCTTCATGTCCATAGGAATGGAGCATAGTGGTGAGTGAAGCAGCAGTAGGTCGACTGAGGCAGTCATTGACATGATTTCATATACCTATCTTATACTTGATGTTGATATGGAATTGCTGCAGGTAGGTGGACCACTTATGATGAAGTTCATTCTGGAATTTCCCTTGTGTCTGTATGAACTTCAGAGGCTTGTGGTCAGTGTGTATGATCATCCCTTTTCCCAAAATTTAATGTTTCCATTGACGATAGGCTTGTACAATGGAATACATTTCCTTGTCATAGGTGGGGTATTTCCATATAGTATATGAGATTTTCTCACTATGGTATGCCACCGGATGACCGTGTTGAGTGAGAATTGCGCCCACAACATAGTCAGATGCATCAGTCCCAATATCGAACTGTTCCTGCAAATCAGGCAAGGAGATTACTGGATCTGAGAACAAGCGATGCTTCATATCATTGAATGCTTGTTGTTGTTCCTTCCCCCATACAAAATTGGCCCTGCCACCGCCCTTGGTCACCTGGCTGAGGGCCCATGCAATATGGGAGAATCCCAACACGAACCGTCGATAGAAGTTGGCTAGTCCCAATAAGCTCCAAATCTTGGTCAATGTGGACAGGGCTGGCCAGTCATAGATGAATTGGATCTTAGCTGGATCAACATGTACCCCATGCTCATCAATAATATATCCCAAGTATTGGACCTTGTTCATGCCAAAAGAGAATTTTTCCAAGTTGGCATATAGCTTGTGTTGCCACAGAGTGCTCAAAATTTGTTGAATATGCCACATGTTCTCCTCCCACGTTATGTTGAAGATGAAGATGTCATCCAGATATACCACCACAAAGGATTTGGTGAAGGTTTTCAATACATCATCCATAAACCTCATGAAAGTGGTTGGTGCATTTGTTAAGAAAAAGGGCATGACTAGCCATTCGAGGAGACCTTCCTTAGATTTGAAGGCTTTTTTTTATACATCAGTTGGTTCGATGGGAACCTAATGGTAGCTAGACTTTAGGTCAATCTTGCTTAATAAGTTTTCCCCCTTGAGTTGGTCAAGAAGGTCATCAATCCTGGGAATGGGGTACCAATTCCTGACTGTGATTTTGTTTAAGGATTTGTAATAAATGCAGAGTCACCAAGTCTTGTCCTTCTTCTGCACCAGTACAATCAGGCTTCCACAAGGGGAGGAGTTGGGTATGATGTGTCCCTTTTGAATAATCTCTTGGATATGATTCCTGATTTTGCCATTTTCCATCAGTGAGTGACGATAAAATGGTACATTAGGTAAAGGTGTGTCAGGGGTCATATGAATTGGATGCTTGACTTGATAGTGTGTCGATACCCCTATAGGCAAGGAGAAGATGTCTCTGTATTCTTCCACGATCCCATCCACTTGCTTCTGCTGGAAAGAGAGGATCTATGTAGAGGCCACATATGTGGCAACGACCTTCTGCTTACTGTGAGCATGGATCATAAAGAAGACAAACTTCCCATTCTGTGAGATGACCTTACTGCATTGCTTAGCAGAGATTAAAGAAGTAGCAGTAGGCAACGCTACCTTTGGTATCATGTACAATTGTCTACCCAAATTAATAATAAAACTATGGGGTGTAGACTCATACACAACATGACGCTTCCAAAAATATGGTTGTCCTAAAATAACATCAAAAACTTCAAGGGGATAAATATTACACAATACCTCATATTTGAAAGTCTTGATGCCATAGGGCAGATGACATTGTTGGCTAACATGGAGATCTCTTCCTTGGCGAAACCAACCAATGGTGTAGGGCTGTGAGTGTGGTGTCGTAGGTAGGTCTAGCCGCTTGACGACCTCTATTGAAATCAGGTTCTTCTAACTACTGCTATCGACAATGAAATGAAGCGGAGCCCCCTTTACCCACATATGTGAGTGAAATAAGTGTTCCCCTTCCTCTGGTTCTTCTGGTTTGTTTAGCCAAAATTTGGTGGTAGTGACCATGGCACTGGGTTTAGCATCGATAATCCAATTCCCTCCTTCATGATTTGATTCAGAATCAGAATTGGCCTATGACTCGAAATCCTTTAGTTCGACCATGAGGGACTGCTTGGAGCAACATTCTTCGGTGTTGTGCCAAGGGATTTTATGGTACTCACACCATTTTCTCGTGTCCTTCTTCGTCTTCTCATTTCCCTTCTTGTGTTGCATCTTGGAATGGTTGTCCTGAGGGTGGGCGTTTCGATTTGGTCCCTTGCTGTGTGGGTTGGGGACACCTTTTCCCTGCTTCGACTGTGAGGGGTTTGTAGATTCAAAATCTTTCCTTTTCTGCTTAAATTTTTTCTCGATCTTGATAACATATCTATAAGTCGTGCCTAATGAGGATATTTCTAGAAACTCCATTTTTGTTTGAATGTATCTATGCAAACAGTCATGGTATTTGAGCACCAGAGGACACTCAAAATCTTTGATACCCAATTTGGTGCATAGGGTATGGAAAATATTGGTGAAATCTGGTACTGTCTGGTCCCTTTCTTGAAGTAGGGTGGTCTATCTGGTGTATTGGTCCTCGTAGATTCCAACATGGGAGTATTGTTCTTTAATGGAATCCCAAAAGGAATCCCGTGTAGGGGCCACTATAAACATTTCAGATTCCTCTACAACCCTTTGCTTGTAGTAAGTATCCCACCAGTATTTAACATGGGGAACAACCTTGAGGAGTGCAAAAGTGATCTTTTCCCTATCGAAAAAATTGTGGACCGAAAAATACCCTTCGAGAAGATTCAATCATTTATCTGGAGCATCCACATCTATCAGTCCTTCAAATAATGGAATATCAAAATTTACTTGTACCTTGAAGGGGGTTGCATGGCCACTTGATGAATATGCTTCTCCTGTGGGCAGTCGTCAAAGGATCTGCGTGGATTTTTCCATCATTTCATTCCTTTTTCGCATGAGGGATTCCTTGAGCAACATTTTAATAGGATATCCTGCTCCATCATCTTTCTTTTCATCCCCCATGGGATTTTTTTGAGCTCGACGCGATCGATCTTGTAATGGCTCGATTGGTTTGAGTCCCAACTTCTTGTAACTAGATCTTGTTGGCGACATGCATGAAGAAAAAAAAATGAAGAGAAGACCACTCTAATACCATTGATCTGTATTTAGGAGAAGAATGAACTAATTAATAGACTGAACACAATAAACACAAAGATATGAAGAATAACACATATATCCAGTGAACAATACCTTCTATTGAATAATGAAATAGGATAAAACTGTAAAACTGTAGAACTGAAACACTTGCTCGAATGGTGGTAGCTATATCTAAGAATATATGTGGCTACTACACACATCCATCTTAGAATAATGAATTAAAATGAGGCTCTAGAGTCCTTTTTGATATTTCTCATGAATGCCAAAACCCTAGACATTCAAAAAACTAACTCTAGGAGGTGAAACGTCAAAAGTCAAGTGGGCCCCTATGGGTAAGTTGTTACCTCAACTTCCCTGGGTCATAACGTTTTCATAAGACCTCCTTTTTAGGAACGTGATAGCCCATTGGAAAGGTCATTCATAGAGATACAAATTCCTCCATCAAATACTAACTCTGTCTACAATTTGACTGTGGCGAGCCAAAAAAAAATTGTTTAGGCCTCCAAAATAGCCCTGGAAGTACAATAAGATGTGTTGACATGAAAAAATACAAAATAATCTAGTTGGATTAAGTGAGAGACCACCAATATCCACCTGGAATATGTGTAGGACTTCAGACAACCCCAGAAGTGTAGAACCCACAATTACAAAGAAGTACAATAGAACATGTTGAACTAAAAAATAGACAAGAGGATCCACTTGGAATAGGTGGGTGGAAGCGAATAGCCAACTGGATCAACTGATCCATCTCAACAATTGATTGATTTCTTCTCCTATGGAGTATATGTAGTAGAAATCATCTTTGGATGCCTTCATTCTTACAAAAATCAACAAACTCATTAGAGCTAAATTCACCTGCATTATCAATTTGGGGACCCTTAATTCTTCTTCTAGTTTCTCTATATAACTTCCTTAAAGAATTTGAACTCGGAAAAGGCATTAGATTTCTTAATGAGAAAATAAATTCACATTTTCTTGGAAAAATCATCAATAAGCAACAAAAAATACATTGAACCGACTAGTGAGGTTGTCCTTACTAGACCACAAATATCGTCATAGCACCTTTGGCTCTCCAATCCTTCCCTTCATCAAACAATAATCTGTGTTGTTTTCTTGATAGTTATTCTTACCAGAATTGTTCCTTCTCACATATATATCATATATAGCATACCAACCACCATTTTACCCTTTATCAGTGAGGATACTTACTGAAAATTCAATTACACATACATTTGATGCCAAAAATAGTTGTTTTTGCTGCTATTTCCTTTTTTACACTTCACCATAGGCAAGCCCATGCAATTTTTGCTTCTTTATACCTGATATCATCTTCTCATTTCTCCTTTTATCAATAAAAAAAACAACTTTCTCCCCAAAAGATCACATCCAAAAATGGATAGTTCTTTGTAAATTCACTAACTAAACACACATTTTTACCTAAACCAAGAATTTAAAACACATTCATAAACATGAGAGTCTTACCTCTCATATTGGCTTGCACATTACCATGCCCTTCTAAAAAGTTCTCCATCTCGTCACCCAAAATAAATATTTTGAATTGGTTGTCTTACATAAGCTCAACACGCCAGTGACCCATGTTAGTCATCTTCTTTGAAGCTCTAAAATCAAGGAACCAATCTACAGAATTACCTCCCTCTTGAGATACAACAAAAGTATATAACTATTTTTCTTCATTTACTGCATCATTGGCCTCTTTCTTTCTCCATTATTCATGGCTTTGTTTCTCATCCCACAAGATTTTCCTACAATGATTCTTAACATGACCAAATTTACTACAATAATAGTACTTCACATTCTTCACTGATTTCTTTGAACTAAAAGGCTTGTCGGTATTTCTATCATTTCCCTCTTGATTCTACTTCCCTTTTCCCTTAATCTTTTTTGCGATGGCACTCTCAAATTCTCCATTGCTACTTCCAACATGTTTTTTCCATCAGTCCTACAATAACTGACTATACAGTTTCTCAAATTTGATGTCAGTGGAATCATAAAATATATTCAAAGTTTCAACAAAATCCTCAAAGAAGAAACACATTCTCTTCAAAATAATCATAACAGGGTCTTCCTCGTCTACTTATCTTCCTATTGCAAACAATTGACCTTGGATGTCTTTTAATTTCAATAGGTATTTTAAATTAAATCACCCTCCTCTATCTTCATCAAAAATGACAAAGTTAAAGGTAAAAAACCCTACCTTTATTGCAAGTGTCATGCATCTCTCACAATCTTGACCAAACTATGAAAACATCCTTCAAATCTTGCACTTGTGGGAGCATGTTGTCCATCACGAACTAGCAACTACTTTATTGACATAACCACTTCTCTATTCTTGAAATCAAATTCTACCTATTGATTTTCATTATCAGGATCTATTCAATGACCGTTCCTTGCCAGTGACCACCCCTAACAATTGCATCTACTAGAAGATGATAAGCATGTGTTTCTTCCATATATTGAAGTTGTGACCACTAAACTTTGGACTAGAGTTCAACTGCTTGTTTGAAATATTTTCCATTTCTTTCTTCGTGAAAAAACCAAGCACCAATGAAAAAGTAAACCATCTAAAAAAACTCAAAATTACCTCCAAAATAAATATGTTGTGATAAAACACCAATACCTGGAATCAACCCAACACCTTCTTTGTCCCACAATTTTGTCGTAGAACTATTTCTACCCTCTTTTCCTGCTAAACATACACTAAAAGCCAAAAATTCTAGGACAAAATTATGTGCAAAACTCTTAACATTTTAGTGATGTAGTTTAAAATCAAAATTTACAAACTAGTCTCGGGATTCATGCCGATAGAAGAAATTTCATTTAAACTAACCATTTTTGCACATATCTTCTTTCATGCCAAATTATACTAACTTCAAAAATCACACTCAAATTATGTTTCTCATCATCTTCTGCCTCAAGAAGCATGCCCAAATTGTTTTTGTTCAGAATCTTTTTCCAATTATGAGTTGCCAGATGATACCTTGTGAGTTTCCCATTTTGTAACCTTCCTTTCTGTATCCATAACCTACCCTTGCATTCTCCCAAACCACACAAACTACCCTTTCAATGCTTTAGCATGCCACAAAATAACATGATGGCCTTCATAACTCAACCTTTCCATAACCATTGAATTGCAACTCTTTAACAGTTCGACCTAACCTTGCAATTCCCTTCCACATTATAACCTAGATCCTCTTGATATCATACATTTCCCCACAACATACGGTGTGATACAAGTATTTAAATCCAAGTCTACTCATTGGAATGCACAGAAGCCATAGGGATACTGTGCATGCCAATTTTGTATGCACAACAACCCTATGGCCTATGTGCATGCCAAATTGGCATGCTCAACAACCCTATTGGTTGTTGTGCATGCCAATTTGGCATGCACAACAGTGCTATTGGTTATTGTGCATGCCAATTTGGCATGAATAGAAGCCACATGGTTGCTGAGCATGCCAAATTGGCATGCACATAAACCATGTGGTTGTTGTGCATGCCAATTTGGCATGAACAAAATCCATAGGGATGTTTTTCATGCCAAATTTGGCATGCACAACAACCTTGTGTCTTTTGTGCATGCCAAATTAGCATGCACAACATCCCTATGGCATGCACAACAACCATAGGGCTGTTGTGCATGCCAAATTCGACATGCTTTTGGGCATGCACAGAAGCCATATGGTTGTTCTGCATGCCAAATTGGCATGCACAACATCCAATAGGGTTGCTACTAATATGTACAAAAAACATAATGTGAATGATGTTGCAAACAACACAATCAAACGCCCGTTTAGAAGAAACAATGGTCAGTTGCTTCAAATTAACATGGTTTGATGATTTTTAATGGAATGATTGTACTGATACTATATTATCCTCAGGGAAAAGGTGGGGCAATGTGTGGCATTGAACCTTGGTTGACAAATTGTATAATTTGGGAGTTGGCTTGTAAGCCTATTGGATGAGAGGGTCATATTCTCTAGTAGAAATCAACCATTTGGAAGATAACTGACTTTTTAAGAGGTTAGGTCTAGTGGTTTTATATGTAGAGAGTGGTAAAGGGATAGGAATGTACATATAAAAAAAGTACTAAAACTCTACAACATTTCCATGGACAATATCTTCTCTTAAACTAAGATAAAATTCCTATATGCTCTTAAATTTCACTAAGATAATAATATCTTCTCTTAAACTTTGTAACAAGTCCATGGAATAGATAAAAATAACTGATCAGGGGATGCTCGCTTCTCGGGATTCTTGCGGCCATAATGAAAATCCTGCATAGGGGGTCAACTTTCAAAACCCACATGTTGGGTGATTGTGGGCATCAGAAGCCTACGGAACTCAGTTACGTCGCTTGGTTGTGATTTTGTGCCCCCAAACAAAATTGTCATTGTCTCCCTTAATGGCTTCAAGAGGCGAGTTGCAACTCTCCATAACATGAAAAACGTTCTTCTAATCAACAAACCGTCAGTTACATTGGGATCCTGGCATGAAATTCCATCTAGGGGGACCCCTCTTCTATGATTCCGTCGCCCAAAAAAGTGTTTGTTAAAGGATATCTGGAACTGGGTTTTTTCTTAGTGAGGAACAACGAAAATCTAACACAGGGGGTCAACTTTCACAAAGCCTATGTCGGTTGATTGTGGACACCATGGTTGCATGGGAGTTGGCCATATGGATCTTCTCGAGATTATAAAACTCAGTTATGTCGCCCGATTGTGATTTTTTTCCACTGTACAAAATTATTATTGTTTCCTTGAATGGCTTCAAGAGGCGAGTTACAGCTCGCCATAACAGCCAAACCATTCCTTGGATCAATGAAATGCCAGTTCTGTTGGACTCTTGTCACTGGATTCCAGCTAGGGGGACCCCTCTCCTGTGATTTTATCACCCAGAAAAGTGTTTGTTATAGGAACTTTGGAACTACGGTTTAGCTTAGTGAGGCACAATGAAAATCTGACACAGGGGGTCAAATTTCACAACCCCTATGCCGAGTGATTATGAGCACCATGCTCGTATGGGATTTGGCCATACAAATCTTATAGAGCTTACACAAATCAATTACGTCATTGGGTTGTGATTTTGTGCCACCAGAGCAAACTGTCATTGTCTCCCTGAATGGCTTCAGGAGGTGAGTTGCAACTCGCCATAACATGCATACCATGCCTCGGATCGATGAACTGTTAGTTCCGTTGGAATCTTGGCATCGGATTCCAGCTAGGGGTACCCCTATCCTAATATTCCATCACTCAAAAAAGTGATTTTTAGAGGATCTTCGGAACTAGAGTTTTGCTCAGTGAGGCACAATGCAAATCCAACACAGGGGGTCAATTTTCAAAACCCTTTTGTCGAGTCAAACTCTCTTTTGCAACCTCATTTTTTTCCAAGCATTCCATTCTCTACTTGCTATATTAATTGAGCATAACTTATTTCATATATTGAGCATAGTTTCTATGGCCTTTCACATCACTAGTTTTTTATGCTCTTTCATTTTTTTGCATTGTTGTTTTTTTCCCTCCTTTGGGAGTCAAGAAGCACACTCTTCAAGCTTTGTTTCTTGGCTGCCTTATGGGATAAATTATCAAAGAGAATGAGCTTTCTTGAAATTCAATTTTTTAAACCTCGTTTATGCTTTCTTGACATGCATTTACAACCCATACTCAAGATTAAAAACTTGTATTTTCAGCCCTCATGACAAAATCCAAAATTGCCATCTCATTTTAAGCTTAAATTTTTTTATATCTTCAACCCTCATGTATTTGCATAAAAGACCAAATTCCAGCCCTCTTTTTGAATATTGAATTTTCATTTGCAACACTATTTTTTAGTTTTAAGATTTGTATTTAATTTATTATAATTTCTAGGTCCTTTTTTGGGGTTTTGCATTTGCATTTCCAACTTTTCTCTTTTGCGCATGGTAAATTTCTTCCTTATATTTTGGTTTTATATTGTAGGACAGTGTGCAGTGATAGTGTGTAGGGGTGTCTTAACCTCTTTCCTATTTCTCAAACTTTTATGAAGTGACCAATATCAAGTAAAGTTTCCCTAGAATTGACAACATACAGAGTATCAAACACATTGCTCCATTGTACAATGTTGGGGTTCCATATCCCAAGAAGATGTCATGCAACCATTCTGGAACAATACACGCATTGTTCATCAACATCTAGTTCTTCATAAATGTTTTTGTATGTGATTAGAACCTCAATGCTTCCATATTGAATAATAACATTTTTCTGGATTGCAAACTGAAGCATTTGGCCCTGGTGTAAGTCTCAATTGATGAATGTATGTCACCCAATACTTCAAATTGAGCATGTTTGGCATGTCAAGGCAAGGAAAGGAATGTCAAGGCAAGGCATGGAATGTGAGGGAAAGGAAATTCATGGCATGTCAAGGCAAGGAAATACATGTTAAGGAAAGGCATGGCTTGTCAAGGCAAGGCCTGGTAGGGATAGGAATGGCATGTCAAGGAAATGCAAGGCATGGCATGTCAAGTCAAGGCATGGAATGTCAAGTAAAGGAATGCCAATGCAAGGAAAGATTTTTCAAGGCAAGGCATGTCAAGGAAAGTAAAGGCATGTTAGGGAAAGGCAAGGCAAGGCAAGGAATGTCAAGTCAAGGCATGGCATGTCAAGACAATACATGGAAATGAAAGATAAGGGAATGCATGGAAATGAAAGGCGTTGCAAGGCAAGTCATGGTAAGGAATGAAAACTCATGGAAAATCATGGCATGTCAAGGCAAGGTAAGACATGTCAAGGCAATGCATGGCTTGTCAAGGCAAGGCATGGCTTGTCAAGGAAAGACATGGCTTGTCAAGGAAAGGCATAGCAAGGAAAATAAAGACATGTCAAGGAAAGGCATGGTTTGTCAAGGAAAGGCATAGCCAGGCTAGGCATTGCATGCCAAGGAAAGGAATAGAATGACATGTCAAGACAAGGAAAGAAATGTCAAGGAAATGCATGGCACGACATGGAAGGGCAATGAAAGGAATGTCAAGGCAAGTAATAGAATGCCAATGCAAGGAAAGGAAAGGGAATGCATGGAAAGAAATGTCATGGTAAGGCATGAAAACGCATGGAAAAGCATGGCATGGAAAGGAAATACATGTCAAGACAAGGCATGGATTGTCAAGGCAAGGCATGGAAAGGCAAGGAAATACATGTCAAGGAAAGGCATGGCTTGTCAAGTCAAGGCATGTCTAAGTTAGGCATGTCATGTGAAGGCAAGGCAAGGAATGGCATGTCAATGCAAGGCATTGCATGTCAAGGCATGGCATGTTAAGGAAAGGCATATTAATGCAAGGAAAGGTCTGTAAAGGAAAGACATGACAGGGAAATCGATGGCAAGGAAAGGCAAGGCAAGGGAAGTCAAGGAATGTCAAGGCAAGGCATGGCATGCCAAGGCAAGGCATGCCAAATCAAGGAAAGGCATGACATGTCAAGGCAAGGCATGTCAAGAAAAGGAAAGACATGTCAAGGCAAGGAATGGCTTGTCAACGCAAGGCATGGAAAGGAAAGGCATGGAAAGGCAAGGCAATTCATGACTTTTAAAGGAAAGGCATGTCAGGGAAAGGCATGGGAAGGAATGTCAAGGAAAGGAATGACATCTTAGTTGTGACTTATTTGATATTTTATTATCGTATGTGAACTTTGCAATGATGTAATACAATTATCATTTATTTTCATATGTTGTAATATTAGATATATAACAGAGAAACTAATTATTGCATGAAATAAATAATAAATTTTCATTCTAAATGTTTGTTTTTGTAGAACAAGGATATTCCAGAAGATCTGGCTCATCCTCAACAAATAGATCTAGATCACGATGTTGGGTCCGATGTTGGGATGGAAGATGATGCTCATGATGAAATAGATACATATGAAAGAGATGCCATTGTCGATGCAGATGATGATGATAACGATCATGATGATCATGATCACGACGATGATGATGATATTGAAGAAGTTGTTGGTAGAAACCAATGACATTCATGATAATATAGACTGCATCATGGATCATTTTTTTATATATTGTTATAATGCCTATTTTCATGGTTACTATCATATATATAATTTTCACGGCCTCTAGTACCATTATATTGAGTTGTATCATTTTGACATGTTTCATGTTGACTTATATCATTTGGACATGATGTATCATATTGAATCATATCATTTTGCCTTACATAATTTATCATTTTTATTTATATCATTTGTACATGATGTATCATTTGGCTTATGTTGATTGTTGGACATGTATCATTTTTCAGATGATATTGATCTATTGTCATATATATTTGACTTTCACTTGTTTTAGTTATATATGATGATGATCTTATCAATATTGACTCATCAATTTTTATATATTGAAAGTGGTTGATGATTTTTGGATGCATATTTATTACATATGATGGTTTTTATTTATTGATCATGATGGATGTTTTCAAATTCACTTAAATTATAGATATTTGACTCATTTGTTTTAATTATCGATGATGATCATGTTATAATAATTATCTTGTTATTTTATATATACTGGATGTTGTAGATTCTATTTTGATGGAGATTTAATAAGTATAATGATGTTGTTAATTTGTATGGATGTTAGTTTCCCTAAAAAATTATTTATAAATGTTATCCTATAAAATATTTCAAATTCATTTATATGAATTACTGTATAATCATATAAGTTATTTAAGAGACATTATATATTTAACTAACTAAATTGAAATAAAACATATTAAATTAATAACTGTAAGAAAAACAAGAAGCGTTTTTGGAAGCAAGAAAGGAAACAAAAATGGAAGCAAAATTGGAAGCCAGACCAGAAGCAAAACTTAAAGCCAAACTAGAAGAAAAACAGGAAGAAAAAATAGAAGCAAAACTAGATGTTAAACTGGAAGCCAAACCAGAAGCCAAACTGGGAGAAAAATTGGAAGCCATATCAGAAGAAAAACGGGAAGCCAAAATGGAAGAAAAATTGGAAGGCATGTCAGAAGAAAAAATGGAAGCAACACCTGGCGCTAAACTTGGTGCTATTCCTGGTGAAAAACTGGAAGAAAAATTTGAAGCCATATCAGAAGAAAAACTGGATGCAAAATGACAAGCCAAACCAGATGCAAAAATAAAAGCAAAATTGGAAGGCATATCAGAAGAAAAATTGGAAGCAACACTTGGCACTAATTTTGGTGCTATTCCTGGCACTAATCCTGGTGCAATTCCTAGCATTGTTACTGGTGCTAAAATTGGCATTATTTTTTTTACGCTAAATATGGCGCTAATTCTGGTGCTAAATTTGGCAATTATAAAAAGTCCATATTGCACCCAGTTTTGTGACAGAAAAGGCATTTGATTCATGGAGTAAAATACAATACATGTTGGCGCTATTTTAGGCACTAATTTCTTGTTCTATTGTACTGAGGTCAGGATGCACATATGGTGTCTCAACCGCTTGAATGGAATGGAGTTGAACAATAATACCAGAGTGGCCTTTCTTGAGGATATTTTCCATGATATGGGAACTGATGATCTCATGAGAACTAGTTGTGAGACCTTGGAATTGATACCATTTTCCCTCCTATTGGAATTGCATGGTTAATTCCTTAAAATCCATAAGAATGGGACCCAAAGTGCGTAACCATTCAACAATTATCACAATGTCACAATCGCCCATGTCAATGGAAAACATATGAGATTTCATGTGGTAATGTCCAATTTGAAGAAGTACATTTTGATAACACCCACCACATTTCATGGACCTACCATTGGTTATCATGATTTGAAAATTATTAACAACACAAATATAGAAATTGGTTTCCTGGGAAATGTGATGATGAATAAAATTGTGGGTGCTACCAATGTCAACAAGGATGATGACCTTCCTATTCTTAATACAACCAATGAGCTTGAGGGTTTTTGGAGCAGAGAAGTCAGTGAGGGAATGCAAGGAAATGAGTGGGTCAACTTCAAGTGGGTCAACGGGATCCTGGGTAGCATCAGGAAGGGAAGGATCTTCAAGAAGGTGAACTATCACATCTTCTTAAGGAAAATATTCGTAAATTTCCATAATTTGTTTTTGTTCCTTACACTTGTACCCCAAAAAATATTTTTCATCACAATTATAGAAAAGATCCTTCAGTTGGAGTTCAACCATTTCATCCCTAGTTAATTTATGGACCTTGAGGGGAGTGGCAGGGGGGTTAGGATTAATGGGTCGAGGGTCGGGAACAAAAGAGGGTTGTTTGTTCTGGGAAAAAACAACTTTTCAGACTTCTTTGGCATGTTTATTAGCTTCCAACCAAGTCTGAGGGTGGGCCATGAGAACCTGGGATCATATTTCGTCCTTTAGGCCACTAAAAAAGAATTTGCAAATGAACACATCTGACATGCCCTCGGTTCGAAAGGCCAAATGTTCAAAAGTAGTTATAAAGTCTTCCACTGTGCCTAACTATTTCAACTTGGTCAAACGACTGAGGTAGTGGGTATCAGTGTCAAAGTAGTCATAGAGCTCTACAACAAATTGGGTCCATGAAATATACTCCTGACGTGAATGTTTACACCATTTCCACCATTTCCATCATTCAGGATCTAGATAGAGGACAACATAATGAATTTTGGCCAACTCATCAGTAATACCATGCAGAGAAAAATAATTCTCCATTTGAGTGACCTCACCCATGGGATCTGAGCCATCAAATTTATTGACCTCAATGCGGGGAAGACGAGGGTCATGATGAAAGGAGTTGGATTGAAAATGCAGATAATGAGAGGAATTAGCAACATATGGTTGGTTCGAGGAGGAAGGACCCGGAGTGTGGCTCAACAATTGGTTGACAACAGACTGAAGGTTGTTAAATTGGTTCACGAATTTAGCTTTCATGGTGTCAAATGTGTGCTAGACTTGGGTCTCGAATTGTGCAAGGTGGGAATTGGTAGAGACAGTCTCAAATGTCACTTGTTGGATGTATTCCTTGGTTTTATTGATGGAACCTTGCAGGTATTGGTTGTGAGTGTAATGTATTGCTTCTGGGCAATCAACGCCGCATAGAATCAAAATGTAAGTCTAAAGTAAATCTAGTGTCCAAATGTGTGTGTAAAGGATTGTACATGGAAGGTGTTTGGAGAGGGGGAGTGCGGGTAAGGGAAAATAGGTGGGTGGGACCACAAAAAAGGAATTATAAGTGATAGGTACCATGACGATCAAGGAAAGAAGGGGAATGTACTGGGATAGGAGAGAAAATAGGGAAGATGGGAAGGGGTCAGCTCTAGTGAAAAAAAGGCTTAAAAATGAAAGGTACGAATGTGATCAGGGAGAAAAGGGGAATCCAATGGGATATATCCCAAATAAGTGTGTTGGTGGGACCACTATAATTTTTTTTTATACTCCTGCAGAGTTATACTCTGAGCCGAAGAATACTACAGTGCTAAAATGCCCAAATTCTTAATAGGAAGAAATATGTAGTAATTTTGGAACCAAAATGCAGGAGGCACAGTTGCGCGGCAATAGGTCTTGTCTGCTCTGGTTTTTTTTTCCTTCCCAAGGGTTAGGGTATTCAAGGATTCTATAGAAGGGATTTCCCTGTGCTATAGCTCTTTGATATATGTGCAGGGTGCAACAGTAGTACCTGGCCCAATATCTCAAGGCACCAACTAAGGAGGTTAGACTATTCCCTTAGTTGTACTATCCAACTACCCATTTACTAGAGAGTGTCTTCCCGAGTGTTGTTCTTGGTGGCACTATATTAGTTAGGGGACCAGTCAATTTATCTATAAAGGGCTTTAGGAGATGTAGGTCGATTCATATACAAGTGTTGTCTGATGTGCTACCACTTGAATGGGTACCAACAGGGGTTACAAGGGTGTCCAACAAATGTGCGGTTAAGTACCACTTGTATTTCCTACATGTATTAATCCCCAACCAAAGGTTTATGTGTGTAATGATAGATCTATGTAGATTTAAGATGCTAGAATACATCTCTACCCTAAAAAAAATTAACCCAGAATTTTCTGTCGAGGAAAGTACTCTGATACCACTTGTAAGGTACCAGGTCTATTATATTAGAAGAAAAGAGAAATAATGCAGAGAATAACACCGATATAGCAACAAAATATGGAAATATTGCAGAGATAACAACGGAACAACAAATTATATGGAATCACAACACCAAAATTATACCTTTATTGATAGGAAGCAATGTTCACTTGCCTCTTCGAGGGGGAAACCTCCAACAAAGCAGAGCTCTATTACAATAATTTTTCAAGAAAAAAATTCTCATACCCTCTACTCCTATTTATACTAAATATATCTATCCAAAAGAAAAATCTAGATGAAGATCCTTCTAGAAGAGGAAGCTTCTATTAGGTCTTCTTATATTTGACTTATTCCTCCTTATTGCTAGGCCTTATTAATATTGACCTTTTGTTATATGGAAATATATTATTCTACCCACTTGATGGATTAGGGAGGTTAGGTCCCTAACAAAACGTTATAGATAAAAATGGAATATGGACATATTATTGAGAAAAATATGATTGGTTCTACCTTGTAAAAACATATCCATACGATAATATATATAAAGCCAAACTTGAAGCTACATACTAATATATTAAATTTTAACAAACTAATTGTTGGGTGAAATAAAACTAGCAAATCTTTAGAGTATAACCAACCTAAACAACATTGTAGCAACAAGTTACACAAACGATTAGTGATACTATTTGGTGCATGATTTTTTTTTTATCTTGCACCATAATACTAAAGAAACTAAACATAAGCACTACAAGGGAATTTAGAGAAAATGCCTCTCCCATAATATTGAAAAATATTTTATAGTCCATTCCTTTAGATTTTAAACTATAAATAGCTCTTGAATTGATAAATTTGATTTTTCATGATTTCTAATTTGAAGTATGGTGAGGAAAGTGACCTTTTTTAGGTAGTAATAAAGTGACCTTTCTCGGGTGGCATCATGGTGAGATATATTATTTTCCAGTTTTATATGTCTATATAGAGATGGCCATGTCTTATATAGAAGTGAAAAAATGAGTAGCACTGGTCAAACAATTTGCTTAGGGTTTTTGGCTTGGATGTCCAAATAAATTGGCATTTAGGTATATTGGTGGTAAAAGATGACCATATAGAAAGAACCAATATTTTATTCGGATATAGTTAGGTTATGTAACGATAAAATAGCCTAGAAATTGATTTCCTAAGCTCAAATTGAAGCTCACTTCAATATAGTCTATAGTTGGAATTGAAAATTTACCTTGATAGAAATATTAAACTTTTGATATGATGGTTGTCATGTCCCCATAGTGTGCCTAGTCGAATCTTGTGATCATGCACCTCTTGAGGGTGTGCGACACCACGAAATTTCAAACTTGGATTCTTGGAAACACCAAGGATACTTCATTTGGACTACGCCTCTTCACCTAGTGGATACCCATACTTCATTCTAGGTTATCGGTGAGTCAAAATCCTACTCTAGTGAAACTCTTGTATACTTGGACAATTGTTAAAATCTTAAAACTTAGTCATATATAAGCATACATCCATAAAGAAAAGAGAAAAATTATAAAACAAACAAGAGAAATAAATATATAGTGTGGGTGACACAAACCATGCCTAACACTCAACTAAGTCTTTTTTATTGCAAAAAAGTTACAATATGAGCACTACTAGCTAGATTTACAACTAGGCAGAGTCACACAAATCGCCTCACCTCACCAAGAAACTCATACAAAAATTCTTCACTCAAAGAATCTTTGTCGCAACCATCTCCACAACCTTTTGTGGTGCACCTCAGACGTGACCTCAACCACAAACTTGTCATCTCTTCCTTACTGCAAGGATTTGCATGGACTTGCAGTTCTGTCTTCTAGCATCCATTCCTAGCCCTATGATAAGACTTCCCCTGAACTCAGCCAAAAATAAGGTCACCCCATCTTTTTCCACCAAAATCACCTCAAGGAAACACAAGTCCTCCCAAGTGGAGTGACTTGGCTCCTTGAGGAAGCTTTCCCCTCTTCATCTAAGTCTGCCTCAGAATTGTAGAGTTGATCTCTTGGTATCTTTGTCTTCAAATATTCCTTCTTTGGTTGTGTTCCCTTGTGATCTTATAGTGACTCAAAGGGTCACTTGTGAAAAATGTCATGTCTTTTGAGTGTGTTGCACCCCTTCACGAATAGTCACACTCAATCAAACCATTGTTCCCCTCCATGGACCCAATGCACCCAAACAAATTTTCATGCTCGTTCATGGACCCGGTCACCCAAACAAACCCATGCATTCATCAATCATTGTGCCCCTTGGGACCAATGCACCTAACCTTGATGCACTCCTCATGTTGGCACACCCCAATATCTTAGTCACTTCATACTTGGGTAAGCCCCTTGGTGCATTTTCATGCCCAAGGACCCTACTTTCCTAACTCATGCAACACTTGGGTGCCAGGGAAAGCCCAAGATCCATCTCATTTAGGTCTTGGGTGAGGGTCTCTACACCCATCTAGTCGAATACCTTACATCCTCCCCCACCTCAAGTGGTTGTTATCCCCAACAATATCCACAAACTCTGTTTTCTCCAAGTCTCCTCCCAAACTCAAACCCCTCCTACAACTAAGTCTACTAGAAACCACAAGTTTTGTGCCAACAAGAAACCCCACAATTTTTCCAAAGTGGAAACCCCAAATTTCCCTCTGAAGTGGAAAACCCAATTTTCCACAACCCAACCAAACTATACTACACCCAACTCCGCATGATCTATTTCCAGATTCAATAAGGTCACTTCACTCGACTCCATGGATGAAAGTAACTCAACCCTATTGCACTTTCTTGCTACAATGGTGTTTCCTTTCTATTTTTCATTTTTGGTGCTACTGTCACTTCCTTCTACAATGAATGCTACCCACTTCACTTCAAAATTTTACCTAAGTGTTGAACTCTTGTGATCTTGCTACTGTGCCCATACTTCAACCAACTCTACCATGTCTCCACACGCTAATATCCCCCATGTCTTGGACTGATTGGGTAGCTAGTCAAACTCTCATTCCTAACTCATGGTAATGCACTTCCTCATGCTCGAACTTATTCTTTTATGTTGCATCTATGTCACTTTGTCCAAATCCAAGACCTAGTTAAGTGTCCACTCTTGCCTCATGATTTATGTCATCATTCAATATTCATCAAGGAGATCTTACACAATGTCTAAGTGTTGCACTATGAACCTACTGGTGCATCTATACTGTGACTTCCTTCTGCAATTTGGTTAATCTGCACAACAATCTCAGTAAAAGGAAAGGTCGCCCATCCCCTTTATGCACTACGAAGTCATCCAAAAATAAATTCATATATAAAAACTTGAATCCACTTTCCACCTCATGGAATAATTAGCCAATATTTTCACCAATAACTACACATCCAAACTACCTTTTCCTCATTACTTCATCACTCGAACATGTTGCAATCTACATGTTTACACAATTTTCCAAATGAAGGAAATCCATCTACTCCCCTCCTTTCATAAACTCACCTCTCCACAACTCAAAATATACAATGAGTATAGCCAACACACCTACACTTCTCAAACGTTCCAACTATCCAAAGTGCTCCAAGTACAATAAGTCACCTCAAATAACTTCCATGCTTTAGGCATGTTTAAACCAATACTTTTGCCAACTTCAACCAACGATCCTACTAGATGTTTGTCATATTACAATCATATGAAAGTCACCAAGGTGTGTTTTACCTCATCCAATGTTCCATACCAAAGGTGATAAAACACCACTCAAGTCACTTGGTCTGTGTTCTTCCCATTCAAGTTGGATGCCAATAATTCGTGATTGATTTATCTGTTGACTCCATCCATCTTCTAGAACAAAAATTCATTTCTCTTCCTGCAACCGTCTAAAATTTGGCGCTATTGTCACGAATTTAAAGTGATTTGATGACCCAACAAATCTGGTTAAGGCACCAAACACTAATGTGCCTCACCCATCCTCTCAAACTCAACACGTATAGACTTCACTACCTACTTCACCGTAGTGACCCATCCAATGTGCCTTATCGAAGAGTTAGGTAACTTCCTCAAGACACCTCCACGACTGCATCCAAATGTTCCTCAGTCCACCACAATACTTGTCCAAGAAGGTTTCCCTAAGATCTCACGTTCATCCAACACAGGTACCCAAACTACTACAATACTTTTCCGAATGTACACCACTTGAGTCACCCTCAATTCTACCAGTTTTCACAATGGAAATAGAATACACTTGAACAACCAAGTCATTTAACTTCCCTTCAAATAACTCACCACAACCCTAAGTTTCATCTCCTTAAGGACTTGGGTGATGGTCTCCATGCCCATATAGCTGAAGACCTTACAATGGTGACAATATGGCAAAGGAGAGAGGGTTTTCTATGATAATATGCAGGGAAAATTTTAGGGGCTAAATTTCTCCCATGGGATAATTTTCCATATTTTTTCCCCAAAAAAGATTCAACATTCTAAAAATTATTCGCCCAAATTCTATAGGACAAAATTATTTTACCTTAAAAATCGACAAAATTTTATAAAAACTATATAAAATCCTTAGAAATTTGAATATTTTAACAAAAATATCATCAAACATTTATAGTTGAGATATAAAGGACTAGTAAGATTCGTCAAGGTTTCTACATTTCAAAATAAATTTCCATCCTTAAAATTGTCCCTGATAATATGGCTAGGGTTTTCTGCAATAATCAAATAAGAGCATAGTTAGTGATAATATGGCTAGGGTTTTTGATGGATCTGCACTCCCAAAAATAAGACAATCAGAGGAAAGCAAAGTGAAAATGCTTCTATGCATTCTTCCATCGTCATATTAATGACATGAAATTTCCCTAATGAATAAAAAGGAAGAAATTGCATAGAGAAGAAATATGTGCACATAGGAGAGTGGAGCCTACAGACCCTTTGGATTCCATTCAAAAGGAGACCCCATAGTTCAATACATATGCAATGGAAAAATTTATTTGCCACATGAAGCATAATGACATCAATGAATAGTAGATCTTTTTTCTTAAAGTTTGTCTGCATTGTTAATGTTTTTGAGGGCTATGAATAAATAAAAGAACATGATACCACACGTAGTGCCCATCTTGAGAATGCATATTTTAGATTTTGAGAATTAAAATACTACATGTGCAACTAGGGATTTTGTAAGGGTTTGGTCAATGAAGTTCTAAATTTTAGAGACAAGGCCTAGGCGTGAGTTTTCAAGTCATGAATGGTGACGATGGAGGATGAAGTAGTGGATTATTCAACTGACCTAACTAAGGGATACCAAATCCGGGAAACACTTCAATTAAAACTACATGGAATTCTAATTGGATTAGAGAAGAGTAGGTTGGAGGGTTTGATCCCACTAGAGAAGGAAATGATAGACATCCTAGGAGAGTTGGATTGGGGATTAACCATAGGTGGCACCTAAGGTGGACTATGGATGGAGGTGAGGGTGAAAGAGTGAAAGACATAAAGCATCCCAAGAGACTTAGTGACACATTTTTTATCCCACTGATGGTGTATGAGGTTTTGGATATGGTATATCTCCAAGATGTTGTGTCTAACATTGACATTGACAGAGTGTTGGCCCTCGACCAAGTTTTGGAGAACCTTGGTCGTGTTTGACCATTTTTTGGGACTTCGATAGGCTGGTCGATGACAAAGTTCCAAGGCAAAGCGGAGATCATGGGATCTCGCTCCCTTTTGTGGGATTTTTGGACTTTAGGGTTTATGTAATGGGTATGGGATGTCGGCCCATGGGTTTACCCATGCTTAGGCCTCTTTTGTAATGTATAAACAGGGAAATAAGAAATGTAAAACGTAGTAGTGGATGTGTGTGGATTAGTGAAAGTATTTGTAATCAGCTTTGCACATACTGTGTGTTAAGACTTGCAGAGCTAAGTGCAAGTGATTGTAAAAGGCTTTGTGCATAGACTATGTAGAGGCTTGGTTCTTGGATATAACTCAGGGAAGGAGGATCTGGAGAGGTGCACGTATATCTCCTGTCCTATGCAGTGTTGTCTTTGTGGCTCTGTGCATGTAAGAAGATTGGAAGAATCTAATAAAAGATGAGAAGAGTTGGTGGACGTAGCCCCACACTGGGGTGAACCACGTATATCATGTGTTGTGGTTGTTTTGTGCGATGTGGTTGATATGTTATTTATGTGATCTATTCTTAGTGCTATAATCTTTATGTATGTTAGATGCATCTGATGTAGTGGCTTAGTGCCTCATATGTGAATGAATACTAGATCTACTTTGATGTTATGTGTTGAATGGTTAGATATATTTATATCTTGATGAATACTACATTGTTATGTAATTAGGGTTTTTTCCTATGATGTGAATAAGGGTCAAAGACTAATGAATATTAATTGCTAAGTTCTATGTTAAGTATTGTGATCACAGATCTGTGTCCTAGCTAGGTTGTAGACACTTGAGTCCTACAACCCCCCTCCCTCTACCTCAAGTGAGACTTCATCTACTTCGCAGGTGTTGTTGAAAGGGCTGGTAGTTAGGGTTTTGTTGGTGCGTTGTTGAAGCGTTGAACCCTGGGTCTTCCCCTATGCCAAAAAATGGTTCGGTTACCAGGACCTGAAACTGTGAATGTTGGGAACTGAAGAAAATAGAAAGCTATGTGCATAGATCTGTTGTTGTAGTGCACAGTATTCTACTTGAATTGTGAATCTCTGTGCTAAGAAGGGAGCTAGATTTGAAGAAAAGAGGTATGATTTTAAAGCTTTGTGCTTTGATAAAGGTAAGATAAGTGGAAATTTTTGTTTCGAAAGAATGGATCTAGGTATGTTTGATAGATTTTGCACTAGTCTGAAAACTAGGGCACACCTAGAAGAAAGAATATTTGATGTGAATAGATCTGATAAAGTTAATGAAAGATATGTTATTCCTATGCATAGAAAGAATTTTTGGACTAACAAGGGGATGCAGGACCCTAGAAAGAATTTTTTGCAGGTCCATCACTGTGATCCCAATGCGCAGTACAAGAAAGGTTGGGGATCATTTAAGAGAAAGAGGGGATTGACTCTCTGTTATAATTGTAGAAGACCGAGACATCTTGCTAAGGAATGCCCTAGTAGAGGTCCTATTTGTCTTTGTTGTAAATATATTGGACATGAAATTTTGGATTGTCCTAGAATGATTGCTAAAGTTGAAAAGATGAATATGAGACAAGAAAACCATGAAGAAGGTCAAGAGACTAAGGATATGCTAGAAAACCAGAAAGAATCAAAGACTATATTATTGTAGATGGAAGAAAAACTGAATGATCATAGAGACATCGGTTTACCGGAGATCTTAAAAGAGAAGAAATGCATAGAAACAAGAATAGGAGACTTTGACATAGACTGTGTATTGAATGCAGAAACAAATGTGAACATTATGCCAGAAAGTACTTGGGAAATTTTGGGAAAGCCTGTTATGATTCCTTCATTGGGAGGAATAGGATTGTTTGAAGGAAAGTTGATAACCCTATGTGGAAGACTTACTCATGTACCTATGAGTGCTCATGGAACATTGACAGAAGAAGAATTCGAGGTCATTAAGTTTATTGAGAAAAACCGTCATTTTGCACTTTTGTTAGGAAGGACTTGGATTGAGAGAGACCAGATTCGAAGGAAAGAAGAAGAGGAAGATATAGAACAGAAAAAACAAGAATTAAGGGATTTCATGGCTAGGAGAATAACACTCTTAATAGAAGAACATGAAGACAAGTTGAAGAAACTAAGGGCCAGAGACCTGGATGTTGAAGTTGAAAGCACGCAAGAAGGCTTAAAGAACTTATCCATACAGAAGAGAAGAGCACCTACTCCATAAACAGTAAGAGAAGAAGTATTACCCTTGAACCCTGTGAATGACCCTCACCAGTGTGAAGTTACTATGATAAGAAAAGATAAGAACAAGAATGGAAAAAGGAATTCAGAGATGCAGATCACAGGGAAGAAAGAGAGAAATCTCAGTAAGAAGAAAGAAAAGCTAGAAAAATTAGAGGAGATTCCAGAGAGGACTTCATAGAAGGAATGCTTGCAGAAATTGAACCTCGTCGGAATAGCAGAACAATGTAGACTGGCACTTCGCCATGACAAAGCAATATGACCATTGGAGGCATGCCAACCATTAGAACGATGCTCCAGAATGGCTAGAAACACAGTTATTGTCCGAAATATAGCCATTTGACTATTGGGACCACGTCATAACGGATGGAATCGTATTTATTAAGGCATTCCTACATGTTGGAGGAATCTGTTATGAAGTTGTCTATTTAGAATGTTGCATGTGTCACTAAGGAAACTTTTGAAAAATGAGATATTTGATCCCATGGAGAACTGATTGCTACCACGCTGTGCATTTGAGACCTTGCCAACTGATTCATTTGCCTTGAGCGTCTGTTCACTTATCCGAGATATCTAATCTAGAGAGTGCATGTTGGACGACCTTAGCGCAGTAGAGAAGTCTGTCAAGGATATATTAATAGACCTTATGGCTGAGAAGGTCATTTCCATAGGAGCACGGGCTTCATCGACGAGAGGATTGCAAGCATCCCCATCGACTGCACGTTGATTTGCGCCATCTCGAACTGTGACAGAGAAAATAAGTAAGCACCGTGATGACTTGGCGAATGCAAAGCTCATCCTGTCAGTATTGAAAAACTATATCTGGCCTCTGGCTGGCATGTTTAGTCATTACAATGTCCAGACATATTTTGACTATACAATGATCACTGTGTACCTCCAGAAGGGGATACGCGCAGTTGGGACAAATTCTGATGCTCAAGATTAGTGATTTCAACTTAGGAGACCGCAAGAATTATGGAATGCTCATGCCACATAAGTACTTAACAAAGACAATGAGGAAGAAGATAAATATAGTCCCCTAGCCGTGGACCATGGACATTATGAGATCAACAATCCTTAATGTGATGAAGATACCACACTTCAACAGACATAAGGTGGTTAACGCGTGCATTAAAATACTCTTGTGGTGGGTACCTGTGGTTGGATAGGTGCATCACTGTAGATCTGATGCTGATCCACCAGATCACTGAATTGAGCATGAAGGGACCAGAACATCAAGATTTTTACCCAAGGAAGGCTGCAGATCACACCTTGGTGCAGTGAATAAAGGACATCTATGGCAATATGGAGAAATGGAAGCGGGGCTACAAGGTAGCCTCCATCCAAAATGACGCAGTGTGCCTAGCTTGTCAGCCAAAAGTAGGAAAGATCATCAGGATGAACAGACCAAAGTAGGTCACGGGGTTCGTCGTTGACCTCACAGGAAAGTTCATCGAAGGGATGCAGATGAACTAGGCGAGCTCCCTTGTCAACCAATTGGAGAAAGATTTCTATGAAGCGCAAGACCAAGGCTACGAGTTTCACTTTAGTTGGTTGCTGATTTTCATTGCCTTTGTCACTTGGGAGATGCCAGAAGGAGAAACCTTTCCTGAAGTGGAGTCGAATGAACCATTAGCCGCGAGGTTCACCACTTTGTGGTACTTGAGCGATATGGAGAAGTAGTGGCAGTCGAACGTTGTCTTCCACACTTACTATCTATAGCTCACACAAGCCATTGAGTCATTCCCCTGAATGATTCCAAATACACTCCATCGGTTCAGGCCAATAGCGAAGTTTCGCGTAGACAAGCACTTCATTTACATCACTGCGCGCAGGGATGAAACCAAGGAGGAGCTGCAGTTGTACTGTAAATTAACAAATGAAGACATGGAGGAGATAAATAAGGTATGTCTGGCTCAATTCCTTGTACCATTCGAGTAGACAAAGGTCTTCAACTTCGATATCATCGGAAGTCCTATGGTCACCCAAGAAGAATATGAAGGACCCAGCAACAACAAGAAGAAAAAGAAGGAAGAGGTGCAAGAAATAAACAACGCGTTGGAGGAAACTGCGTCGGAGTCACCTGGAGGAGGAGGAGATGAAGAAGTAGAAAAAAAAGAGGATGAAGGGGAAGAATAGAAGAAGGAAAAGGGCTAAGTGACACCTCCTAAACATCCCCTTACAGAGGCTGAGACATTAAAGAAAAGAAAGGTTTCTTCAAAGAAACTCTCAGTGCAGAATAATTCACGAGCCAATAAGCCTAAATTACAGACTGTACTTACGGTGGATGATATCGACCTCATTATCACAGCTATATTAGATACCTTGGAGGACATTTTGCAGTGAAACAAAGCCAAACAGGAGACAATGTATGACAGGATCGAGGCAGAGCTCAAAGGGGTACAACAGGCTCTCTATTTGAGCCGCGCAGTGTCTACTACGTCGTTGCAGGGGTCTATAAGAAGGAGATGAGCCTGCCCAACTACACAGATTAGCAAATGCAACAGAGGCTCACCTTCGTTGAGTGCAGGAGGAAAACTAATAGGCCACAGAGGCCTTGAAGAAAGAAAAGGAGGAAGCCCTAGAGCAAAGTCAGGTTGCGAAGCAAGAGAAATATGACCTTTGAGAAAAGTTTGAAGAACACAGAGAGTAGATCCAGAGAGAGAAAGATATGCTGCTCATGGAGTAGATTGGAGTTAGAGAAGCAATCACTCGAGCACTTCACTCTGTACCAGGATTGGAATAGATGGAAGAAGAGACAACTGAGAGCCAAGTGGGGAATCTCAATGAAGACATTCAACAACTTCAAGCAAGAGTAACAGAACTAGAATTGCAAGCAGTGCCGAGTACTCTGTAGGAAGTGAGAGATCAGAGCGAAGAAACTTCCCGAAGGGCAGTCGAAAGAATCAAGGCATTGTCATTAGAATGTAAGAAAATCAGTAACCGAAGTGCGCATAACTATGAGGTCATTGCAGAGGACCCAGAACTAAGAACATTAGAAGCACATGCTTAGGAGGAAAAGCAACAAGAATCGATAGTGCAAGTGCAGCTAAAACTTCTTTTAGCAGTTAAGAAGATGAAAAGGTCACAGGAATAGCGTGTAGTTCAACAACAGATCCATGCCATCTAGAGTAGAGTCATGGAAGTGACCCAGAGACTCCAGACGGTACAGGACGAAGACTACACACATTTCAAGGAGATCGAGGGACAAGGTGCACAACTGGAACAAGTGGTTACCATAGTGGAACAACGCTTGGAAGGACCTGTCACCGAGACAGTCATTTAGGAGTTCATCGAGTAGGAGGCTCTCGTGAAGCAGCAAGTCGAGGCAGCTCGAGCCAAGCTCAAGGCCTTCGATGTAGAATTTCCCAGATCAGAGTGACTCGGGATGAGTCACAAGTGAGTGTTAGGGGCATGTTGGAACTCGACCAAGTTTTGGAGAACCTTGGTCGTGTTTGACCATTTTTTGGGACTTCGATAGGCTGGTCGATGACAAAGTGCCAAGGCGAAGCGGAGATCATGGGATCTCGCTCCCTTTTCCGAGCTTTTTTGACTTTAGGGTTTATGTAATGGGTATGGGATGTCGGCCCATGGGTTTACCCATGCTTAGGCCTCTTTTGTAATGTATAAATATGGAGCTAAGAAATGTAAAATGTAGTAGTGGATGTGTGTGGCTTAGTTAAAGTATTTGTAATCGGCTTTGCGCATACTATGTGTTAAGACTTGCAGAGCTAAGTGCAAGTGATTGTAAAAGGCTTTGTGCATAGACTGTGTAGAGGCTTGGTGCTTGGATATAACTCGGGGAAGGAGGATCTGGAGAGGTGCGCGTATATCTCATGTCCTATGCGGAGTTGTCTTTGTGGCTCTGTGCATGTAAGAAGACTGGAAGAATCTAATAAAAGATGAGAAGAGTTGGTGGACGTAGCCCCACACTGGGGTGAACCACGTATATCCTGTGTTGTGGTTTCTTTGTGAGATGTGGTTGATATGTTATTGATGTGATCTATGCTTAGTGCTATAATATTTATGTATGTTAGATGCATCTGATGTAGTATCTTAGTTCCTTATATGTGAATGAATACTAGATCTACTTTGATGTTATGTGTTGAATGGTTAGATATATTTAGATCTTGATGAATATTGTGTTGTTCTGTAACTAGGGTTTTTGCTTGTGATGTGAATAAGGGTCAAAGACTAATGAATATTAATTGCTAAGTGCTCTGTTAATTATTTTGATCATAGATCTGTGTCCTAGCTAGGTTGTATACACTTGAGTCCTACAACCCCCCCTTCCTCTACCTCGGGTGAGAGTTCATCTACTTTGCAGGTGTTGCCGAAAGGGCCCATATTTAGGGTTTTATTGGTGTGTTGTTGAAGCGTTGAACCCTGGGTCTACTCCTATGCCAACATAGATCCATTAAGAAAGTAAAGGATGGTGATGGAACATTTACTGTCTTTCCTATTTTCGAAAAGGATTTTGAACTACACCTTTGCAATTAATTGGGGAATACAAATAATCGACAAGAGATAGGGTTTATTAGTGATCACTTGTACATCAAACTAATGAGTCTCTTTACTATGGTGGAATCATGGAGCCTAGGGAAACTGTTTCTACAAGGATAATGAAAAAAAGAGGAGAAAATGCATTAAGAAAATTCCCAAGCCACTCAGTATAAGTTTGGGTTCCAAAATTAGGCTAATTAATGTAATGGAATTGGAAGAGAAGGAAGTAGTTGGTAATTTTCTACGAAAATAAATGTCCTATGAGTGTTTAAAGGACCATATGAGGTTAATTTTTAACCTATGGTGGGGTATACACCCCACACAATGACTTTGGAAAATGGATGGTTGGTATGGGTTTTTAATTTGGATAGAGAGGTGAATATAATATTGCAAAGAAGGTGTAAATGGGGTTCCAAAGATATATTCTTGAACAAGAGGCATGTCGAATTCGATGCCAGAGTGACTTGAGTGGGGATACTTCTATTATGGGTTCAAATACCCCATATACCTATTATTTTGTGGTAAGAGGATGTATTTTCAGAAATAAGAAACTCCCTTGGTCCATATTATGAAGTTGATTTATCTTTTTGGGATATTGGATACTTTGGGATGGCCAAAATTCTGGTGGGTTAGTTATTATCAAAGGCTTGGTAGAAGAATTGGCTATTTGGAGAGGCAAATATTTTTTTCAATTAACTCTTGATTATGAAGGTATACCATTCATATGTGACCAATGCCACATCTATGAAAATTTATAAGTGGAATGTAATTACCCTATACATATGAAGGTACGGGCTCAAAGGGGCCATCCTTAGGCACTGTGGGTTGAACTGTTAGAATCACCTAAAATAACTTTAAGGGAAGAAGTTATAACTAAAAAAAAGGCACCAGGAAGGACCCTCAAACAAGATATTGGAACCAATGGAACAACCTTTGTCCTTGACTCTCCACAAGGTACAAATATTGGATGCCATCAGTGACAACAAGGACTAAAAATCTCTCATGGGTATGTCTCCAAAATTACCTTCCTCTTATAAAAGGAAATATTTGGAAAATTTGGTTTTTGGAGCTTGGGTATTAGAGGAGAAACCAAAGGATTGTATTGCAATGATGAATTTATACCTAGCCTATCAGGTATTAAAAAATCCTTCCATTAGTGAATTTCTACCTAGACTATTAGGTATTTAAAAACCTATATTCTCGACCCTTATTCCTCTACCTATAATTGAGAAGGTCCTCGTAGAAGAAGAAACCCAAGTGGGGACTCAGGAAACCCTAAAATGGAATGTGACACTAGAGGTTCATTGTAGGGCTCTATTCCTCTAGAATATTTAAAGTATAACCTTCGATGTAGAAGAAAAGGAATCTTATATTTCCCTAGGAAGGTGGTAGGGGTTTTAGGTTTCCTTGATGAAAAAGCTAGAAGATAGCGAAGAGAGGGACAAAGTCCTATATTGCAACATAACATAGATAAGCATCATTAGAGGTTATATGTGGGAAAAAAAATCTATAATTGGGTCTCTTAGAGAATATTCCCCTTGTGATAGGCTTAAATAATTTTCTTGACCCTCAAATGTTGAGGGCTAGTTAATCCCTCAAATAAATTGGCTATAAGGAGACACTAAAACCCTGCATTATCCTCCTATAGGAGACAATGATGAATGGGGAAATTTTTTTCTAGGCACTACAAGGAAAAGACTCTCTAGTGGAGGTTTTTAGTGTTACAAAATTGGCAAAAATTGTCAAAAAAACCTCCGCGAAAACATCCATTTTTTGCACCAGATGTTTTTGCGAAGATTATAATGGAACTTCATTATAAATAAATAAAACTTGGGCAGCCGGAGGTTGTAGAGGATGTTTTTCTAGTTGGTGTGCTTCATGGTCTATATGAACTGGTGTGTTCTCAAATAGAAAGAAACAGTGTATACATTACATCGAAAGCATCGAGCAAATCTTAAAGTATTGGGGTACCAGTGCGTTTATACAAAATAATGCACCAGTGGAATCTATGATACCAAGAACTGATGTGTTCTATAACTTAAAGCACCGGTGTTTAAAATTACAAGAAAACACCGGGGCTTTCCAAAAAATATTGGGGCACTAGTGCTCTTATAAGTAATAATGCACATTTGCCTTAATAAGAATAAGGCACCAAGCGAATATATTATACCATCACCAGTGCATTAAAAAACAGACCCTATCGGTGCATGATATTTAGAATGCACTGAGGCGGAAGTGCAATACAGAAGCATTAGTGCATTTGTTAATTAAACGCACTGATAAAGGTTATTATTATAATTGTTGGTTAAAATAGTATTAAGATCGGTGTTGGTTCCTTGTATATCAACTCCGATACAAATTTAATTATGGCACCAGTGTTGTTTATCATTAAACACACTAGTTTTCATTTTCTCTTTTTAGAAACAACAGCTTGTGACAATGCACAAATATTGTTATTTTTTAATTCCATTGTTCATAAAACAAATTGACATATATCTTACAATACTATTCATATAAATTAAATTTTGATTAGTGTATTTGGATATGATGTTTGTATTAATTTTTTATGTCATCATATTTCACATCTCTTCATTACAATATTTAATCATCCATGTATTTAATCAACAATGTAACATTTCACAACAACATTGGACAACACAATAGTATAAAATAAAACATATTTTATTATATATGAATAATAGGCTCTTTGTCATACAAAATTGGTCGACACTTATTGGTAAGCCCTTGTATTTCAATTGGGACACTATGTCCATTACATTAAACAAAATGTTTGGTTTTCAAAAACAATTATTTCAAAAAATACAACATCTTTCATTGATATCCAAATATATTGATCATCATTCTTCATTGGAACTGTTGTCAATGCTTGAGCTACTTCCATAACTTGGGTTATTTGGTCAAATGTTTTGTTGTTTGTCTCTACTATTTTCCTCTTCTTCAAATGATTCCATTTACAAAAATAAAAATAAAGTGTAATGAGTGTGTCTACATTGGTGAGAATAATGAAAATTGAAATAAATAATATACATGAATGTAAATTGAAAAATGACATACCATAGCAAGAATTGAATCCTGAATGATACACATTTTTTCAAAACCAAATCTCATTCTTTTTGTCAACAACTCTTATGTTGGCACATTTCCATACTTTGTTTCCTGCAAGTTTTATACTAAATCATATATTTAATATAAGAGATTATTTTTGTTCCATTAATTATAAAATGAGAGAAGTAAAACAACATAACATACATACAAATTCCATAATTAATATTTGATATGCTAACATATACTCACAACCCTTACTTAACCCAATGTTAATCAATTCTTGCGATGGATCTTCTTTGTATGTTAGCACTGATTTGAAGACATTCAAGGATGGTTGTTGTAAAATAAATTAAAATATACAAAAATGAAATATTAAGTTAATGTTATAGAGAAATAACAATTACTCACAAACTTTTCTATCAACCATTTGTTTCCTTGTCGTCCTATTTTATGTGTTGAATGGGTTCAATTTCGTTTTTTTTTTTGTAAGAAAATACTTAAAAATTAATATTTAATGCTAAATAATTTATTTATATGTACCAAATAGAAAATTTCAATGATTTCATACATTTGAAGCACATTGTTGTTGAGATGGCTCCTCCTCCGATGCAATTATGTCCATTTCTTTTACCATATCCTTGTACACTTTTTTCGACACTCCTACTGGCATATTTTAGATATCAGCTCGTTGATACTTTGGGATTTTCATAATATTCCTATAAAAAAGTAACATGACAATAAAATATTTTTATATTGATATATACAAATGAAATATAACAAAATTAATATTAATAAAGAAATGGTTTGTAGTAATATATAAATATTCTAGAAAAGCATTTTTACGAATATTACTTTTTGAATGATTATTTTTTGTTGTTGTATGTTTTTGCTATTGCAAGTCTGACATGTCTCATTGACCATTTCTATGGAAATGCTTCCTGTAGTTTAGATATAACCTGGTTCTTGGAATCATTGGATTGATTTCTGTATTGTAAGTGTAAAGTACGTTTATATGTTCATTCCACTATATCCCTCATATTTTTGTAAAAGTTTGTCCCCCTTTCACTAACCTCCAACACCACTCCAGATGAGCTAATGACCAATTCATCATCATTTACATCTTTTATAATTTTTATTTTCTTAGGACAACATTACGTTCCTTCATTGTTGGTCCTTATAGAACATTCAACATATGTGAATTAATAGATTGTTTGAAACGTGTTATATAATATTTTTAAGTATATTATTAATGAACTCATATTGAATATTTTTTTTTAATTCACCTGATTCTTCCTTTTGCAATTTTTCCATCAAGCTTTTATGCTCTTCTACACTTAGATTACAAAGAATCTTATCGAGCTTCCTTATTTTATGGATCTGCAGGACACACACTAACCAATACATATTAGTTAAACTTAAATATAGTTCAAACATATTAATTTTGTATAGAATTTACAAAGAACTTGTCTTTTTAACATATTAATTTTGTATAGAATTTACAAAGAACTTGTATTTTTAATATATTAATTTTGTATAGAATTTACAAAGAACTTGTCTTTTTTTCCTTTTTAGATGTGTTATCAGTGTGTCGATCAGAAGTTTTTTTACTTGAACTATTCTAACACATTTTTTATTAATAAATCACATAATTTTCTGCAAAAAAAAAGTTTATGGTGCGCTTTCATAATATAAAAGCACCAATGTGTTCCATATATGAAACAAAACGATATTAAAAATAGATTTTTTAAAAACTATAAATTACAATGGTGCGATATGTATCATTATTAGCACCACTCCAATAGAAAAATAAAAATAAAAATAAAAAAATACCATGAACAAATAAAATTACACATCGATGAATGATTTTTTTTAATTATGTTGCAACATTATCGGTGTGTTTTATCCGAAAGCACACTAGTGTGTTAGATTCATTTAGGCACACCAATTACCCGAAACAGTTAAAAAAAAACTTGATCGGGACAAGAGGGTTTGGATCTGATGCATCACATGTCAAACACTTTTTATATAGAAACATAAACACATTAAATCTAAAATGCCTCAAATGAAAAGATGTAATTATGAAGTGATAGAGGGATTTAAACCCTAAGGTGAAATTTTCCAGTCACATAAGAAAGAAGAAGCAAGGGTTTAAGGTAAGAATGAATTATTTTTTAATTTTAATTAAATCTAAATAGAGATACAAATTGTAAAAGAAACTTGTTATTAAAATCAATAGTAAAATTTAAAATTTTTACTATGCAGGGTTTTGAGTGAATCACAAAACCCTTCAAATCATGATTTTTTGAATAATTTTGTTGCTCCAAAATGGTTTTGAATAAATCAACATACACTTCAAATTATGATATTCTAAATAAGTCTCATGTTCCAAAGTATTGATCTGTTGCTCTATAATGCTCCCCTATATGTCTCTCTTGCAAATCTCTCCCCTGTAATTTTTAGCGAAATAATAAAATATTGAATAGCTTAATACCCAGGAAGTATTTTATGAAAAGGGTTTTAAATTAATAACCATAACCATCAAATTCTTATCTTCTGAATAATCTTATTGTTCCAAAGTTTTTTGTTGCTCCACAGTGTTCTTCGGTATGGCTCTCTTGCAAATCTCTCCACTATAAATTTTGGTAAAATAATGAAACAATGAATAGATTTTTACTATTTAAATGACTTTATGAAATTAGATTTTAAATTCCCACTCATTTTTCAATTGTAAAAAAACAAATTCATGTTTTTTTTTAAGTTTTTTGAAACCTCGATGCGTCTATTAATATAACGCACTGGTGCATTTTTGTATACAAGGAATCAATGCACTTAAATTTTTTGGAGCAACAATATCACATAATCATTTTTTATTTATTTACAAACCGGTATGACTCGTAAATAAACGCCCTGGTGCTTTATATTGTTATATACACATTGGTGTGTGTTGTTTAAATAAGCACAATGTTATGCTTTCAAAGTTATCTAAATTTTTATTTTCACACAAAATAGTATATCCATCTTAGGTTATCCTTTAAGAAGCATCCACATGACTTGAAATACTCCATAATATACATTTTCCGCTTAAAGTTGTCTTATTCTTAAAACATTATTGTTGATTTTTCTCAAATGCAGGGAGAAAAACTTATAATATCAAATGGTCAATTCTTCAAATTCTAGTTCGTTCCATATTGCTCAAATTCCATCGTGGAGTTCTCCCTTTCCATGTCTAGTAAGTTCATATTTTATTTATATTTTGATTATCTAATTTTTTATTTATTTTTATCCTTGTCAATCTGAATAAAAATGTATCCAAATTTGTAGGATCCTAATTCAGAATCGAGTTCATATGCAGATAATATTCCACCAATTCAAAAACTTCGATAACTCTTATCAGGAGAAACATACTGCAAGCAGTTCGTAGATGAAAATGGAAAACCACTTTATGATGTCAATAGTAACATGCCATCTTCTAGCGGCAATATTGGGTCAACAACGATAATAATTAATGTTGGTTATAATGTGATTTGAACAAACCAATTTCATTTTTCTTACTAATATCATCAATGTACTAATGTTCAATATTTTTGAAATTAGGATTCTGATGATGAGAAACCTACCTATTATGTTCTATTTCATCCCACTACAATGTCAAATTGAGAGAAAGCTGCAATAAGAGCACAACTTGGAGATGAAGCATACCAAGAATGGTTGAATCAACCACCTATTCAATTCCCACTATGTCCAGATTCACCAATTAGGAATGACTACAACAATATTAGTTCTTCACAAGTTGGCAATGAAGTGAATGAAATAGAGGTTGGTATGGATGATTATTTACGGGATACAACTACCATGTAAATTGTTGTTAGATGCATTCCAGAATGATTATAGAGCGGATGATGCTCATATCACTGATACCTTATTCGAAAGTCTGAAATATTCTTCCACCACTCCTCTCTTTGGACCTAATTGGTCAAATTCTACCTAATTGGGGACAATGTTACTGTACAAATTGAAAGAAAAAATTGGCATGTCAAACACATGTTTCTCAGAAATATTGAGGTAATTAACCATCATTAAGTCCCTTATAATTTGACAAATATTATCACACAATCAACATTAAAAAGGATCGATTTTATGAACTTTAAATGACATTATACATTTCTATTTTCCACTAACTGTAGGTTATTCAAAGATAAGGTTCTTCCAAGTGATAATTTCTTTCTCGATAGTTGCGAAGAGGAAAAACAATTGTTGAAAATATTGGGTGTTGAGTACATATCATATCATGCATGTCTGGTGATTGTTTTCTATATAGAGGAGAATATGTCCGAAATGTGGACATGATGGATATCATAAATCAAATAAAAAGGGTAAGTCACATATTCCTCCTCATAAGATATTGAGGCACATGCCTATAATACCAAGTATTAAAAGGCTCTTTCATTGCAAAGAATTAGCTATATTGTAGGGATGGAATGACTTGTATAGAAGTGAGTTAGGATTTATGTGAATCCCAACAGATTCAATAGCCATGAAGCATATAGAGAATACATGGCCCATAAAATTCAAGGATGAAGTATGAAGTCTACGAATCAGCATAGCCATGGATGGTGTTAACCCATATTCACTCCAAAACACCAACTATTTTGTTTGGCCTATAGTAGTGATCAATAACAATACCCCCCCATGGTTGTCCATGGAGAATGAACATCTTATGTTGGCTCTTATAGTCCCTGGTAGAAGACAAGTGAAGAATATGGATGTCTACCTACAACCATTGGTAGATGAATTGAAGGAATTATCGGAAGGGATACATGTATACGATGTATCAAGACCCATTACAACAGAGAGGAGTTTTACGTTATATGGTATATGTTCTTACACCACACATGATTATTTAGGATTATAAGTTTTCTCTAGTAAATTACATGTTTATTGATTTGTTTATATATGTAACAACATTTTTTGGCATATTTAATTCATTGTGATTGTTCTGATCTTCGACGCTAACATGCTCTGTATACATTAATAATTTTGCAGGTA
>ML797181.1:222176-270085 GCA_009831015.1 Picea engelmannii | reverse complement strand
ATATATATATATATATATATATATATATAATTTTTTTATCACAAGTATAATTTTGACCTAGAGTTTATTTTCCTAGGCTAGGCGAAATTTTGTTAGGGGAAAAATTTTAAATCTTCCTTAACACATTATTCATCCTAAGGCCATTTAGGTTTATCCATTTATTAAATAACAACGTGATGTGCCCTTCAGGACGCACTAGGTGCTCCAAGGTGGCACTCGCCTCTTTCTGTTTCTCTTGCACAATGTGCCCTTCAGGGCGCACTACGTGCTCCAAGGGTGCCACTCGTCTCTTTCCATTTTTCTTGTGCGACATGCCCTTCATGACGCACTATGTGCTCTAAGGGTGCCACTCACCTCTTGACTGACTTGGTAGACATCTAAAACACCTGGAGTCAATACTCCGCCAGGTGATCTCATGGGAGACTAAGGGCCTCTAAGGAATAAGGCCCATGCCTTATTGCATGCCCCTTAGAATCATCATGAGCAACTGTCGTAGTTTTCTCTCACGGCATCGTGGGTCCTCTCGAACTAGGTAATCGTTAACCTACAATTTGAGCCATGACGAGAGTTCTAGTAGCCTGTGCCAGGGCTGTTGTCCACACCTCTCCCTCAACATCTCTAGTAGCTGTGCGTGACCCCTGTACTCCACATATGAGTCTGGTTGGCAAGCTATTGCCAACCTACATCATCAACGAATCATGTCAGAAATGTATCCATAATCATATCATCTAATCAGATGCACTAATATCACATATAAAACAATCAAACCCCAATAGTTCACTCCCCGACTCGATCCAGAGTCCAAGGGGTTCCATCAATGCCTCTGCATCCTCGAGGTCCAAAATCCTGCACACTTAGTAAAACCGAGTCAATAACACATGTCTATGCCAATGCAACAAAACAACATGTCATCAACCCATAACGCCTCATAATCAAAATCAAATGCTTAATAGTATAATAATCTGGATCACTTGCGAGCAAGTGTCCTCAAAGAATAAGTTCACTCAGTATGCGCAAGAGTGGAATGTTACAATAATCATCATCAATAGGAAAAATGCACATCTAATAAACATTGTTATAACATACACAACTATCAAACACATTTAACAAACATATATAACATGACCTAACAATATACACATCAACATCAACATATAAATTAAGTACATGAACATGAACATGAAAAATGCATCATCTCCTCATCTCCATATGATGAGAGAGGAGGCACATCCCCATAAAAATGCCAATGAAATTGTCAATATAATTTGATTTTTATATTCTCAAACTTTCAACTTTTCACACCAAAATTCATTTATATTACAAATGATTTAATAAATTAATTTATACTAGATATTAAAAAAAAGTGTGCTAGATAAAGAAACCTATAAAAACATGTATAAAATCAATGAATATAAAATTAAACATCCATAAATCTTAAATACTTAATTTATTAAAAAAAAAAATTTAAACGTCATTATACAGAATTCTACTCACTTACGACTTTTCACGCTAGAGTTCATTTATATTACAAACTAGCTTAATTATATTAACAGTTTAGAATTCTACTAACTTACGACTTTTCACACTTAGTTTATTTATGTTACAAATTAACTTAATTTTATTAATTATATTAAAAATTCAGAATTCTACTGACTTCCGACTTTTCAGTAAAATTTATTTATATTACAAATTAATTTAATTATATTAAAAAATTTAAATAATTAATTTTATTAAAATTGTTTTTTTAACGACCTACAATATGGATGAATTCTACATAAAACCTTGGATGAAATGAAATGATGACAAATCTTGAGTTGAAGCCTCTATGAAATGAAATATGGATGAAGCCTCCATAAAATGAAATGAAAAAAAAACGTGGCATGAAATGAAAAGAAAACGTGGCTTGAAACGTGCATAAAATGAAATTATCATAAATAATTCTACGAACTTGCAACTTTTCACACCTATTACAAATAACTTAATAAATTAATTTGATCGTTATATTCTACGAACGGGATTCATTTATATTACAAAGTAATTTAATAAATTAAACATCAATGAATCTATGTTAAACTTAACCTAGTAATACAAAGCAATGCAAACAAACATTCAATTCAACTTATTCTTCGATACAAGGCATTGCATGCACGCACGTGTATTCAATTCAACCTCATATTAAATGTAATATGAGGTTGACGAAAAATTCCAAGAGAGATTACGAAAATATTATCTACATTAAATGTTAGCCCTATTTTATTAAACATATATTTTTTCATTTGGCACCCAACAAACACATACACATTCATTCATGTGACAAAGATGATGAATAAAAACAAACCTAACCAGTAGAACTTTGTGACTTTTCCCGACCATTATCACGAGAATCCTAAATAAAAACTAAGACTAAAAATATGTCTTCACGTGGCAAGTTAAACCAAGTTGAGGTGCCTAGCGGCCAAAGATACACGAGAATTCTGTAGATCGACACATATTGTCACGACACTTATTCTAATAACAATGCATTCTGTAGTACCCACCAAAATAAAATGATACAATGCATTCATTTCATTTTTATCTTTTATTATTTATACTAATTTCCTCACCTAATTATAAAATCTTCTATTTTTCTTTTTTTTTCAACTACTTTTATTACTTTTTCAATATCTTCTTCTCAACAGTTAATTCCATATTCTATTCATTTTTATTATTCTTCTTCTTTTTTAACTCAGTAACTTCTTTGTTTTTCATGGTTTCTTATTTTCTTTTACTTCTCTTATTCTATAAATATGAACTTTAGCACTCTTCGATATACTATCTTTTTATGTAATCCTTTTATATTGATAAGTTTAAAGAAATTATTCTTTTTATATGAAAATGAAAAAAATTTAAAATTTCACCCATTAAATGATTATTTTATAACTCATTCATTATAAACTTCTTTATTAGTAAAATATGCAAATCTGATATTTTCAGATATTGAAATCTTTATTATAAACCTCTTCAAATATTTAGATCTTTATTATAAACTCCTTTATCATTTATTTAAAAGATTCTAAATATTCATAACTTCATTATTTAATTTGAAATGTTGATGATTTGAAGGATATTGAAATTCAAAAAATAAAAAATAAATTGAGATCATATATATATATATATATATATATATATATATATATAAAATTGAAAACTAATTTTTTTTAGACAAAATCATCTTACCAATAATTAATATGTAAATGTTAAAAATAAATTAAATTAATAATACACTTACTGTACAAGAAAAAACCATAACCAATATGATTCAGAAACTCATGACTCTTATTGTACAAAAATCATAATATGAGTTCCATAAAATATACATGAATACATAAACTCCATAAAAATAAGATTATGTTATATAAAAATCATAACAATTCTTTTTTTAAATTGATTTTGATCTCTAAAATTATGTTATATAAAAATCATAACAATTTTTTATTTTGATTTCTATCACTGAAACAATAAAGCAAGTAAACTTTTGACTAAACACATACATGAATGATCAATAATAATATTTTCCATTAAAAAAATTGACATTCTCTTAACGCAAGAAACGCTACTACCAAGCAACTTGAATGCGCAGAATTAACATGGTTATAAATATTATCTTACGGACATGTTTTTACAGCTTATTGGGTTTAACCTGTGAAAACAAGTTGTAAAAACATGTCCATACGATAATATTTATAAAACCACATCATGTTTTTACAGCTTATTGGGTTTAACCTGTGAAAACAAGTTGTAAAAACATGTCCATACAATAATATTTATAAAACCACACTTGAAGCTACATATTGATATATCAAGTTTTATCAAACTCATTGTTCATTGAAATAAAATTTGCAAATCTTTACACAAACCATCATTCATACTATTTGGTGGATAAAAATAAAGTAATTTCAAACCATATTATAAAGAAACCAAACATAAGCAGTACACGGGCATTTGGAGAAAATGACTTTCCCATAAAATTGAAAAATATTTTGTAATAACTTCTATTTTTGCAATTTCAATTATAAATAGTTTTTGAATTGGTAAATTGGGAATTTAATGCTTTTAACGCTAAATAATTTTAATTTCATTAGTGAAAAAGCTACATCTCTTTGATTTTATACATATTTAGTTAGAACAAGATATTAAAATTATATTATTATTATTATTATATTATTGTATATAAATAGTTTTTGAATTGATAAATTGAAAATTTAATGCTTTTAACACTCAATAAGTTCAATTTCATTAGTGAAAAAGTTAAATCTCTTTAATTTTATATATTAATTTGATATCTAGTTAAAACAAGATATTAAAATTATATTATTGTATATTTGAGAGATATTTATTGAAAAACTTTCTTCCAAATATCATCTCCTCAAATATTCAACCTAAGTTTTTTCCGAAACACTTCAAATCCTAATAAAATAGTATAATAAACATTATCCTCATTTTAATTTTCTCAAATTTTAACTTCCTTCTAAACATACATGAATTGTTTCTTAACCTATGCAACCATGTCACAATATATCAATGCCCCTTTCCCTCTTTTTCCACAAAAGGATTAATGGAAATGCTATGAAGTTTCTTAAGAAGAAGATGTATGATAAGCTTCAACAATGTTGCTAAGGGGTTGGGCAATCCTTAATGCCCAAGATATATAAGAAAGCATTAGAACACAAAAGGGAACTTAACCTACCTTAATAAGTGCATTCCCTTGTTTTTACATTTATTCGTGACCCTACGAGTTGCAATCCATTAAAAGTAAATTACATTAAGGCTTCTTGAGATAGAAGCATTAGTTCACTATATAGACATCTATATCACATGCATTATACATGATCGAAATTGACGCGAGAAATATTTTCCCAAATACTTAGTCCATGTGATTTAGAATACTTCATAATAAGAATTCATGTGTGCACACCTTATCCACAAACCTTCTTAGGGTGAATGTGCATGTTAGAATCTATTCACGCTAGGAAATAAAAATGAGTTTAAAAAGGTATTTTAAACATTTCTTTCATTTCAAACAATTGGTCTTTAACCACAATGTGTTTGATTCAAGGCATTGGTAATTTCTTTCAAACATATGTGAAATAATTTTTTTTTATTATATTTTTCACAAGCATACTAAACTAATTAAGTGAAGCATGATAGATCATAAAATAGTAAATAACATATACAATGGTGGGATTCTCCTTAGAGATGTAATAGGGCCTATAGGCCCATTAAAGTTAAGAACATGACAAGTATGGTAGTCATTTAATGTACTATGGAGTATGTCCACATTATTAGTTATTATTAAATAAGGCACATTTAAAGGTAGTTAGTATTCAATAAGTGTAATGTGGCCTCATTAAACAAGGCCCACTAGGTAGTTAACATTTGGTTATGGTTAGGGCTTGCTAGTTAGCTATGATGATCTGGATTATTTTGGGAACGAAATGAAGGTAGAGATATAATAATGAAATACACACAAAAAATTGCAAGAAACATAGAAATACAGTAATACGCAATTTCTATTAATGAGAGAAATATACAGAAACTGTTAAAATACAGAGTGAATGAACTCAATAGAATGGTGGCAACTTATCTATGAGAAGATATTGATGGCTACACTCATTCGAAAGAAGATGATATTTACAATGAGGCTCCAAAGGAATTTCTAACATAAAGGAAATCCAAAATCCTAACCCTGGAAGATGAAATGACAAAAGGTTTGTGGGCCTCGATGGGGGTAGTTGATGTGTCAACTTCTCGAGGGTGTAACTTTTGCATACGATATTTGTTTGGGGCGCACGATAGCTCGTTGGAAAGTTTTATCTGAGGAAAACACATTTTTTCAACCTAACATCTACCTTTTTCTACATTCTATGTGCTTTTGACACAAAATAACATCGTTTGGGGCCTCAAAACAGCCCCAAAATTTTAGGACCCGAAAAACTGTAGAAAAACTACCAAGGTGGAAACCCATGTTTTGAGCCAATGGAATAGGTGGGTGGCCACCGATATCCATCCAGATCATTCCTTCCACCTTAGGAAGAAATGACCCCCATTGTGTCAAGTTCCTGTGGGAGATGGGGAAGCTTTTGCTGAATCTAAACCTTGGTGAGTTGCTTGCCTTGCTACAGAAGTTGTCTTGCTTAGATTGTTTAAGGTTGTTATGAACCTATTGTTGGAGGGTTTGGATCCATTCAATCGATCTAGCTACATTATCTGCCCGAGTGTGGAAGGACTCTGTCAATTAATATGCAACATGAGGAGTATGAAGGGATCTTTTATAACTTTGTTTGATTAGGTAGTGTGGAGGAACCCCCATAGGTGAAGCAACAATATTTATGTGCCATTCTAAAATATGCTTCTACTGGATAGAAAGATCTTGGGCCAAGGCCGCAGTGGTTGCAATGTCCTTTTGTTCACCTTCTGACCATATTATGAAGAGGCTAAACTTTATGGTATGAGAGATTACTTTGTGGCACTTTTTGTTGTGAAAGTTGTTGGAACTACCTCTGGTATCTGGTAGAGCTGACGGGGCCCCAGAGTAACAATGACACTACGAGGACGAGACTCATAAACAACATGACGCTTCCACATATATGGTTGGCCTAATAGAACATCACAGACTTCCAGTGGTGAAACATCACACAGTACCTGATCCTTGAAGGGCTTGATGTCGTAGGATAGGTGACACTACTGGCTAAAACGAAGATGTCAAATTGGACGAAGCCACCTGATATTGTATGGTTGCGGGTGTGGTGTTGTCGACAAATCTAATTGTTTGAAGACCTCTGTTTAGATTAGGTTCTTATGGATTCCACTATCAATAATAAAATGCAGTGGGGTCCCCTTCACACAAATTTGTGAATGGATGAGGCGCTCCCCCTCCTCAGGATCCTCTGGTTCTTCCAATTGGATTATTGTAGTCATGAAAATAGCAGTGGGTTCTGCATCAATGATTTGTTTCCTTTTATTATTTTCTAAATCAGATTCCAAGTTGGGACTCAGCTCGACCACCAATGACTTTTTTCAGCAACATTCATCGGTGTTGTGCCAAGGGATTTGTGGAAGTCGCATCACTTCCCAGTGTCCTTCTCCATCTTGTTGTTGCTCCTCTTTTCCTGTGGCTTGAATTGGTTTTCTTGAGTTTGGCTATTTTGGGAGTTGGGGTTGCCTTTACCATACTTTGGTTGTTACGGATTTGCAAACGCATATTCTCACTTGTTCTACTGCTTGAATTTCTGCTCGATTTTGACAACATATCGATAAGTGAATCCCATTGATGAGATGTCTATAAACTCCATTTTGGTTTGGATTTACCTGTGTAGAGCCCTGTGGTATTTTAGAACTAGATGTCGATCATAATCTTTGATACCCAGCTTGGTGTGCAAGGTATGCAAGGTATTTGTGAACTCTGGAACTGTTTGTCCCCTCTCTTGATGCAACATGGTCCATCTCATGTATTGGTCATCATAGTTTAGAACATGGTAATATTTCTCCTTGACCGCATCCATAAAAAAATCCCAGGTGGGTTCGGCCCCAAATATTTCAGACTCCTCTATGGAATTTTTCTCCCAGTAAGTTTTCCACCAATGTTTGACATGTGTTAGAGCCTTAAGGAGCACAAAGGTGATCTTTTCTCCATCGAAAATTTGTGGATAGAGAAATAAACTTCTAGCATATTTAACCACTTTTCCAAAGAATCTACATTGATTTGAGCTTCAAATACGAGAATATCAAAATTAACTTGTACCTTGAATGGGCAACATCTCCAAAGAAACTGCTTGATCAAGATGCACATGCAATTGTCGTTAATTGTTGAAGGATTTGGGAAAAATTCTCCAACATCTCGTTCCTCTGTTGCAAGAGGGCTTCTGCAAGCAACAACTTGGTAGGATATTCTACTCCCTCGTCTCTCTTTTCTTCCACCATGGGATGCCACTCGGGCTGGTAAGAGCGTTTGTCCTCAAGAGAAACTAACTCGAGACCCAACTCTCTATACCTTAACCTTATCAGGGACATGAACTAAGAAACGACAAGGAGAAACCTTCTCTGATACCACTGATCTAGATTGTTTTGGGAACAAAATGAAGGAGGAGATATAACAATGAAATACATAGAAATATTGCAATACACACATAGATACAGTATTACACAATTTCTATTAATGAGAGAAATGTACAAAAATTGTAAAAATACAGAGTGAATGAACTCGATAGAATGGTGGCATCTTATCTCTGAGAATATATTTGATGGATATGCTCATTTGCAAGAATACGATGTTTAAAATGAGGCTCCAAAGGCATTTTTGACATAAAGAAAATCCAAAAAACTAACTTCGGATGATGAAACGCCAAAAGGTTTGTGTGCCCTAATGGGGGTAGTTGATGTGTCAACTTCCCGAGGACGTAATTTTTGCATACGATCTTCTTTTGGGGAAAACGATAGCTCGTTGGAAAGGTCTAGCCGAGGAAAACACATTTTGTTCATCCTAGCATCTTCCTTCTACTACATGTTAGGTGTTTTTGAGCCAAAAAAATATCGTTTAGGGCCTCTAAAGTTCGAGACCTGAAAAATTGTAGAGAATTTGTCAAGGTGGAAACCCATGTTTTGAGATTGTGGGATAGGTGGGTGGCCATTGATATCTGTCTGAATCATATGAATAAGGATGGAGTCCTCCTTATGAATCATGTCTTATAATATTCATTGTAGTGAAGCCTATCTCATTGGGAGGTTGTATCCTTTGAAAAGGAAAATGAACAGGAGATGATCCTTCCATAAAATGATCATTGTATGGTGTTAGCCTAATTTAATGGTTTTGATATTTAGGAAAGTAGTGATCATTTTTTATATATTTTTTGTGACGGGGAGAAATAAACGCAATGATTGGGGATATTATAATAGCATAGAAACAACAGGGAACCAAATGTGCAACCATAGTCAATATCAATGTGACAAAGAAGAAGATAGAGCCCATCTTTGAATATCACTAGGATGGATGGATGCTCATGCTTGGTACCATTTGACTATGTTTCTTAACAAATCCTATTATATGGCTTGCATTCATGTTATGAGGATGAAACATATGAAGGGGGATGGAATGTAATGTACCTAGGGAGGACCATTAATGCAATGTTAGGTACCTAGGGATGATCCCACTAGAGAGATGTAAGGAAATAAGGATTGACATGAACAAAGGGATGGACAAGCTCCAAGATATGGAATCGTGGAGAAAAAAGGTGGAGGAATGGGCCCATGTTTTCATAAAAAAGGACTATAACAAAAAAAATATGTGCATGGGATGCTAGAGAGGAGGATTGTGAAGAATGCACGTGGGGATTTGTCAGTTATGTGAAGAAATTTATTTCCATATTCTCTTTGATGCACATACTCCCTCATATGAAGATAACATCATTGAGGGAATACATACACAAGTGGTGCCTACCAATTTCCATTCTGATTTTTATACAATGATAGTGTCCCTTCTAGAGACATCCTTTTATGACTATAGAAAGTATATTTTTTCTATCAAGGGTTGTATATATTTGGATCCACATGATCATGGTGAAAATTTTGAGCATTGCACTCAGTCATTCATGTGTCTTTAATCTGGAGTCAACATTATCACTTGTACATGGGAGCCTAGCTTATAGAGGATCTTCTTGGACTACTTCAACGTTGATACTACACGTGTACATAGGATCCTAGCTTATGGAAAAGCTTCTGGTACTACTTTAGGAATGATGCCAACACTTATACATGGGACCTTCGTCTCTTAGATTACTTCAATGTTGCAATCACCACCTGTACATAGGACTCTAGTTTATGCTTATACATCATCACTAAGTGTTTAGGACAATGCTTCTTGAATGGGATTGGAATGGTAGGATCCTCTATAAGGGTGTAATAGGTACCTATGGGCCTATAAGAGTATGTATGGTGTCCAATTAATGTAATGTGGACTCTAAGTTACACTATTAAATAAGGTGGACACTAAATAGGCAGCATTGAATAAATGTAATTTGGCCTCATTAAATAAGTCCCAATATGTGGTTATCATTTGGTTACGATTATGGTTAAGTTTTTCTAGGTAGATACAAATAAGGATGAAGTCCTCCTTATGTAGCTGCAAGAAATGAGAATGCTTCTCAAATGGAGACGTAATGGTGGGATCATCCCTAAGGGGGTAATAAGGTCATATAGGTGCATTAGTTTTAAGAATAGGATAAGTATGGTGGCATTTGATGTAATATGGCTTAGGTTGACAATAATGGTTATTATTAAATAAGACCCATTAGTTAGTTAGCATTGAATAAATATAATTTTGTCTCATTAAAGAAGGTCCACTAGGTAGTTAGCATTTGATTATGATTAGTGTTTTCTAACTAGTTATTAATAAGTATGGAATCCCCCTTATGAATCAGTATTGGATTCTAGTTCATTGGGAGGTTTCCCCCTTGAACAAGAAAGTGTACAAGAGTTGATACTCTCATAAAAGGATCATTGCATGGTGTTTCCCTAACTTAAGCGTTTTTGTTAATGAAGTATAAGGGTTTTTGTAATACCCTTGTTTCCCCCCGGTTTGTAAATATAACTATAACTGGCCAAGAGACTATGGTAGACTAGATATGTGTGAATGTTGGATTTGATGAACCTTTTTGTTATAAAAGGTCAATGTATGTATTTTTTTTTTATTAATAGAAAATGGATAGTGTTTCACAACTACTGAAAGAGGGGTTTTCCAAGATAGACCATGGTTCTATGAGAGAGATGATGAGGGGAACCGGAAATGGTTGAGATGACCCCCCACCAAACCAATACCTTACTGGATTTAATGGCTGAGACACAAAATAGTCAGCTGAACCATAAATGAATTATCAGTCAGACTGGTAGATGGAAGAGTCCTCCTCAAGAGTTAATGAGGAGATGGGGCAGAGTTCCCATCTACAAGAATTCAAGACCTAACCACGATCAAGGGATTCAGACCCACACAAACTTGTTGAGGAAGGAAATAAAAGAGGTAATTCATGGGTAGAGGCAGATCTACGAGAGAGCAGAGTCGAAAGACCAATCTCGATATGAGAAAAGAGCGCTTGCAACTCTCTCGTTCAAAGAAGAACTGGTAAATAAGCTTGTTATGGGCATAAGAAGTTGTTGGCATGGTTTTTAGTCCAATATGATAAATAGGGTTGGTGAGTGACTATAGAAGTACTCATTGCAAACCTCCTTTCTTGGTACAGAGAAAATTGGTTTCTAGGATCCCGTGGGAGGAGGAAAGTAACCTTCATCCTTGACTTTCGTTGAGAAAGAAGAAAGAGTCTCTCTTAGAGAATCGTAGTCTAGCTCGAGGGTGGACAACGGTAAATCCATTCAGGAGTGATTGTGACTATGGTTGGGTGGAAACAAGAACCCCTTTCAGCAGTCGCTTCATGATTTATGGTTTTTGATAAGTATTTTCATACTCTGTGTACTGAAATGGAAATGGTGATTGAATATATACATATGTTTATGATTAATATCTATATTGAATGATTAAGGTAGAAATGTGTATTTTTTTCTATGAACCCATGCTTTGAATGGTGTTATGTTTACCTCATCTTAGAAGCCAGAGAGTTTGGAATGTGAGTCTACATGAGAGTCAGGGTGTGATTAATTGGAATTCCTAAGTCATGTTGACCTCTTGAATCTACCTTCATGGGACTACCAAGTTCAAACTCGGTGGAAGGAGGGATCCTCCTTTAGACCTTTCACCCATGTGACCAAGGGCCATGCTCGTGTCCTTAACCAATTCATGGCTAAGATATTAGTGCATAGCCCACGAGATTTTTTCGAAGGACCCATATTAACAAGGTCTGGGAATCCTGTGCTAGGACTGAAAGGACATAAGCCTTTCTGGCTTCGAAACTCCGGGAGTCCAAAGCTCCATAATGTTATGAACTTACCATTTGTAAACCAGCTGAAGGAAACTGGTCGTTACCGTTACCCACAAGGTTGATCGGTGCCTGGCGGTTTCCCTAACCATGGAAGATAGGCATGTCCCACCTTTAAACCCTGGTCCATGTACCCATTACGAAGTAACACGAGTCATAGATCTGAGGGTATTCAATAGTCCCCTTGGCCATTGGATCTACGCCGAGGTAAGTCCGGTGAAGTACTAATTCAGGAGAACAGAGATGTTATAGCACCAAACTCCATGAATGCTGAAGTTATAAAGTGATGAGAGTTGTGGATCTAGGGAGTTCATTGAGAACCCCTCTTACCCATCCGATCAACCAATGGAGGGTCCCATGTACGGTAATTTGGCGAATTCCTACTTCGAGAGAGAAGAGTGGACATAATGTCAAAAACCTCGAAGGTCGAAGCTGCGAAGTGATGAGGAATGTATATCTAGGGACCCTTATGGATATCCCCTGACCATTAGATCTAGACCATGGTCATCCTGACGCTAACAACTCCGGGAGTAAGGATAAAGTCAGACCATAGATCCCCCGAACGCCAAAGTTACGAAGTAACGGAGGCCATAGATCCAGGGGTTACATGGACACACCTTAATCATGAGATCGAAGGGCTTGGAAGGCTATCAATTTGAGGTGACATGGCACACTGATGTCACCCAGGGTGTTGTGGACCCACATTTGACGTACCAGTTGTCACCTAGATTCATATGTTTTACAAACCCTATGTGGCCATTAGAATGTGACATGTGTCACCCATTATAAGGGCCACATGTCATATCTTCCTTGTTGTGTGTCACCCTTGGCGCTTGCTTACTTGGTCCATTTGGTGGGTGGAGTACGTGAGATCCACATGTCCTTACCTCCGTGTCTAGTACGTCACCATGTGAGAGAGTGGACCCTTCGAGAGTCTGGCACTTCAGGACTCATGAGGTTTGGGGTGTAGTATCGAGGATAAGCTGAAAGGCCCGAAGGCTAGAGACACGTGGTGATATTTCGGGCTCCTTCGAGAGTTCAAGAATTTGGGACTCCAAAAGATAGGTGTGCAAAAAGGATAAGGGAAGTTCAGCGTCGAAGCGTCGAACGTCGAACTTCCCTATAGCTCATGAGTTAAATGGAGACCATGTCTTGTCATTGGATTGGATAGTGGATGAATCTCACCCGTTGTTGTAGGAACTTGGGGCAGTACGAAATAGGTGGAGCCACGTGGGCGCCAAGTGACCCATTTCGGATAATTCCCGAAGAACTTTGGGAGGCCATAACTAGCAATCCAGAGATCGGTTTTGATTTTGGCAGTAGTCGTTAGAGAGATACGGTTGAGTAGAAGAGAATGGAGATCTTGGAGAGATGATTCGATATGACTAAAGTAAGCTAAATTTTTCTGCCCGATCCCTAGAAAGGGTACTTAGGGGTCAGGTGTGTTACAAATTGGTATCAGAGAATGGTTACAACACTTGGCCTTCTTGGGTTCATTAATAGGTCGCTTAAAAAAAAATATTATTAGAGAACTTTTAACGGTAACACCCTATATTACCCCACTCCTAAGAGGCTTAGTCAAACCTCTACTGAAGAGAGGAATGAAACCTTTTGTTGTTGTATGTGTTGAAAAATCTGAATTGTGTGTTGTTCATAAACTATTAGATCATTAACTAGCAAAAAATGTTTTATCAACACTCAAGTAGTCAGTGGACCATAGGAAAACTACAACATAAAGGATGGTGACACAATATGAATTGGGGGAAATCTCCCACAATATATAGGAATAATCTAATGAAAGGAGGGTGGTGGAAACCCCTCTAGATTTGGATGAAACTGTAAGAAGCCTCATGGTATAATTACAGAGTTGTAAGGATGACAACGAAAGGCTGATAAAGGAGAAAGAAAAGAAAACTGAAATTAATGCAGTCCTACTAGTTTTTTTATCGGATATACAAAGGAAGTTGCAACATGGACCAATATCCAGTCATGTGGACATACATCATACTAAGAAAACCCAGAGTCCACCTGAGATAGGAAAGAATGGCCCTAAAAGTGGCCACACAAGGAGGACCACCTCAAATAAGGCCCAAACTAGAGCCAAGATACACTCATGAGAAGAATCATCAGGTGATGAAACTGATAACTTCAAGGAATCTTCTAGTAGAAAAACTAGTTCACATTCCCAAAGGAAAAGAAAGAAGAGGAAACATTCTAAGAGCCATGACCATGAAGAGTTCAAGAAATTCAAACCACCCACTTTCGATGGAAAATTAAGAAGGGGGAAGAAGTAGAAGTTTGGTTTCTTGGCTTGAAGAAGTACTTCAGATTCCATGACTCCTTTGAAAATTTAAAGGTTTGAATAACCATTTTTAACCTGAATGGAAAGGCCTCCATTTGGTGGGAGGACCTTAGGAATGTGAAAGGAATACATGATAAGGAATTTTCATGGAAACAATTTGATAAATACTTCAAGAAGAAGTACCTTTTATAGAAATACTTTGATTGGAAGACCAAGGAGTTCTATGAACTCAAGTTGGGACAACTCACAATAGATGAATATATCAATACATTTCTTGATTTGATAAGATATTTGCCCTACATAAAGGGTGAAAAGGTAAAGATGCAACGATTTATTAGTGGACTACATCAATCCTTCCGAGACATAATTGAATTTGATGAGCCAAAGACCTTAAAAGACATTATCCGGAAGGCAAGGTATTGCTATGATCAATTCAAGAATAAGACAAAACCTCATGAGGACTGGAAGAAGAAAAGTGGTTTGGGATTCAAGAAGAAGGGGTTCAAACCCTCAATATTTAAGAACCATGGAAAAGGTTCTAAGATGATCCTTCCTACTAAAATTGTATATCAACAAAATTTCCCCTCTCAGAGTGGAAATAAACCCTTTTTAGCAGCCTCGGGTAAGAGTGACAACACATAGAGAGAACCCTTGAAATGTTGGGGTTGTGGAGAAGAACATTTGTTGAGGGACTGCCCATATAGGAAAAAGAAAAATAGGAGGGTCTACAATGTCCAAGAGGCTATCATAGTCAATGATGTGGCTAGGAGCATGCCACAGATTCATGTAGCCTTGGATAATAGACAAGCCGACCACCAAGCTTTAGTGGTGGAGATGGAAGGTATGATTGCCAACCATCTAGTTTCCATTTTAATTGACCCTGGTTCTAATTTGAGTTATGTTTCCCCTCAAACTGTTCATAAATGTAAATTGCAACAAGTTAAACATGTTAAATCATGGCTGGTACAACTAGCCACTGGAACCAAAGAAAAGTAATAGAGGTCATACCAGCATGCCAATTCATTATGAGTGGATTACCCACCCAAGCAACCTTAAACATAATCCCTTTAGGATATTGTTATCTATTTATTGGCATGGACTGGTTGGATGCCCATAAAACCAAGTTGGATTGTTACAATAAAACTTTGGAGTGTGAAAATGAAGAAGCGAAAAAGGTAACCCTACAAGGGATTCAAAAGCATGTCTTAGTGAGACAAATTTCATCCCTTCAAGTGAAGAAGTATTGCATAAAAGGATGCTCTTTATATGAAATAAAAGTGTTGGACTCTGTTGAGAACAACAAACCAAGACTAGAAGACCATCCCATATTAAGAGAGTATAAATATTTGTTCCCATAAGAGGTGCCAGGTCTGAATTAAGGATGAAGACATCCACAAAACAACCTTTAGGACAAGATATGGTCACTATGAATTTGTGGTGGTGCCATTTGGGCTAACCAATGCACCAACCACTTTTATGTGCTTAATGAGTAATGTACTTAATAAGTTATTAGAAAAAATTGTATTGGTTTTCATTGATGATATCCTAATCTATTCCAAGAATAAGGAAGATCATGAAGAATATCTTAAGCTAGTACTTCAAGTACTAAGATAACATCAACTCTATGTTAAGTTTAGTAAGCATGACATTTTCCAGAAACAAGTCCATTACTTAGGCCATGCTATTTCTAAAGAAGGGGTGGCAGTTGATCCTGAAAAGATCAAAGCCATTATGGATTGGCCTACCCCAAAGGATGTATCTGATATCAAATCTTTTATGGGCCTAGCAAGATACTATAGGAGGTTCATAAGAGGATTTTCCAAGATTGGTTTCCCAATCACTTCCCTTCAGAAAAGGGAGTTAAATTCCTTTGGACATCAGAATGTGAAGAGAGATTCCAAGAGATGAAATTCCTTATAACCAATGCACATGTGCTGAATATTGAATATCCAAACAAGGAATTCCTTGTGTGTATATATTCCTGCAAGGAAGGACTCAGAGGAGTCCTTATGCAAGAAGAACATGTAATTTTCTACGAATCCAGAAAATTGAATGAGCATGAAATCAATTATGTGACCCATGATCTAGAATTGTCTGCCATAGTGCATGCTTTAAAAATGTGGAGGCATTACCTCCTGGGTAGAATATTTGTGCTTATGATAGACCATTGTGGGTTGAGGTACCTGTTTGATCAACCAAAACTTAATGTTAGACAAGCTAGATGGATGGATCTCCTTAATGAGTTTGATTTTGAAATCAAACATATCAAAGGAAAAGAAAATAGTGATCCAGGTGGATATCGGTGGCCACCCACCTTTTCCAAATGGCTCAAAATGGCTTTCTAGCAATTTTGGCAATTTACTATTTTTAGCAGGTTTTAACTTCCGGGGCCATTTTGTGGGTCCAAATGAAGGTTTTTCAAGATAGAGGTTCTCAATGATATCCAAAGGCATGATTGAGCCCCCAAAATGAATCTCCTTGATGATACCTTTCCAACGAGCTATCACATGCCTAAAACGAAGATCGTATGCAAAAGTTATGACCCCGGGAAGTTGATGTACTCACTTACCCAAATGGGGGCCCACATGACTTTTGGCGCTTCATCTCCCAGGGTTAGGTTTTTGGATGTATAGGACTTTTTGCATTCCCGTTTATTGCAAAAAGGCCTTCAGAGCCTCATTGTAATCATCTTCTTGTGAATGCGAGTAGCCATCACATCTCTTCTCCGAGATAGGTTGCCACCATTCTAGCGAGTCTTCCACTCTGTATTTTTACAGTCTCTGTACATTTCTTTCATTAATAGAAATCGTGTATTATTGTATATCTGTGTTTATGGTTGCATATTTGATACATTTCTGTTATATTATTGAATATCTATGATATCTCTGTGCATTTCTTTATTATATCTCCGATCTCATTTTGTACCGAAAATAATCCGGATCAGTGGTATCAGAGAAGGTTGCTCTTGATTTTTTTTTCAGTGCATGTCCCTGACGAGGTCTGAGTATAGCAAGTTGGGTCTATAGCTTGTCTCTCTTGAAGAAAATCTCTCTCGCACACCCAAGAAACCCTCAATGGCAGAAGAAAAGAAAATCGATGGAGCAGACGATCCTATCAATCTGTTGCTTGAGCAAGTTCTCACGTGACAGAGGGACGAAATGATGGAGAATTTTTCCCACATCCTTAAACACCTGCCGATAGCATCAGGTGCATCTTCATCAAGCGGCCACTTTGGAGGCACCTCGCCTTTCAAGGTACAAGTTAATTTTGATATTCCTGTATTTGAAGGACAGATAGATGCAGAAGCCCTAGAAAAATGGTTAACTCTGCTAGAAGGTTATTTCTCTGTTCACAATTTTTTCGACAAAGAAAAGATCACCTTCACACTCCTTAAAGCTCTCCCTCATGTCAAACATTGGTGGGAAACTTACTGGGAGCAAAGTTCCATAGAGGAGTTTGGAATATATGGGGCCGATCCCACTTGGGATTATTTTGTGGATGCGGTAAAGGAACAATATTACCCTGTTGGCAACTATGAGGACCAGTACATGAGATGGACCACACTGCGACAAGAGAGGGGACAAGCAGTTTCAGAGTTCACCAATACCTTCCATACCTTGCGCACCAAGCTGGGTATCAAAGACTCCAAATGACATTTGGTTTTGAAATACCGTGGGGCTCTACACAGATACATCCAAACTGAAATGGATTTTCTAGACATCTCATCACTCGATGCTGCCTATCAATATGCTGTTAAAATCGAGAAGAAATTTAAGCACCAGAAGAAATGAGATTTTGTTTCTGCAAATCCACAGCAACCAAAGTATGAAAAAGACACCCCTAACAAACAGTCTCTCGAAAAGCCACGTGAAAAGAAGGGTCACGGGAAGACAAAGAAGGACACCGGAAAATGGTGCGATTTCCACAAAAGCCCTTGGCACAACACCGATGAATGTCGCTCAAAACAGTCATTGGTGGCCGAGATCAAAGACAAAGAGCCGAACCCTGATTCAGAATCCAATTATAAAAATAATGGTAAAGGACAGATCATTGATGCAGACCCCACTGCTATTGTCGCGACCGCAACAATTCAACCAGAAGAACCAACATATCCTGAAGAGGGGGAGCGCCTTTTTCATTCACAGATGTGGGTGAAGGGGACCCCGCTGCATTTTATTGTTGATAGCGGAAGCCAGAAGAACCTCATCTCAGCAGAGGTCGTCAAATAGTTGGGATTGTCGACAACACCACACCCGCAGCCATACAACATCGGGTGGCTTAAGCAAGGAAGAGATCTCCGTGTCAACCAATAGTGCCAATTGTCATACGACATCCAACCCTTCAAGGATGAGGTATTATGTGATGTTGCCCCACTAGATGTATGTGATTTTCTCTTGGGCCAACCATATATGTGGAGATGCCATGCTATTTATGAGTCTCGACCCCGTAGTGTCATTGTTACTTTGGGGGGTCATCTCTACAGAATACCAGAGGTAGTTCCGACTACTATTCCATCTAAAAAGTGTTGCAAGGTAGTATCTCATACTGCAAAATTTAGCTTCTTCACAATCTGTTCAAAAGGAGAACAAAAGGACACTGCAACCACTACAGCCTTGCCCCAAGAACCTTCTATCCAACAGAAGCAGGTCGACAAGGCTGTAGAAAAGTACAAAGATTCCTTATGCACATCTTCCTCTCATGTATCTCGACTTGTTGAGCAGCCCCAACCACAACAGATTTGTGACAGATTTCCACAAACTGAGCAGTGTGACGTCTCCAGCAAGACAAGCAGCTCACCAAGATGCAGATTCAACAAATGCTTTTCACTCTCCCCCGGGAACTCAAAAAAATGGAGACCATTGCTTCCTAAGGAGGGAGGATTGATCCAGGTGGATATCGGAGGCCACCCACCTTTTCTAAATGGCTCAAAATGGCTTTCTAGCAATTTTGGCAATTTACTATTTTTAGCAGGTTTTAACTTCCGAGGCCATTTTGTGGGTCCAAATAAAGGTTTTTTGAGATATAGGTTCTAAATTATAGCCAAAGGCATGATTGAGCCCCAAAAATGAATCTCCTCGATGATACCTTTCCAATGAGCTATCACACACCTAAAACGGAGATCGTATGCAAAAGTTACGACCCCAGGAAGTTGATGTACTCACTTACCCAAACGGGGGCCCACATGACTTTTGGCGCTTCATCTCCCAGGGTTAGGTTTTTGGATGTCTAGGACTTTTGGCATTCCCATTTATTGTAAAAAGGCCTTTAGAGCCTCATTGTAATCATCTTCTTGCGAATGCGAATATCCGTCACATCTCTTCTCAGAGATAAGCTGCCACCATTCTAGCGAGTCTTCCACTCTGTATTTTTACAGTCTCTGTACATTTCTTTCATTAATAGAAATCGTGTATTACTGCATATCTATGTTTATGGTTGTATCTTTGATACATTTCTGTTATATTATTGAATATCTGTGATATCTCTGTGCATTTCTTTATTATATCTCTGATCTCATTTCGTACCGAAAATAATCTGGATCAGTGGTATCAGAGAAGGCTGCTCTTGATTGTTTTTTTTTAGTGTATGTCCCCGACGAGGTCCGAGTATAGAAAGTTGGGTCTAGAGCTTGTATATCTTGAAGAAAATTGCTCTCACACACCCAAGAAACCCTCAATGGCGGAAGAAAAGAAAATCGACGGAGCAGATGATCCTATCAATCTGTTACTTGAGCAAGCTCTCACGCGACAGAGGGACGAAATGATGGAAAATTTTGCCCACATCCTTAAACACCTGCCGATAGCATTAGGCGCATATTCATCAAGGGATCACTTTGGAGGCACCTCACCTTTCAAGGTACAAGTTAATTTTGATATTCCTGTATTTGAAGGAAAGATAGATGCAGAAACCCTAGAAAAATGGTTAACTCTGCTAGAAGGTTATTTCTCTGTTCACAATTTTTCCGACAAAGAAAAGATCACCTTCGCACTCCTTAAAGCTCTCCCTCATGTCAAACATTGGTGTGAAACTTACTGTGATCAAATTTCCACAGAGGAGTCTGGAATATATGGGGTCGATCCCACTTGGGATTTTTTTGTGGATGCGGTAAAGGAACAATATTACCCTGTTGGCAACTATGAGGACCAGTACATGAGATGGACCACACTGCGGCAAGAAAGGGGCCAAGCAGCTCTGGAGTTAACCAATACCTTCCATAACTTGCACACCAAGCTGGGTATCAAAGACTTCGAACGACATTTGGTTCTGAAATACCGTGGGGCTCTACACAGATACATCCAAACTGAAATGGATTTTCTAGACATCTCATCACTAGGGCCTGCCTATCGATATGTTGTTAAAATCGAGCATAAATTTAAGCACCAAAACAAACGAGATTTTTTTTCTGCAAATCCACAACAACCAAAGTATGACAAAGACACCCCTAACAAACAGTCTCCCGAAAAGCCACATGAAAAGAAGGGTCATGGGAAGACAAAGAAGGACACTGGAAAATGGTGCGATTTCCACAAAATCCCCTGTCACAACACCGATGAATGTCGCTCAAAATAGTCATTGGTGGCCGAGATCAAAGACAAAGAGACGAACCCTGATTCAGAATCCGATTCTAAAAATAATGGTAAAGGATAGATCATTGACGCAGACCCCACTTCTATTGTCGCGGCCGCAACAATTCAAACAAAAGAACCAACAGATCCTGAAGAGAGGGAGCGCCTTTGTCATTCACAAATGTTGGTGAAGGAGACCCTGCTGCATTTTATTGTTGACAGCGGAATCCAGAAGAACCTCATCTTAGCAGAGGTTTTCAAACAGTTGGGATTGTCGACAACACCACACCCGCAGCCATACAACATCGGGTGGCTTCAACAAGGAAGAGATATTTGTGTCAACCAATAGTGCCAATTGTCATACGACATCCAACCCTTCAAGGATGAGGTATTATGTGATGTTTCCCCACTAGATGTATGTGATGTTCTCTTGGGCCAACCATATATGTGGAGACACCATGCTATTTATGAGTCTCGACCCCGTAGTGTCATTGTTACTTTGGGGGGTCATCTCTACAGAATACCAGAGGTAGTTCTGACTATTGTTCCATCTAAAAAGTGTCGCAAGGTAGTATCTCATACTGCAAAATTCATATTCTTCACAATCTGTTCAAAAGGAGAACAAAAGGACACTTCAACCACTACAGGCTTGCCCCAAGCACCTTCTATCCAACAGAAGCAGGTCGACAAGGCTGCAAAAAAGTGCAAAGATTCCTTATGCACATCGTCCTCTCATGTATCTCGAATTGTTGAGCAGCCTCAACCACAACAGGTTCGTGACATATTTCCACAAACTGAGCAGCGCGACGTCTCCAGCAAGACAAGCAACTCACCAAGATGCAGATTCAACAAATGTTTTTCACTCTCCCCCGGGAACTCAACGCAATGGAGGCCATTGCTTCCTAAGGAGGGAGGATTGATCTAGGTGGATATCGGTGGCCACCCACCTTTTCCAAATGGCTCAAAATGGCTTTCTGGCAATTTTGGCAATTTACTATTTTTAGCAGGTTTTAACTTCCGAGGCCATTTTGTGGGTCCAAATAAAGGTTTTTCAAGATAGAGGTTCTCAATGATATCCAAAGGCATTATTTATCCCCCAAAATGAATCTCCTCGATGATACCTTTCCAACGAGCTATCACACGCCTAAAACAGAGATCGTATGCAAAAGTTACGACCCCGGGAAGTTGATGTACTCACTTACCCAAACGGGGGCCCACATGACTTTTGGCGCTTAATCTCCCAGGGTTAGGTTTTTGGATTTCTAGGACTTTTGGAATTCCTTTTTATTGTAAAAAAGCCTTCAAAGCCTCATTGTAATCATCTTCTTGCAAATGCGAGTAGCCGTCACATCTCTTCTCAGAGATAAGCTACCACCATTCTAGCGAGTCTTCCACTGTATTTTTACAGTCTCTGTACATTTATTTCATTAATAGAAATCATGTATTACTATATATCTGTGTTTATGGTTGCATCTTTGATACATTTCTGTTATATTATTGAATATCTGCGATATCTCCGTGCATTTCTTTATTATATCTCCGATCTCACTTCGTACCGAAAATAATCCGGATCAGTGGTATCAGAGCATGCTGCTCTTGATTGTGTTTTTCTAGTGCATGTTCCCGATGAGGTCCGAGTATAGAAAGTTGGGTCTAGAGCTTGTCTCTCTTTAAGACAATCACTCTCGCACACCCAAGAAACCCTCAATAGCGGAAGAAAAGAAAATCGACGGAGCAGACGATCCTGTCAATCTATTGCTTGAGTAAGCTCTCACGCGACAGAGGGACGAAATGATGCAGAATTTTTCCCACATCCTTAAACACCTGCCGATAGCATCAGGTGCATCTTCATCAAGGGGCCACTTTGTAGAGACCTCGCTTTTCAAGGTACAATTTAATTTTTATATTCCTGTATTTGAAGGACAGATAGATGAAGAAGCCCTAGAAAAATGGTTAACTCTGCTAGAAGGTTATTTCTCTGTTCACAATTTTTCCGACAAAGAAAAGATCACCTTCGCACTCCTTAAATCTCTCCTTCATGTCAAACATTAGTGGGAAACTTACTGGGATAAAAGTTCCACATAGGAGTCTGGAATATATGGGGCCGATCCCAATTGGGATTTTTTTGTGGATTCGGTAAAGGAACAATATTACCCTGTTGGCAACTATGAGGACCAGTACATGAGATGGACCACACTGTGGCAAGAGAGGGGCCAAGCAGTTTCGGAGTTCACCAATACCTTCCATACCTTGCGCACCAATATGGGTATCAAAGACTCCGAATGACATTTGGTTCTGAAATACCGTGGGGCTCTACACAGATACATCCAAACTGAAATGGATTTTCTAGACATCTCATCACTCGGTCCTGCCTATTGATATGTTGTTAAAATCGAGCAAAAATTTAAGCACCGGAACAAATGAGATTTTGTTTCTACAAATCCACAACAATCAAAGTATGACAAAGACACCCCTAACAAACAGTCTCCCAAAAATCCACATGAAAAGAAGGGTCACGGGAAGACAAAGGACACTGGAAAATGGTTCGATTTCCAAAAAATCCCCTGGCATAACATCGATGAATGTCGCTCAAAACAGTCATTGGTGGCCGAGATCAAAGACAAAGAGCCGAACCCTGATTCAGAATCTGATTCTAAAAATAATGGTAAAGGACAGATCATTGACGCAGACCCCACTGCTATTGTCGCGACCGCAACAATTCAACAAGAAGAACCAACATATCCTGAAGAGGGGGAGCGCCTTTTTCATTCACAGATGTGGGTGAATGGGACCCCGCTGCATTTTATTGTTGATAGTGGAAGCCAGAAGAACCTCATCTCAGCAGAGGTCATCAAACAGTTGGGATTTTCGACAACACCACACCCACAACCATACAACATCGGGTGGCTTCGGCAAGGAAGAGATCTCCGTGTCAACTAGCAGTGCCGATTGTCATACGACATCGAACCCTTCAAGGATGAGGTATTATGTGATGTTGCCCCACTAGATGTATGTGATTTTCTCTTGGGCCAACCATATATGTGGAGACGCCATGCTATTTATGAGTCTCGACCTTGTAGTGTCATTGTTAGTTTGGGGGGTCATCTCTACAGCATACCAAAGGTAGTTTCGACTACTGTTCCATCTAAAAAGTGCTACAAGGTAGTATATCATACTGCAAAATTCATCTTCTTCACAATCTGTTCAAAAGGAGAACAAAAGGACACTGCAACCACTACAGCCTTGCCCCAAGCACCTTCTATCCAACAGAAGCAGGTCGGCAAGGCTGCAACAAAGTGCAAAGATTCCTTATGCACATCGTCCTCTCATGTATCTCGACTTGTTGAGCAGCCTCAACCGCAACAGGTTCGTGACATATTTCCACAAACTAAGCAGCGTGACGTCTCCAGCAAGACAAGCAGCTCACCAATATGCAAATTCAACAAATGATTTTCACTCTCCCCTGGGAACTCAACGCAATGGATACCATTGCTTCCTAAGGAGGGAGGATTGATCTAGGTGGATATCCGTGGCCACCCACCTTTTCCAAATGGCTCAAAATGGCTTTCTGGCAATTTTGGCAATTTACTATTTTTAGCAGGTTTTAACTTCCGAGGCCATTTTGTGGGTCCAAATGAAGGTTTTTCGAGATAGAGGTTCTCAATGATATCCAAAGGCATGATTTATCCCCCAAAATGAATATCCTCAATGATACCTTTCCAACGAGCTATCACACGCCTAAAACAGAGATCGTATGCAAAAGTTACGACCCTGGGAAGTTGATGTACTCACTTACCCAAACGGGGGCCCACATGACTTTTGGCGCTTAATATCCAAGGGTTAGGTTTTTGGATGTCTAGGACTTTTGGCATTCCCATTTATTGTAAAAAGGCCTTTAGAGCCTCATTGTAATCATCTTCTTGCGAATTCGAGTAGCCGTCACATCTCTTCTCAGAGATAAGTTGCCACCATTCTAGCGAGTCTTCCACTCTATATTTTTATAGTCTCTGTACATTTCTTTCATTAATAGAAATCGTGTATTATTGTATATCTGTTTTTATGGTTTCATCTTCGATACATTTCTGTTATATTATTGAATATATGCGATATCTCTATGCATTTATTTATTATATCTCCGATCTCATTTCGTACCAAAAATAATCCGGATCAAATAGGGTGGTTGATTCCCTTAGCAGAAGTGTAAAAGTGATTCACCTGGAAGTTGTAAGAACCTGTGAAACAAATGTCATGGAGAGAGTCAAAAGTGCATAAGAAACAAATGCATTTTTCAAGACTGTAAAATAGCACTTAGAACAAGAGCATACATGGATGAAGTATGGGGGTTATCAATTGTTGAATGATGGCATGCTAACTTACAAAGGTAGGTTGTATATACCAAATTATGATGAATTGAAGAGTTTCATGATGGATTAACTACACAAAATACCATATACTGGTCATTCTGGTTATCAGAAGATGATCACAGCCACTAGGAAACTATTTTATTGGCTCATAATGAAGAATGACATAGCTGATTACTTGGCTAAATGTCTAAAATGTCAGTAGGTTAAGGCAGAACATCGGCATCCAGTAGGGCTATTGCAGCCTCTACCAATCCTACAATGGAAATGGAAAACCATCTCCATTGATTTCATCACAGGATTACCAAAATCGGCCAAATTGAATGACACCATCATGGTAGTGGTGGAAAAATTGAGCAAGGTTGTTCACTTCATTCCCATCAAGTAAAATTGCAAGGAAATAGATTTTCCAGTATTTTCATGAAATAAATATTTAGACTGCATGGAATGCCTAAGGAAATCATATATGACAGAGATTTATAATTTACTTCAAGCTTCTCGAGATCTCTATTTTCTAGTTTTGAATCTAAATTGCTATTTAGTACAACCTATCACCCTCAAACTGATGGACAAACAAAGAGGGTAAACCAAGTGTTAAAGGGCATGTTAAGCATGCATGTAATGCATCATCCTAAGAAGTGGGAAGACTACCTGCCACTGGTATAGTTTTCCTACAACAATGGTTATCAAGAGTCATTGAAGATGAGCCCTTTTGAGGCCCTCTATGGTAGATAATGCAAGATTCCAATAAGCTGGGATAACCCAGTAGAAAGAATTACAATTGGGCTAGATATGCTAAAGGAAATGGAACAACAAGTAATTCAGATAAAATAGAATCTGAAAGTGGCTCAGTATAGACAGAAAATATATGCAGACAAAAAAAGTACTCCTAGAAAATTCAAAATAGGGGATCATGTGTATCTTAGAGTTAGACCCAGGAAAAGCTCCTTGAGAATGGGAGCTTGTGCCAAGATGGCACCTTAGTATTTTGGACCCTTTGAAATATTGGATAGAGTGGGGCCTGTAGTATATAGGCTAACACTTCTCCCACAGTGAAGGCACATAATGTTTTCCATGTTTTGTTATTGAATAAATGTGTACATGATTCTAATCATATAATTGATTGGTCTGTGATTTAGGTGGAACCAAAGGGAGAATTACTACCAGAACCACAATGCATAATAGACAAGAAGGAAACCCCACTCAGGAACAGAACCATTGCACAGGTCAAGGTGTAGTGGAAACACTTTGGTCTAGATGAATCTACATGGGAAATGGAGGATTCCATGAAACATACATACCCATTTTTGTTTACTTATGTACATACAAAGCACATCAACTGATAGAACATCTAGGACGATGTTTCTTTAAGGGGGAGGGGATTTTGATGCCCCTGATTCCCCCAATTTGTAAATATAGCTATATATGGCCAAGAGACTATGGCAGACTAGATATGTGTGAATGTTAGATTTGATGAACCTTTTTGTTATAAAAGGTCAATGTATGCATTTTATGTTATTAATAGAAAATGGATAGTGTTGCATAATTTATGAAAGGGAGGTTTGCCAAGATAGACCATGGTGCTATGACAGAGATGGTGAGGGGAACCATAAATGGTTGAGATGACCCTCCCCAAACCAATTCCTTAATGGATTTAATGGCTCAAAAATAGAACAGTCCTCTAACCCAGAAATGAATTACCAGTCAGAATGGTAGCTGGAAGATTCCTTTTAAAGAGTTAATGAGGATATGGGGTAGAGTACCCATCTACAAGACTTCCATACATGACCACGAGCTGCATATTTGGACCCACGCAACCTTGTTGAGGAAGGAAAGAAAATAGGTAATTTGTGGGAAAAGGCAGATCTATGGGAGAGAAGAGTCGAAAGACCAATATTGAGAAGAGAAAATAGCACTTGCATCTCTCTTGTTCGAAGAAGAAGTGGGAAATAATCCTGTCTGGGCATAAGAATATGTTGGAAAGGTTTTCAGTCCAAGATGATAAATGGGGCTGGTGAGTGACTGTAGAAGTACTCATTGTAGACCTACTTTCTTGGTACAGAGAAAACCAGTTGCCAGGATCCCATGGGAGGAGGAGAGTAACCTTTGTCCCTACCTATTGATGAGTAAGAAGAAAGAGTATCTCCTAGAGCATCATGGTATAGCTCAGGGGTGGCCAGTGGTAAATCTATTCAGGAGTGTATGTGCCTATGGTTGGGTGGAAACAAATACCCCTTTCAGTAGTCGCTTTAATATTTCTGGTTTCTGATAAGTATTTTCATACTCTGTGTATTGAAATGGAAATGGTGATTGAATATATACATATGTTTATGACTAAGATCTGTATTGAATGATTATGGTAGAAATGTGTATTGATTTTCTGTGAACCCATTCTTTGAATGGTCTTCTGTTTACCTCAGCTTAACAACTCATCTTAATAGCTAGAGATTTTGGGACATGAGCCCACAAGAGAGTTGGGTTGGGATTAATTGGAATTCCTAAGTCTTGTCGACCTCTCGAATCTACCTTCGTGATAATACCAAGTTCAAACTCGGTGGAAGTAGGGTGCCTCCTTCGGACCTTTCACATGTCTGACCAAGGGCTCATGCCCGTGTCCTTAACCAATTCATGGCTAAGAGATTAGTGAATAGCCCACGAGACTTTTCGGAGGACCCATATGACCAAGTTCTGGGAACCCTGCTCTAGAGACAAAAGGAGCTAAGCCTTTTTGGCTTCAAAACTCTGGGAGTCCGAAGCTCTGGAATGTTACAACCTTACCATCTATAAACTGGTCGAAGGAAACTAGTGGTTACAGTTACCCACGAGTTTGACTGACACCTAGTGGTTTCTCTAATCATGGAAAATAGACCTGTCCCACCATTAAATCCTAGTCCATGTACCAATCGTGAAGTAACATGAACCTCATATCTGAGGGTATTAAGGAGTCCCCTTGGCCATTGGATCTATGTCAAGTTAAGTCCGATGAAGTCCTACTTTGAGAGAAAAAATATGTTATAGCACCAAACTCCCCGAATGTCGAAGTTATGAAGTAGTGAGAATCGTGGATCTGAATATTTCATTGAGAACCCCTCTTACCCTTCTGATCAACTAGTAGAGGGGCCGCTTATGGTACTTCGGTGAATTCCTCCTTCGGGAGAGTGGAGAGGCCATAATGTCGAAATCCCCAAAGTTTGAAGCTGTGAAGTGACGAGGACTGTAGATCTGGGGACCCTTCGAGATCTCCCCTGACCGTTAGATCTAGACCATGGTCATCTTGGCACTGACCAATCTAGGAGAAAGGAGGTAGTCACACCATGGATCACCCAAATGCCAAAGTTACGAAGTAACGTAGGCCGTAGATCTAGGGGTTATGTGGACACACCTTGACCGTGAGATCAAAGGGCTTGGAATTCTATTAGTCCGGGGTGACGTGGTATGCTGACATCACCTAGGGTGATGTGGACCCATGTTTGGCATACCACATGTCACCTAGATTCGTACATTTCACAGACCCTATGTGCCCATTAAAATGTGACACTTGTCACCCACTGTAAGGGCCACGTGTCATATCTTCCTTTCCGCATGTCACCCCTGACACCTACTTACTTGGTCCATTTGGTGGGTGGAGTGCTCAGGACCCAATTGTCCTTACCTCCGCATCTAGTACATCACCATGTGTGAGGGTGGACCCTTCGAGAGTCTGGGACTTTGGGACTCTGGAGGTTTGGTGTGTAGTATCAAGGATAAGCCGAAAGGCCCAAAGGTCGGGGACACACGGTGAGATTTTTGGCTCCTTCAGGAGTTTGGGAATTTGGGACTCTGGAAGATAGGCATACAGAAAGGAGAAGGGATGTTTAGTGCTGAAGCACCAAACATTGAACTTCCCTCTAGCTCATATGTTAAATGAAGACCATGTCCCGCCATTGGATTGGACGGTGGATGGACCTCCCCCGTGGATGTAGTAACTTGGGGACCATACCAATGAGGTGGAGCCATGTGGTCCATGTCTGATAATGCCTAAATAACTTTGGGAGGCCATAACTTGCAATCCATAGCTCGATTTTGAGTTTGGTAGTAGTCGTTAGAGAGCTACGGTTGAGTATAAGAGAATGGAGATCTCAAAGAGATGATTCGAGACAACTAAAGTAATCTAAGTTTTGAATCCCCATCCCTAGAAAGGGTACTTAGGGGTCAGGTGTGTTACAATTTTCTTGAATATATGGTTTTTGATCATTTTATGTGCTTAAGATCTTAGCATGCAACACCTAGAAAAATCTCAACACAAGGCTCTAGACAAATGTCAATTCTAACTAGTACAAAGAGGGCCTAATATGGAGGTGTAATATTGCTGAAGAGAATTAGTATTTTGCAACAAATCAAGACTACACAAGATATAAGATATATATACACCAATAAAAAAATAAACACATCGTGTAGCATGATACAAATAATATCCATCAATAACATATCTCTTGTTAATTTAAAAATAACATTGTATCCCAATACTATTATTTTTTTAATCCCACAACCATGATTAGGCAATGAATATGTTCCCTAATCCCATGTATTTGAGGATGAGAACTAAATAACCACATTACAGGTATAACACTCTCAAGATCACTTCATGAAAATAAAAATAAAATCAGTTCTTGTTATTGGAACTAAAAATAAGTATGTTCTATAAACATGGATAAATATTTCACAAGGATCACCTTTTACCAAAGTTTTAGATCGACACTTATTGTAATTATGAGAGAACCCACCAAACTACATACATATTTAAATCTAATAATGAAAAATACTACGACATGATTGATTCATTTATCTCTTATTCCATTAATTGTCATGCCAATATGAGAAAATCGGTTTAATTCCCAAATTCTCCAAATAATTTTTAGAAACAACCCAAACCAAAATCATTGTGGGTCCAATAATTCAACACCATTAAAATATTAATATAATTAGTAATGAACTATCTATGATATTTTGGTCTACTTGACCATGATTGACCATATTAGACTATGGTTTGTCATGGTTGACTATGGTTGACAATGTTTGACCATGTTTGGTTATGTTTGACCATAGTTGTCTTTTGTTAGCTATGGTTGATTATGTGTGACTATGTTTGACTTCAGTAAACCATGGTCTGCAATGCTTGAATTTGGTTGACCATTGTTTACTATGGTTGACTATGTTAAACAATTATTGACCATATTTGAATTTAGTTTTCTATGTTTTACTATGGTTGACCATGTTAACTATGGATAACCATGTTGACCATGGATGATTATGGATGACATGGTTGTCCATGCTTCACTATGGTTATCTTTGGTTGGTTGTGGTTTTGACCATGGTTAACTTTGGTTCACCTTAGTTGACTTTGGTTTACTATGGTTGACCTTAGTTGACTTTGGTTTACTATGAGTTCATTTTGTTTAAATTTCATTTACTATGGCTGACCATGTTCAACCAGGTTTGAGCATGGTTAAACATGGTTGACCTAGGTTGACTATGATTCACTTTGGTTGATCATGGCTACATATGGATAGCCATGGTTGACTATGGTTGACCATGCTCATTATTTTTAACCATAGTTTACTATGGTAAGTTTCCATTGTCATGTTCATCATGGTTGACATTTGTCGAATTTCTATGTTTCGCAATGATTGTGTCAAAATATGACATCCATCAAGGGTTATGTCACATTGCAACATTCCTCTAGGGTTATGCAGGACTTTGAAATTACCCAATGATTATGTTGCATTGTGATGTTCATCTTCATTGTGTTATGTTGAATTTCTTCATTCCTCAATGATTATGTCACATCTCAACGTTCATTTAAGGTTATGTCACCTTGAGACATTCCCAAAGGGTTATGTTTCAATGCAATGTTCATGAATGGTCATGATGCATCATGATATTCATCTTGGTTGGATTATATGGAATTGTTGTGTTCCTCAAAATTTATATCACATTATGATATTCATTAAGGGTTATGCAACATTTGTGATGTTCCTTAATGGTTATGTCAGATTGTGGCATTCATCTTAGTGGACTTATCTTGAATTGCAATGTTTTTTAATGGTTATGTTGCATTATGATGCTCATGTTCAAGATATGTGGTATTGCGATATTACTCAATGTATATGTAGAATTCAACATTTATCTTGGTCAATATTTATGGTCAATTGTTGTGTTCCTCAATGGTTATGTCGCAAAGTGATGTTCCTCAAGGGTTAGGTTAGGTTGTGATGTGCCTCAATGGTTATTTCATATAGTGTTGTTTATCATGGTTGACTTATGTGAACCATAGTTGTATTTAGTTGGTTATGGTTCACTATGGAGATGGTTGACTATGGTTTTATGGTTGAATTTTTTCACAATGGAACATTAGTCACAGGTTATATTGGATTGTAACGTTGTGTTATGTTCATCGCATTACAACGTTAGGTTAATTTTGTCACATTGTGACATTGGATTATGTTTTTCACATTGTGACAATGGTTTATGTTTGTCACAACATGACATTCATGAACGGTTATGTTGGATTTCATCACATTGTGACGTTCTTGGCGATTATGTTGGATTGGGACATCAAGGGTTAAGGTAGATTGTGATGCTCATCAAGGGTTATGTTGGATTGCAATGTTCATCAAGGGGTATGTTGGATTGTGATGTTTTTCAAGGGATTATAGATGACTTTCATCACATTGCAATATTTTTCAAGGGTTATGTCACATAAGTTATAACAATGCTCATTTTGGGTTATGATGGATTGTGATGTTCGACAATGATTATGTAGCATTGCAATGTTCATCCTCATTCTGTTACATCAATTGATACATTCATATATGGTTATTTCACCTTTTGACATTCCTTCAATCACATGGTGTGTAGCCAATTCACCTTTAGTCACATGGTGTGTAGCCATTACTCTTTTGTAGCCATTTCTCTTTTGTATCCATTTATCTTGTGTAGCCATGTCACATTCAGTCACATGGTGTGCATCCATTTCTCTTTTGCTTCATGTTCCACTAAGTTTTCTCCTAGTGGTGTATCTCAATACATGGGGTTCCCATATATTTTTCTAGCTCTAGTGTCGTCAAATTTTAATATAGTATTGTAATGATACCTCTATCATATTTATATTATCTATGGTCATAATTGAATTGACAAATTTTGAAGCTAAGCTACAATATGTAGCTATTGCAATAATGATCCAAACACTTATTCGAAAGCACATGTTGTTTCAATATGTCATCATCATTCAATGCCTGGATACAAATTCAAGTGCTTCTTCAAAACCGATGTTAGTAAGAGTTAACAAAGTTAGTGAAAGAAACCTATTAAGCATGTATAAAATCAACACATGTAAAATTAAGCATCCAAAAGTTTTACATGTTTCAATTATCAAATATTTTTTAAAACATCTTACAATATGGATAACATATCTTTTTATAGTTAACCATAAATTGTTTATCTTTACAATATGGATGACATTTTATATTTTGCAATAAATATTTTATGTTTAGTATGTTTTTTTATTTCACCTTGTTCCTAATTCCATGTAGTTTTTTTAAATAAAAAAAGAGACTGGTATTTCTATTCAGAATATACAAAATTTACAGTCTGAGACCTCGGGAGGATGCCACAAAAATTGGAAACCAAACCTCCCACCCCTGAACTTCTCAAAAAACATTCTAGAAAGGATTATAAAGATGTCACAATTTCAGATCCTGGGGGCTGCCACTTAGTGGAAACAAGTCCACAAAATACTAAGAACTATGACAACCAAAACAAAATGGACAGTAAAATGAGTGTTTCATAAGGAGACATAGAAAAAAAGGGAAACTTGGACCCCTACAAATCAGACTAAATTTCTGCCTCTGAAGCTAACCATGGCCAAGAAGCCTACCTAGGGTCGCCATGGATGCTTGAGTGGACGGGGATTCACACTCACTTTCCAGATGATTCCTTGCACTTCTGCTAGATTCCAACCTCTCTTCATCCTCGTCCACCGCAATTGGGTTTGTTATATTGCTCGTTGTCTTCTTTCTTTCCTTGACTTCCTCCCTCTGTAATTATGTGGTGGTGTTTTTCCTTTCCTGGAACCTAATGCCAAATTATTCTTTGCATAAGAGTTCAAATTTGGCCTCTAGTACCCAAATTACTGGGTGGGTGGCTCGTATCTCCACTTGTTGATGGAACAAGGCTTAGGCCACCATAGCTTTCATCATCTAATATACCTACACCAGTCAGAAGAACTTAATGTCCCTAGTGCAGGATTTCCCTGGGTCGGGGACCCATTACTTTGCTGACTCTAGAATATCTTCGTTCATTGTACTCTTCCTTTTATTCCATACTTTCTCCTATACTTTACCCACTAATTCTTTCTCCTCTACTGAGCATAGGTTTTGATATCTTTCCCTGGGCCCTCTAGCTACCCTGGCCACTCAAAAATTGATCAAAGGAGGGGTTCTTTCCAGGAGACCCCCTCCTCCTTTCCCCAGTTGCAATGGTATGGACCCCAGAGGAATCAACTTTTCTCCAGCCATGGGTCTACAACACCCAACTTCCATATTTCCAGACTTATCCCGAGCCCCTCTCGAAGCCAACCTGCTAAAATAATCCTTGAGGGGGGTGAGAGAGTTTCTCTCCCTTAACGTCTAGTTTAAACCAATCTCGAGGCTATGGCTCCACCCGAACTCCTTCTCCCTACTGAAGAGTTGTTCCTAACCGTAACAATGTATCCAAATCTATAACTCAAAATGGCTTTGGTATGGAATTTCATCTGCCTAGATATTGAAGAGCCTCCTCTTCTTATTTCCAGGGTTATTGTCCTGCATGTATTTGGCCCTGTACTTTCTCCCTTTACTTCCATTATCTCCCCTACTGTGCCAGATCCTACGGGGTCTATTTTAAAACCCTCTTCCCATAATTTCTCCTGGAGTGGATGGATATGGCTCAATTGATCTTCCCCCATCGATCGTCTTCACGTTCCATATGGGGTTATTATGTTGCCTTTTCATAAATGCCTTCCTTTTTTTCCCATGACAGTAGGTGGGGTTGCAGACCTCTCCACCCATTGTCGAAAAGAATTGTGTTTGAATATCCATGTGGATCATGGTTACAACTGGGTTTCTGATAGCCCAATCAAGGCATGTCCGACTCCATTTTTCCTATCAAGTTGTTGGGTGTTGATATGGTTAAGGTGTGTGAGGTTATCCCTGAATTCTCTTGTACCCACGTCTCTCCAATTCCATTGGAACTCCCTCTGGGCCTGATCCACCGCCATGTTTTCTAGGTAGTCAGTGACTACATTGGCCTAGTGATTGACATGGATTGGGATAATCGTCAATGTGCCTCAGATTTTCATTTCCACCAATGCAAGCCCAACTGAAAATATCCAATGCTTTGAGACTTTGTCTGGTGGGGCTCCATTAATGATTTTTCCCAGTGCCAAAACCAACAATTTGGAATCACCTTCAACTATGATCATTATGTATCCCTGAACCTTTTCCCATTGTAATTCTGCCAATAATCTCTCCATTTCCACCCCATTGTTGGCCGTATGTCCCAGAACAACTATGTACATGTTTACTATATCTCCTTGGGAGTCCCTAAAGATTCCTCCGGCCCCTCCCAATCATGAGTTCCAATTATGAGTTCCAACAATCCACTTGATAATCGGTTGTTGAGATGCCCATTTTCTATTGTTGAGCTTCTTCCTTTTGCTCGCCCAACCCTGGCTTGTTCATCGGATTGTCCATTTGATTTTTTAGTACATCAAGTAGTTCGGTGTCTATGACACTTTCGAACTCCTGGTCTTTCTATGGATGGAATCAAATTTGAGTGTAAGAATTTGGTGAAGATGCCTTCTGGGTCTCCTTTTCCCTTGTTATCTGCACAGGAATCACCAGGGACACCTCCAACTTTCTTCATCATCATAGATGTTTATCAATTCGTGTAGGGGGTTTGGTGTACTTTCTCTCCCTGATATTATTACTATATATATCTTAGATGAAACGTCCCCTGGTTACCTGGCCTGTGGAATTGTAACTTCAGGTTTATATAACCCAGTGATTTCGTCAATTTGTATTAGCTCAGGGCCGCTTGGGCCTACCCGGCTTTCATCTGGGTTGGTGGAAGGGGCCCTGGTCATTCCTACAAGGTCCAGGTCATCCTGGAACTGATCAATTACTCATTGTTCCTGTTATATCATGAGAAATCCCCTTTCACGTGCATCTTCTATCATAGGAAATCCTCTGTTCTGAGTCGGAGCCACCAGGGGAACCTCTGTTTCTTTTGTCTCTCTAATTTCTTCCCTATCTCTGAGGGCCTATTGAGCCGATTTCTCTATGGTCATCACTTGTTCATCCAGGCTCATGGACCTAAACCTACTCATTTTTGGGTCAACCATCCTTGCTACCACCTCGTCCCAGTCCTGGGCATTTTTCATGAAGACTTCATATTCAAATTTGTCATGGGCATACGGCCAACAGAATGACACTTGTGAAGCATGTTGCAAGACCAGGCCCTCTGGATCATGCTTGCAGAATCAAATTGTCTGTAATATGAGCTTGAGTTGGCTTAAACCTTCTTGTTTGTCTTGAGTGGTATCCTTTACCAAGTAGAAACCTACATGGAAACCATAGGGTACAACGCTCGCTTCTTGTCCTTGACCAGGGTGGCATTGTAGCCTTGCAAGATGGTTTGATAACATATTTATCCTACTACAAGATGGTCTAGGACATGAGCCGGTAGGATATGTGGCGCTTTGGTGGCCCCAAACACCCTGATGTAGGTTTCTCTTTCGTCCAAGTATCAGTGTCCTACCTTTGATATCATTTTCTTGGCTGTAGTCGATAGTCTCAGGTATTCCTTCTTAAAAATAATAAAATAAATTTGCGCGATGAATTCATCACAGATGAGGGAGTAAGAGTTTTTATACCTTTTTTCCCATATCATGTTGAAGTATATGTGGACAGGGAGATCTGCAACATGCTAACTCAGATTCATGCTGAAAAAGATGTTTTTGGCACACATGACATCCAGCAAATATGAAGCCATGTACAAAGATGGAGGCTCTCATTCCTTCATTGTTTGAGCCTGCTGTATACAAATGCTCATTTCTTTATAAATTATCGTTCCCCAGTTGAAACCGCTCCTGGAGATTGCGACTGTGTAAGCCAAGGGCATCCATGCCTTTGAAAATATGGAGCAATCCCTCTCTCCATATAATCGACATATGAGAGCTATCAAATATATGTATGGATCCCTTAAATTGATTGTCCCATACCAGCCAGTGCTCCAGTTGGTGTACTTATTTTCCTTCCTCCACCATGAGGCCATCACCTGGCTGGTGTCGTGGCGTTCATAGAACTTCACCACGAAGTCTGTGTTCAGTCGCTCCTTAGTATATCTAAGCTTGTAGTATTTATTAACTTCCACTAGTAAGAACACCCTGACACACCCACCATTGTCATCATTGATTAAAAATTTATGTGTGTCTGTGTGGTCGATGAGCCACTTCAGGACTTCAATACAGAGAAAAATAGGGGTTCTTCTTGCCACCATATGCAGGTACGATCATCAGATGTTCAGGAACACCTCGTCGTCAAGAACTCTTACATATGGATCACTGTGTGGGACATGTTTCGGGTATTCCTCCCGAATGATATTACTAAAGAGTTCTCCCCAATGCGGGAGTGCCATCTTGGACTCTTTGGTTGCCTCTGTATCTCCAAAGGCCAGAGGATGAATGAAAACCTTCTTCATTGTTTTCTTAATCATAGGTTCCAGCCTTAGAGTGTATTCTCATTGTTTTGCAGCCCTTGGATAAGAGCCTTTGCCTACCTCTGGCTCTTTCAGCTTTGGTGCCCTCGATGATCTTCTGGTGGTTGGATTTCTTGGTGGCATTGTTCCTACAACTTAAAATAAAATTTTATAGACTATGTAAAGAACACAACTGGAAAAGAATATATATATATATATATATATTGTAGCCATGCAAAATCCATATACTTGGATACATACTTGTAAATCTTGCTAAAACTTGGTTATTTTGATACTCATGGGATCTCTACAGCCTTTAGATTACTCGTCTTTCTTCTTTGGATGCTCTGAAATTTCCTCGCACATAGAATGATTTCGATTACAACGGCTCAAGAGAATTTAAATAGGGAAGAACATACCATTTCACATCATCCATTCAATTCGGGTGATGAGTGAGATTTTAACAAATCTGTCACCAAATCTCTAAAACTTAAATTCATCGTGGGTTGATGGTAGAGGCGCATGTGGTGATGTGGTCTATCGTTGATTTTAAACGGTTGTTTTTATTGGAACATGAGGTAGAAACTAATGTGGGATTTGGTATTAATTATCTCCTTAAATGCTCAAAATCCGATCGTATCTAACACTAAAATGTCCCATCGTGTTACTCTCTCAGGGGGTGGATTGGGGATCGGGGATGTGATATGAAAATTTTCATTTATGTTCTTCTGCAAAACCTCTGATGTTGATTAATTTCACTGTACAATTATTTTGTGGCAAAGATGACTCGGAGGTGTGACTCAGACCTAGGCAACCAAGAATGACTCGGGGTAAAACTAGACTGTACAGTTCTCCAATCAGGTAAAGACATGCAGCGTTAAAGACCGGTGGCCTAATTCTCGTGTATTAATGAGAGTCAGGACTTTCCTTAAGTTATTTGTTCTAAAACAAACCTTATCTTGCCGATACCGAGAAGGTATCTAGGGTCGACGATCAACGACAAACCTATCAAGTGATTTCTTCGAATTAGCTTCCTCGAAAAAGTTTCGATGCCAAAAATGCATCGGGTATCAGCGATCAGGAATATATTTTAGCACAGTCAAAATGTTTGTTGTGATCCTTTTAGGCTTTCCCTGATTCTGATAAGTGAATTGGGCATCGGTTATTAGCGATATCCTTTCTTTCTTTGTTAGCATCTATTCCACTCGTCTTTTACCAATGTCGAAGGGGAATCAACTATCAATGTTATCCTTATGCAAGACTTGTCACAAAATAAAAAATTCATTTTGCCAATACCGTTGAAGATCGACGCTCGACAACTGAGGTTTCCTGAGTAGTTATTTTCCTTCTTTGAATTCCTTCCAATGTCGAATCTGAGCGCATCGGGTGAAGTGTTTTGGCTGTTTATTCTTTATTCAGGTGTTAAGGCATTTTAATTCACGGGGTTTCATAAGTTCAAACAAACATGAATAGCTGATGAGAGTCATGATAATAATAAAAGATGAAACATTTCTCAAAATGAAGTCTAATCAGACAGTGCAAAGATCAAGTGGTACCCAAAAAAGTAAAAATTTGACATAGGATTTTTTAGGGTGTGTTGAGTGCTAAACAAATGGCTACTTATTGGGAGAAATTAGAATCTTTGTTCCTACCTCAGGTTTGGCTGATGCAGAAGCTGGTTAAGAATGTAACTGGTTATTTTATCAGAGCCTCTTTTATCGTTGCATTTGCAATTCCCTGGTTGGTGCATTTGGGCCTGCTTGTGGGGTTTTCAACCTTTATTCCACTTTCATTTCCTACAACCCTAACTCATGCCCCTTTTGACAAGATTATAGTAAATCATTCACTGGCACTAGTCCTTTTAGTTACCCTTATTCACTTTCTACGGTATTTCTCCACTATCAGCGAGCGTCCATAGCCCTGGCGGAGTCACACCAATGTCACAGACCTTTCTCCGCTGCCAATGAACGTCCATAGCCCTGACAGAGTTATCTTCATACCCTCTCCTACTGTGCGCTCATTTGATATAGTTGATTTTATTTTGGCAGAATGCCCTGAGCGAGTGGGAGAGGAGGACGTATGTTATTTGCAAAAAATGAGATGGTTAAGGTGAAATTTTTCTAGCTCTGTCTCTGAGGTACATGTAGTCCTTTCCAGCTTACCATATTTCCCTTAAGGTTTTACCAAACCACCAGGTAGACACTTCATTGATTTTCTAAGGTTTTTCCTCTGCACGGGTTAGATAGAGAACCCCTTAAAACAACTATAGGCCCCCTTAGCGATTCTTGTGTTGTGTGTGAGTGATGAGTTAGGAACATAGTTTGTCATATCACATGGATTGAGGTCAACCACCGTCTTGCTAAACACACTCTTCAAAAGCGCAGAAGTACTATAGAAAGAAACAAAAACAAAAATGCATTCGGCTACAAAACATCGTGAAAATACACACATTTTTTTTTTAATGGAAATATTGTTTTAGGTCTTGTCCATTCATCGGGATGGCGTCAGGTTCCCCCCTTAGATTCTGAAACCTATACGTTCCTACCCCAATCTTATCAGCCACTTGGAAAGGTCCAAGCCATAGATTCTGAAACTTAGAATGTTTTCCTTTCAGCTCATTTGCTCTATCCCATTTTAGGACTAACTCACCCACTTCAAAACTCTTCTCTTTAGCCTTATGCTTATTGAACCACCTTTTAACTATCTATTGATAATCTATGAAATTTTATTTTTATTTCTCCCTTTCTTCTTCCATCATGAGGAGCATATAAATTCTTTTTTGTATGACTGATGAGGGTTTTCCTCTCGAATCTTAAGCAAGTTGAAGAGATGGAAGATATAGCTCATTTGGGAGAATGCCTTCTGGCCCATTGTTATTGGATAAATTGATGAATGAAGACATAATCTGATCTCCCTAGATCCACCTAGATCCAAAACAAAATGAGATTGGACATGGCTCTTTCCCTAAGCTCTAATCATTGAATTTACTATCAGATAATAGATGAATGACATACCTTTGAATATCGCTTCTTTATGTCCGTGTTGTCCCTGCTTCGCTCCGGTTCTCTTGTGATATCGATCCTGCAATGACACAAACCAACCAAAGTGAAAGAAACAATAATATGTTCATTGAAAACTTATACATGTGATCAATGAGTCATGTAATAAAATGAGAATGATTTTATGGGAAAGAAACATGCCACTGTATTATATTAAGTGAAAGTGGAAGATACAACCAAACAACCTTAATGTTTCAAGGTTCCCTTTCGGTGGCTCTTTTCTCCAACAAACAAACTTGCTCCAAACTTGCATGAAGAGGATCAACAATAACTTGATAGACAAATGAAGACCTCAAGAATCAATTGAGATAGAATCCCTCACACAATTCTCAGCCTATTCCTTCATTAATTCCTTGCTTTCTTTCTTGGTTAACCTTTTCCATGAGAAATCTATCATTATATATGATAAAGAGAGATGGTTAAAGAGATTAGGTTGATCCCACCAAATTAGATAAGCGAGTAGGATCCAAACAATATGGATGCCACCTCATATTCTAGAAGAATCCTTCTAGAACTTTTGTGAACTTCAACCTTTTCTCAGTCTTTCAACACCGTCGCACCTTGGCTATAGTGCAGCCTGCGGAAACATTGTAAGCCAGTTTCATGATAGCCTGCAACGATCAGGAATTTCCGCATTGTACCTTATGGCTAGCCTGCGGCGGACTTCTAAAAAAAAGTTTTGTAGAAGAGGGATCTAGTCACTTTTCTCATGAAGAAAGGTTCTTTTGGAAGCCTGAACACATGTTGTAGAAACATCACCAGGGTGACTAAAATAATGTGTAGCACCCATATACCATAAATTATGGGGAATTCCCTATAGATTCGTTGGGTGTAACTCTATCGACCCATATATCATTATGAAGTGAAATATGCCAATTCCTCTGATTGTCTGCAAGTATTTTCTTTAATATCCTCACTAGGTTCTTATTGGTTGAATCTGCCACCCCGTTCCCCTATGGATAATAGTTTTCAAAGTATCTGACTATGATTCCTTTGTCTAGATAAAACTTTGTTAATAGGGTGGAATAAAAGTAAGTGGTGTTATAAAAAACAATGACATAAGGCATACAAAACCTTGTGATTAGTTGTTGTTCTATGAATTGAATCACCACCTTCTCATTTACTTGATTCAAAGGGATGGCCTCTACCCATTTTGTGAAATAATCTGTGGCGGTTAGTATGTATATATGTTGTTTTGAAGAATTCAGTGTAATTTTCCCTATGATATTTATCCCCCATTGCTTGAATGATCTGGAAACGACCATCGGTTGGAGTGGGATAACTGCTCTCTTCTCCCTCCTCGTGCTTATTTGACAAGTCTTACAGTTTCTACCATATGTGTGAGGGTCCCTGAACAGAGTAGGCCAATAATAGCCAACTCTCAATATTTTATGAGTAGTGGTGTTTCCTGCGAAATGTCCACCTGTAGGACCATCATGGAGATCCTTCAGAACTTTTTATGCATCAACATGTTTGAGACATCTTAAAAGTACCCCATCATAATTAACATGGAAGAGCAATGAATTTATGAGGCGATATTGTGCAGATTTTAACCTGAGGGCTCTCCTTTCCCTAGGGTTTTGTTTTTCTGGGCAAGTCCCATGATGCAAGAGATAAGTCAGTTTCTCGTACCAAGACTCTTTCCCTAGGGAGATGTATGAAACTTCACCACACCATAATGCCAATTCACTCTCCCATCCGGGGTATTCATTTACTTGGTCTTGGCCTTCAACTACCAGTTTTCATAACCCTTGTCCCTTAACCATTTTACCAGGTTTTATATCTAGATCAAATTATTGGACTACTAACATCCATTTTCCTCTTCTTTCCCCCATCTCTTGTTGAGTGAATAGGGATCAGACTGTAGGGTGAGGCACGATGACTTTGGTATAAGCATGTTTCTCTATAGTAGGGTAATTTACTTTTTCTCCTTGGATATTAATGCTCATGAATGATATCGGGGCCTCATTGTTGTCATCATCCTTCTGAGTCAATACTGCAACTAGTGATTGGTTTGAGGAAAAAGTGTAGAGAAAGAAATATTTGTTGAATTCGGGACTCTGTAACATTGGAGCCTGAGATATTGCAGTCTTAATATTGTTGAAAACCCTCTTTCATTCATCATCCCACTTAAATTCAACTTCTTTATGAATCATTTTTTGTAAGGGTTTGATAGTTTCAGCGAAATCGGGGGTGAATTTTCTTACAAAATTGATTTTCCTGAAGAATGATTGCATAGACTTTTTGTTGTGAGGTAACGGAAGCTAAGATATAGCCTTAATCATTTATGGGTCTATGCGAATCCCTGCTTGAGATATAATATGACTTAGCAAATTACCTTCCTCGACACCAAATATAACTTTCTTACGGTTTAAGGAGATACTGTATTTCCTACATCTTTCGAAAATATGGGTTAAGTGTTGGATGTGATATTCTATGTTCTTCGAATACATAGTCACATCGTCCAAATAGACTACCACACACTTGTTGATTAGTCCCCGAAATGCCACGTCCATGGCACTTGGAAGGTCACTCTTGCATTGAGTAACCCAAAGGGAATGTGTTAAGTACTTGAATATATCTATAAATATAATCACCACAAATACTGAATAGATCCACAAAGCAAGATAGAAGAAACCACACTTTATTATTACCAAACCCTTGAGGTAGGGTAACACCATATATTAATCCTTATGGAAGGATAAAACTCCTCAAGCAATCCTTTCTTGTACAATCACAATATTCTTCACTATGTTTCATTACATTGCCTATACTTCTTTATATAGCTCTCCCTATTTCCTAGGAACCTTCTAGAGAGTCTTCTCACATTTATTACATTCAACTACCATAGTGGACCTTTATTAATATAGTGGACCTAGTCCACCTTACATTGAATGACCACATTCCCATATATTAAATGACTTCCACTAATAACACATAACTACATTCCCATTGGGTACCTCCCTAGGTACCCCATATTACCTCCCTAAGTATACCACATTCCATCCCCCTTCACATGTTTCATCTTCGAAACATTAGAAGAAACCATACAATATGACCGGCTAAGCAATGTAGCCCATTGGTACCAAGTACGACCATCCATCCATCCCAATGGAAGTCGAACGTGATGTCTATCTGCTACCTTTGCACCCTTATCTTTCTCTGCATCATGTCGCGGTTGCCATGGGATGGTTTATGTAGCTTGAGCTCTTCCCATAGTGTTGGTAGTCTTCCATGCACCTCTTGATCGGTTTCCTGTCTGGTGCCCTGCTGGTGCATAAATGTGTTGATGCACATGCCCTTGCCTTGATGAATTTTGCATCTCTATATGATGTGGATGGCGATATACAACAACTGTAGGAATTTGTTATTTTTTCTTCAAATCTGCAACACTTTGTGCCTTTGAGTCAATGACCTCCTTAGCTTCCTGATTATGCCCTTCTTGTAGTTTTGTTTCATCTCCTTTTATAGACTCTGCCTCTGATTCAACTTCAGACTAGGTAATAACTTCTTTGTTATCTTCCATGGGTCCATCTTTCTTAATAAGAGACACATCCTGCAATGTGATTTTCTTTTTCTTGTACCACAACTTTAAAAACTTCTTTTGCACATTAATATTAATGGTACCCACTGATTCTATCCAAGGATATACCAAAACAATATCCACTTCATCCACATCCATAGCATAAAAATCTGAATGCAACACATATTTATTCATGGTAATCTTCAAATCTTTAAAAATTTGAACATTTTCACCCTCAACATCTATGCTTTGAATATTCTTTATTGGAACTTGCAATCTATTAACCAATTGAACATTGATAAAATTATGCATGCAACTAGGGTTAATAGAAACAATGATATTTTCTTTATGAATACAACCATGAACCTGTAATATAGATTTTTCACATGAAAATAAACTCTTAGTTCTCTCTTTATCCTTATTTTCTCCATGATACCACTTGTCTAACAATATTTTTTCAATTTCTCCATTGGAGAGCCTCATCATCTCCTTATAATCAAGTGATTTCCACCAAATTGCAGCATCACCTTGCAATTTGAGAGCTACCCAATGGGGCCAAGTATCTTCCCATGATGATTTTCTCTCTTTAATGAATGATTCAATATTAGGGCCATCACATTTCCCTGTAAAATACATATTTCTATGAAAAACCCCCAAATATAAAACAATAAGTTATGACAGAAAATCGCAACTTTTTCCGGAAAAACCCTGAAAAACTGCTGAATTTAAAATGCTCATAACTTTACTTCCCGAACTCCGTTTCGGCTGATTTTTTTTTTGAAATTGGTTATTTTTCTGAGAGGAATTCAAATATCCAATTTGTTTTGCCAAATTCCTCTCATAAAACTTTATATATGAACCTGAAGTTTGCCGCCCTCTTTTTCTTCCCTAAAAAAAATTTCTGCAAAAAGAGAAAACAAATCTTCCATTCTTTGGCCAAGGAAAGTGCTCTGATACCAATTGTTAAGAACCCAAGACTGAATAAAATATTTTCCCACAATGTTTTCCCAAGGAAAGTGCTCTGATACCACTTGTTAAGAACCTGCATAGATCTACAAATATAATCACCACAAATACTGAATACATAATAGATCCACAAAACAATATAGAAGAAACACAACTTTATTATATCAAACCCTTGAGGTAGGGCAACACCATACAATGGATCATATTATGGAAGGGATCCTCTCCTGTTCACTTGCCTCTTCGAGGGGGCATCCTCCTAATGAGCTTCAGCTCCAAATACAATATTTTTCTTCATGTCTCATTATATTGCTTGAACCCCTTTATATAGTGCTACCATCACCTAAGAACATTCTAGAGGAGGAATCTTATAGAAGTAGAACCTTTTAAGAAGTCCTCTTACATTTATTATATCTGATCTAAAAATGAAAGAAGACTTGATATACTTGATTAAATTAATTGCAAGTTAAATGTTATGTGTTTAAAGCAACCAAATCAATTTGCAACACATAATAAATGATTACTTATATAGAAATAAACATAGACAACATCATAAATCATTGAACATTAGACATAAACACAACAAATTGATAAAGGAGTTCACCCCACTCCGGGCTACATCTCCTGGTCCAGCCTCCAAATGGATCTTTTATATTAAATTGCTCAAAGTGCTTAAAAACATGTCTTACAGTGTTCAAATCAACAAATTGACTGCTTCAATGGCTTCGCAGCATCCCAAAACCCCTGTCTGGTCTCTTTCGGCACCTGAAACGGTCGAAAAATGAAGAAGATAGCCTCCTTGAAGTTCTCCCCTTCAACTATGCTATCTCTGGTTCTACAATTCGCACCCTTGTGCTTCCAACCTAGCACACACGCTCTTTAAAGCGTAAAGAACCCAGTCCCGTGCATAACCGCGCACTGGTACAAATCGTAGGATGGTTAGGGGCGCCCAGTCCTTAACCGCCTCGGCACTGGGTCATATTACTCACGCGACCATAGGCTCGGCATAAAAGTCGTTTGAACGTTTGAAAAACCGTGCAACGGATTGCAACTTCTCGCGTAAGTTACAACCGCGCACAACCGTGCAATAACACAATGTATAAACATTACATAACACAAGATTAAACCGTGCGCGATTTAATACACGGGCCATACAACTATGTTATATATGTTATATATAACATTGCAATAAATTACAATGAAAACGCGCCAAAAGTTTATACTATGGTCATATACATATGTTCGCATATAGCCACGGGTCGGGGCTAAGTCCCGGCCCGACCCCCCATTCCAGCATAACACAATGCAAATTCAAATACATTATTTCCCGCCTCTGTAACAAGGAACAAACGACGGAAAGTTAGCTAGCAGAGTTTCAATAGGCCTTTGTACTATGGGGGAGGTCCGGGGGTCGAACCCCGCGGCCTCCAAACCATTTTATATAAACACAAACATATAGGCCAACCACATAGTGACACGTGTTAGCACATCACTGGTCAATGAACATCCAACCAAACTGCGCCACACCATCAATGCTCCATGTCATCATGATGGTACGGCCCTCCACGTGGCCGTACGGACTGTACGGACAGGTACAGTCAGCATCCCAAATTTTTCCCTGTTTGACTTGGCGGTCAAATCACGATATCTCCTCCATACGGATTCCATTTGCGAAAATAAATATACCACCAGAATCAGGAAGACGAGATGGACGCAATGACACTATTTTCGTCTTATTCCGAGCACTTTGAAAATTGAGCAAAATTTGATCCCCTAATCACACCTCCCCATTGGAAAGCTTTTGGACCTCCAAAATACTATCTCAGTCTATGTGAAGATGAGGGTAAAGTTCCCTCACCCTTCCAACCTCAATCCACTTGGCCTTGCTTGGATTTTTCCCTTTAAGACCAACTCACAAATACTCCACATTTCCCCGCTTCGAAGTCCTCATCCTTCTGTCAAGTATGGTGTCTTCCTGCAATTCTGTTAGATATTCTGGAGAAAAATCATCTATGGAAGGAATCTGAACATGCTCTCCTTGATCATCGATCAACGAAGGCTCATACAACTTCAAATTCTCAACATTAACAACTGCATACATCTGCATATATAGAGGCAAATCTAAACGAAAAGCATTATTACCAACTTTATCGATAATCTTGAAAGGACCATATCGAATTGGTTTCAACTTTTTACCTTCTCCCTTAAGCCTCTCCTTGCTGATGTAAAGCCATACTTCATCACCAACTTCGAAACTGTGATCAACACGATGCTTGTCATGTCTCGCTTTGTACTTGGCCCGACTCTTCTCCAACTGCTCTTGCACCACCTGATGTATTGACTGAATTTGTTCGATGAACTTCTCTGCCCGATCAATATCATACTGCCCATCAACAGCAATATCTTTCCCAAAGATGAAATCTAAAGGCGACTTGGGAAAATAGCCAAAAAATGTCTCAAATGGCGACATCTGAGTCGAAGAGTGCTTGGCTCGATTGTACGCATGTTGAACATAGTGTAAATGTTCATCCCAAAGCTTAGGATGCCTACTGCAATATGCACGAAGAAGATGTACCACTGCACGATTCACCACATTTGTCTGACCATTTGTCTGCGGATGAAAAGTTGTGCTCTTCTTCAGCTTGGTGTCCATGAGTGCCCACAAACTCGACCAAAAACTTCCAACAAATCGAGAATCCCGATTAGAAATGATGGACTTGGGCAAACCAAAATGCACCCAAATATTTTGAAAGAACAACTGTGTTGTTTGTTTTGCCGTTACCTACTTAGTACATGGCATCAAAATACACATCTTTCTAAAACGATCAACCACAACATAAATATAATCATGACCCTTTCTCGACATAAGCAAACCACCAACAAAATCCATGGAAACACTTTCCCATGGTCGAGAAGGAACTGGAAGTGGAGTGTACAAAACCAACTTTCGATTACTTGGTTTACTTGTAGCACACAATGAACATCCCCAAACATATCGCGAAACACTTTCATTCATTTTAGGCCAGTAACAAAATCTTTGCAAATTTGCCACTGTCTTGCCAACACCAAAATGACCAGCAATAAGAGAAGAATGCGCTTCCCTTATGATGTTGATTCTTTCTCCCTGTGGAATACACAACTTGCCAAGATGATACAAGAGATTATTATGAAAATGATAATTCAATTCTTCAACATGGTTAGAGTGGCACAAAGTTTCATACACATCCTTAAAGTCAACATCTAAAGCATACTGTTTCACATACCTTTCATGCATTATAGGACTCTGCTTAAGAATAACTGAAGCACTAACAATAGGCCTGGACAACATATCAGCTACTTTGTTAAAAACACCCTTTTTATACTTAATAACCAAATGAAACTGTTGAAGAAATCCCATCCATCTGAA
>ML797181.1:198431-218952 GCA_009831015.1 Picea engelmannii | reverse complement strand
ATGATGGAGGAGGAGAGGGTGGTGGAGAAGCACCATTCCCTCCATCTCTGCCTGGAGTCTTGTCACCACCGCCTCCCTTATGCATTGAAGGGTTAGAGCCTTCACCCTGCGACATCATGGTTCATTCCAACATGACCTTCATCATATCTCTCATCTGCATGAGAGTCTTCCTGAGATCTACTTCTTCATCTGGAACCCGTTCATGATCATCTGCATGTGCCATACTTGGTGAATGTCTCTCTGCAATCTGCAGTGAATGAAACTGCTTCCTCCTCGTCGGGTAAGAACTTGGCTCCACAAGTTGACCTTCTCCTCATTTGAGTTTCAACCTTGTGAGCATCAGAAACAAAACTTGCAAACAATCAAGTCTTCAAAACCTTAGCTCTGATACCAACTTGATCTAAAAATGAAAGAAGACTTGATATACTTGATTAAATTAATTGCAAGTTAAATGTTATGTGTTTAAAGCAACAAGATCAATTTGCAACACATAATAAAGGATTACTTATGTAGAAATAAACATAGATAACATCATAAATCATTTAACATCAGACATAAACACAACAACTTGATAAAGGAGTTCACCCCACTCCGGGCTACATCTCCTGGTCCAGCCTCCAAATGGATATTTTATATTAAATTTCTCAAAGTGCTTAAAAACATGTCTTAAAGTGCTCAAATCAACAAACTGACTACTTCAATGGCTCCACAACGTCCCAAAACCCCTGTCTGGGTTCTTTCGGCACCTGAAACGGTCGAAAAATGAAGAAGATAGCCTCCTTGAAGTTCTCCCCTTCAACTATGTTGTCTCTGGTTCTACAATTTGCACCCTTGTGCTTCCAACCTAGCACACACGCTCTTTAAAGCGTAAAGAACCCAGTCCCATGCATAACCGCGCACCGGTACAAACCGTAGGATGGTTAGGGGCACCCAGCCCTTAACCGCCTCAGCACTGGGTCATATTACTCACGCGACCATAGGCTCGGCATAAAAGTCGTTTGACCGTTTGAAAAACCGTGCAACGGATTGCAACTTCCCGCGCAAGTTACAACCGTGCACAACCGTGCAATAACACAATGTATAAACATTACATAACACAAGATTAAACCCCGCGCGATTTAATACACGGGCCATACAACTATGTTATATATGTTATATATAACATTGCAATAAATTACAATGCAAACACGCCAAAAGTTTATACTATGGTCATATACATATGTTCGCATATAGCCACGGGTCGGGTCTAAGCCCCGGCTCGACCCCCCATTCCAACATAACACAATGCAAATTCAAATACATTATTTCCTACCTCTGTAACAAGGAACAAACGACGGAAAGTTGGCTAGCGGAGTTTCAATAGGCCTTTGTACTGTGTGGGAGGTCCGGGGGTCGAACCCCACGGCCTCCAAACCATTTTATATAAACACAAACATATAGGCCAACCACATAGTGACACGTGTCAAAACATCACTGGTCAACGAACATCCAACCAAACTATGCCACATCATCAATACGCCATGTCATCATGATGGTACGACCCTCCACGTGGCCGTACGGACTGTACGGACAGGTACAGTCAGCATCCCAAATTTTTCCCTGTTTGACTTGGCAGTCAAATCGTGATATCTCCTCCATACGGACTCGATTTGTGAAAATAAATATACCGCCAAAATCAGGAAGACGAGACGGACGCAATGGCGTTGTTTTCGTCTTATTCTGAACACTTTGAAAATTGAGCAAAATTTGATCCCCTGATCAATATCTAACTACCATAGTGGGATTTATTTAATAATATAGTGGACCTAGTCCACCTTAGATTGAATGGTCTCCACTATCATCACTGTGGGCCCTCTGTGCCCCTCCAGTACCTCTCTAGCTACCTTACATTCCATCCCCCTTATGAAAGTGTTGTCCTCAATGCTTGATGTACAACCATATACCAGGGTCCCATGGATAATTGTGAACCATAATGCTGAAGAAGACTGAAGAACCAAAGTCCCATGTAGAAATGAAAGCCATCATGCTGAAGTAGTCCAACCACCATTGTAAACCAGGGTCACATGTCCAAGTGCTCATGTGAACTCCAAACGGAAGATATCGACACCCAATAACCAACTGAAAATGATGCTCCCAATACTGACACCTATCATGTGGATCCAAATAAGAATATTCATCCACATAGTGGGAGAGGATAAAAGGTGAATCTGGAAGAAAAAATACCATTGTAAAATATGCAGATTGAATGCTGGTAACTAAATCATGATGTGGGACATTGATGTTCTCTACAGAATGTGGAGTAGAGTCATCAAATAAAATATGGAAGTGGTTGTCATCACAGAAATGACAACTATCCATATGCCAATCATCACAATCGTCCTCAAAATCATACAAAGCATATATTTCTTGATTATATTCATCCCTAAGGCCCTCCATAAGAAATATCTCTTGCATGTTATTCAATGAATCTTGAATACTACGAAAACTATCATTGAGGCCGTCTGTGAGGCGATGTACAAATGCATCCAATCTATCATCCAATGTGTGAAACAATTGGGATTTGAATGATTCAAGAATTTCTTTCAGGTTTTGAGAAGAAATAGACATCTGAGCACCCTATGAACCCTTCGGTTCTGCAACCACACGAAAAAACCCAAAAAAATAGACCAATAAGTTACAACAGCAAATCACGATTTTTTTTGAAAAAACCCTAAAAATTTGTTGAATTTAAAATGCTCATAACTTCACTTCCCGGATTCCGTTTTGGCTGATTTTTTTTTTGAAATTGGGTAAAATTGTGAGAGGAACTCAGATCTATAATTTGTTTGAGAAAATTCGGCCTCCAACTACTACAAAAATAAAAACAAATCGTGTTGCCGTCCGCGAAAAAAACCCTGAAAATTTGCAGATTTTAAAACTTCAATATCTTGACCTTCCAGACTCCGTTTCGGATGATTTTTTTTTTTTTAACTTGGGTTTTTTTCTGAGAGGAAATCAAATATACAACCCTTTTCTACAAATTTTTCACAGAAATATACTGAAAACTTCGACAATGTCGCAGCCCTCTTTTTTCTTCTCCGAAAAAAAAATCTGCAAAAATAAAAAATATTTGCCCACAATGTTTGCCCAAGAAAAGTGATCTGATACCACTTGTTAAGAACTTGAATAGATCTACAAATATAATCACCACAAATATTGAATACACAATAGATCCACAAAACAATATAGAAGAAGCCACACTTTATTATTACCAAACCCTTAAGGTAGGGCAACACCATACAATGGATCCTATTATGGAAGAGATCCTCTCCTGTTCACTTGCCTCTTCGAGGGGGCATCCTCCTATTGAGCTACCACTCCAAATACAATACTTCTCTTCATGTCTCATTACATTGCTTGAACCCCTTTATATAGTGCTACCATCACCTATGAACATTCTAGAGGAGGAATCTTCTAAAAGTAGAACCTTTTAAGAAGTCCTCTTACATTTATTATATCTAATTACCCATTTATTATATCTAACTACCATAGTGGGCCTTATTTAATAATATAGTGGACCTATTCCACCTTACATTGAATGGTCTTCACTATCATCACTATGGGCCCTCTGTGCCCCTCCACTACCTCTCTAGCTACCTTACAGAATGCGTTTATAAGCGAAGGTTCCCCACTTGGTTCGGAAGGTAGTTTTGAAGAGGTCTTCTTCTAAGACTAGAATCTGGTTGTAACCTGAGAAACCATCCAGCAGGGAAAAAATATCAGAGCTAGACACGATCTGCAAGAGTTGCTCCATTGGTGGTACTAGGTGGTTGTCCTTTTCTGAAGCTATGTTGAGGTTTCTAAAATCTATGCATAGGCGGATCTCCCTAGACTTTTTCCTCATAGGAACCAAATTTGCTACCCATGCAGAGTGTCTAACTTGGAAAATAATACTAGCATCTAGTAGTTTCTTTAACTTCTGACACATGAGAGGTTCTAGGGATGGGTGGTATTTCCAGAGCTTCTGTTGGAAGGGTTTTACTTCAGAATTTAACGAGATACTATGTTGAATGATACGAGTATCATAATTTTTCAGATCTTAGTAGAACCATGCAAAAACATCTTGATATTGTCTGAAAAGTTTGATATAGGCATTCCTTTCCTCTTTAGATATTGTCTTGCCAAGATTTATATTTTTGGGGTTTTTTGAGGTTCCTAAATTTATAGTTTCGTGCATGGGATAAGAACTCCCCATCTTTGCGTTATTTGACCCTTTAAATCTTTCCCTTAGGTCAAAAAGGTTTTTTAAATCGTGTGAGGCCTTGGTTTGTCAGTCAGTTGATCTATCTGGGGATCGGTTTCTATTGATTTCTCCTGGAATACTCTATCGTCAATAGCCAAGTCTTTAAAATTATCCTGATTGCTCAAATTTTTTATGATTTGTTCATATCCTTCGAATACCTTCTAGTTAGAAATATTGTTGGGCACCGACAGTTTGTAGAGTAGCTCCACAGTAAACCGCGAGGCTTCATAATCTTCTAGAGGTGATAGCCTTGAGGCAGCGGTGGCCAGAGAATTAGCAAGAATGTTCTTTGTTATGGGGATCGTTGTAATGTTGAAGGCTTCAAAATGATCTATTAGCCTATGCACTTCCTATTGGTAATGCTTCACGTGTGGAGAGTTGCAATGTATAATTTTCCTTACTTGTCTAACGATAATTTTAGAATCTCCGAAAACCTTCAATTCTTTGATGTTTAAGTCTATGGATTTCTTTAGCCTCTGTACTAGAGTTTCATTCTCTGAGGTATTGTTGGTGCATTCAAATTCTAGTCTACATGACATGAAATGTCATTTACCCTTTGGATCAATGAGGATGCACCCTGCCCCTGACCCTTCTAGCGATTTAGATCCATCAAAGTATAAGGTCCAAAATTTTGGTTAAAACCTATCATCTTCCTCTTTATTGTCACTTTCCTCCTCTCCTCATGTTTGTTCTGTGATTTCCAACGTAGGTTCTTGACAGAACAGGGTTTCCTCTGCCGTCATCGACAATTTCTCTTGAAAAATCATTTCAGAGTTTTGAGTAAGAGGGACATCAGATGAGAAGGGGGAGCAATTCCTGAAATCAGAGTCACATGAAGAATTTCCTAGCATGGGAATATCGGCTAATGAGGGTTCATTAAGGGTTTCTAAGTCTGTGACAATATCTTTTAGATATATTTCCCTATTGGTCCTGATCATATTCGAGTGTCCTTTTAATGGCAGCGAGAGGTGAGCCCAGTCTCTACTAAAGTATCTGTTTAACTTCTTGGACCAATATTGATTCAATAACAATCCATAATATTCTGAGATATCTACTACAATGATGTCAATTACCTGCACAAATTTAGGGTGTGTCACTATTCTGATCATTACATATTTGATTTCTCCCATGACCTTCACCTGGGTTTTGTCTAGCTATATCACATGTTTATCGCTTTTGAGAGGGACTGCATTTAATTTTTTGCAAATAGACAATGGCATAACATTGGAGGATGTTCCTGAGTCAACCAAACAATTATGGAGGTTTTTGTTGAAGACTTCAAATGTCAAAAGGAACGGTGGGAAAAAAGGTTTTCCCTTCTTATCCTCAGAGCATGTGTTCACAGTTGGTTTATTTCTTAGATCTGTGGGAGTTATATTTCCTCCTTGGTTAATGCTTGTTCTAGGATTTTCTACTGATTTCAATGATTGTAACAAAAAGTCCTATTGTTGAGGGATTCTGCACATGTCCATTACCAATATATTTGCCTTCAACTTTTTCAAGTCTTCTACTATGTTGTAGTCTATCTTGGGAGATTCTCATGTATGGATGTTTATAGGGTTTTTTCGGGGAGCAAAAGGTACTTTTGGGTGATTGGGAGCTGGTTTTCCTCCCGACGTTTGGGTCATAGTAGGGTCATTTGATACAATTTGACCCCTACTTTGTGTTTTCACAACAAAGACTTCTCCGGGTGGTTCTTGAACCTCAAAAAGTTCATCGAAAGGCATAGATAGGATAGGGGCCCATATCAACATGGTTGTTTCTTCTGGTGGATCAACTTCTTCTTGATCGACAATATTCATAGTTGAGCCGCTTGATTGTTTGGTTAGGAAAACTTCATCTAGAAATCGGTTGGCCATCAAATTCATGGCATGCACCCATTGAGGGTAGTCTCTTTCAGAGTGTTTATCTTGATGATAAGTACAAAAAGAGTCAGATGCTACATTTCCCATATCGATGTTTAAGTTGGCTGGGGGAGTTTCAATTGCTTTGAAAGGAAGATTTGTTTTAAAAAAGGGTTTATAGGGACTTTGACCTTGGTTTCCCTCCCCTTCACTTCTCTTCATGTCTATGATTTTGTTTGACAACTTCTTGACCATGTGTTGTAGGTATTCTATGTTCCCACTTCCCTTTTTGGGACCTTGTTTTGTTTGTTTCCCTGGGGGTCTAGTCAACAGGAGTCCTCTCTTGTCAGGAGACTGAATTTCTTTCTTAACTAACAAGACCTGGCCTTCTTTGCATCTTTTCATTTGGAACTCTATCATTTTGGCCTCTTCAAAATTCTCAGCTAAGGTTGGTTTGACAACCCTTTTCACGAACATGGAAATATAAGCTAGGAGAGCATTATCGTATACTTTGATTTGCAACTCCTAAGTAGGTTTAGCTTCGGGTTGGAATTTGTTTAAGAAAGTGGTAAATATTTTATTGAAGTCTTTAACATTATATTTTGAACTCATGGTGGTGTCAAACAAATCAGCCATCAAAGCTCCTGTAGTGGTTTCTTCTACAAATTTATCTAGAAAATCCTCTTGAAACTTCGTCCAACTAGTTATGGATCCTACAGGAAAGTTAAAATACCATGTGGAGGCCGCGTTCTCAAAAGTGTAGGGTAATAGCCTGCATACTACATCTTCATGTTGGACATTCATCAGTCTAATAGCTAGTATGATTTTTTTAATATGGTCTTCAGGAAATCCTGAGGTTTCAGGATCAAATATAGGGAGTAATATTTTTGGATGTCGGGGAAGGTTATGTACTCGCCCAGGGATGGCCAGAGAATCTTTGGCCAACCAAGGTTTATTTTTTTGAGGCGGGTTTCCCCTTTCTTCATTATGATCATTGTTATCTTCCATGTCTTTCGATATCAAGACTGAGCATTCTGAGTTAAACCCTTCCTTGTCGGAAAAGTCGTCAAGCTCGGAGCAGTTATTGACTGGTGCTTTGGGGATTAGATTAAGAGGATGTTCTATTTTGGTGAGGGTGAAATCTATCAGATCTTCTACTATGTGGATGAAAACCTGGTTGGGGGTGTCGACCACTAGTCTTCTTACATGTTTTCTATGTGGAAGTAACGAGGCTAAGTGCAACACTCCAATTTATCAGGTGTAATCTCTTGTGATTCTTTTGAACTGGTTCAACTCCTCGTGAGGATGAGCGTAAGGCATCTCAAGGAATAGATTTTCTTCCTTGTGTTGGCGTGAGTTACTCATTTCAAAAGTACTCAGTTTGTGTGGGTTGTCTTGAGAATGAATAGCCATGCATGTGGGCTATATTGAATCTACAGGCTGTCTGAAATATTATGTTAAATATATTGTCATCCATTCATTTTTTGGACATCATTCTATCCCCAATTCTGTTGAGGGGTCATAAATCCCTTTAACTTGACAGTAGGAACCAAACCCTCCACCGAGGCCCAATTAGACTCTGCAACATTTAATGGTGGAATGGTTCTCCAGATATTGCGATCTAGCCAAACGATCGATGGGATTTACGTAGTGATTGGCAGGATGTCTTCTTGTGAAAAATCCTCCTTCTGTTTGAACATTCTCTTTTTGTATTTTCTCTTATATATGGCACCGATACAAGATAAACGCTACTATAAACCAGCTGGGTAACAAAGGGAAAATAACTTAACGACTAAAGAAGGTTGAGTTCAGGATAACCCTTCTGCTCAAGCAACCAGACAGTGATTCTTACACCTACAACAAGCCTAGTACTAATACATTAACCTGCAGGTGTTCCAGTTACTAACTGAGATATGATTATTAGGGGAAAAACATACATGCAATAAATAATCGCAAGAAAAATAGTTTCCTTAACTCTAATCATCAATCACATATTAACACAACGATTTACTTTTTCATCATGAAAGACAAGAACTATAAAAATATTGAATCAGATAACTTATCAACAGATTTAGAGGCTCTTACTCATTACAAAATCCATTCATTAGATAAAATCATAAATAATTCTTCTTCAGATCCATTCACACACGCTTTTGATGAAAAACACAAACTTGTCTCTGGTCTTAAACAAGACTTATCAATTAAGGTAGCTTCGAAATAGTTCTTTACAAATCCAAAAAGGAGGATCTTTGCAACAACCATCGACCTTTTCTAACAGGTCGATCTTCTTATTTATAACATATAATTAACTAAAAATAACTATCAAAGTGCAGCTAAGTAAAACAAAAAATTGCCACATGGCGCTTTCATCGCTCAATCTTCCAAAGTCATCCAATGGTTTCACTTGAGTTGATGACTCTTCTCGTACTCCGTCCATTGGACGAAGAGATCCTTGCATGTGTTGGCATACGGGAACCTATCTTGATCCATCGAGGCCGAAAGGATATCCTTGATCTCTACTACCCATACCCAATATTTGACTATTTTAGCACATAATTGTTGTAGCACTGTCTGATCCTTTATCGGGTGCTCCATGAACTGCTGCACTTTCCCTAGCGCCATATTCTCCACCTTTGTTATCTCTGCAGCTCACAATGAGTCTTGATTGACATGTAATTTGACTATGTCATAGAAGTCAACAAACTCATTGGGTGTGTCGAATTCTAGAAGGTCGATGTCTCTCATCGCTTGGTTGACCTTGGTCTAGCTCTTTTCTCACTCGAACCACTTCTCTTGGATTTCCCGATGAGGTTCTTGTGCCATTCTCACCTAGTATTCGGTTGACTTATTTATACGGTCGATGCTACTATCCCTAAGTACCTGAATTTCATGCTCTTCGATGTCTCGACCCTGCTGAATGACGTTGATGTAGTCCATCCTCTCCACGTCTTGGTGTGCTTTCTCATACCATCTCTCCATATATTTACATGTTTCTGGTGCCATGTTGATGTCTTCTTTGTAATAGACTATTCTTGCAATGAATAGGTGTTGCTCGTTTGCAAATTTATCGTAGCCGTCTTGAAATTCACTTATCAAGAACACCGAGGCCTATGTGGAGTCTTGGTAATGTTTCTCCAAATGGTGTAGATGTTCCAACTCCTTCAACACAATGACCAACTCCTCTTCATCCCTTTTCTCTCTGTCCAGGGTGTTATCTTTGATTTCCATCCCTACGCCGATGAGCTCGGATGTCTTGGCATGCTCTGTGTTAATCAACCTTTCCTCTGTGGTGATGAGGATGGAGCGATCAAGAGTAGTCCTCCTCTTATTGGTGGTTCTCTTCACGATAGCTTTCCTTTTCCAGTCATAGGATATAGCATGTATATCAACAACTTCATCCACGAGTTTGGGGATTTGCTGATCTCCCAAAGTAATCATATTTCCCAGGCTCTCAACAATATATATTTGTTCAAGACTAGGTTCTTGAACCTCCTCCATGTGTTCTGAAGGTCTGACCTCTAGTTGTTGTTCATCGGGAGGTTGAGTAATGGTTGAAATTTAAGCATCGGTGGTAGGCTCTGTACTTACTTGATAATCAACTATTGAGATGTTGATTTCTTTCCGTGGAGCTTCTTCCTTTTGCTTGCCCAACCCTGGCTCATCCATCGGACAATCCAATTGAGTTTTTGATACATCGAGTAGTTCAGAGTATAAGACACTTTCGACCTCTTGGTCATTCTGTGGAGGGCCTTGAATTTCATTGTCAGGAGATGGGGAAGATGCCTTCTCGGGCTCCTTTTCCTCTGTGATCTATGCAGGAGTCACCAGGGACATCTCCAAACTTTCTTCATCATCATATATGCTTATCAATTTGGGGAGGGGGTTTTGTATACTTTATCTCCCTGATATTCTTACTATATCTAGTTGAGCTTGAACATCCCCCGGTTACTTGGAATGTTGTGTTGTAACTTCAGGGTTATCTAACCCAACGATTTCATCAATTTTTATTAGCTCAGGGTCGCTTGGGCCTGCCCAGCTTTCATCTAGGTTGTCGACAGGGGCCCTGGTCATTCCTACAAGATCTGATACATCCTGCAGCTGATCAATTACTCGTTATTCCTATTATATCATGAACAATTCCCTTTCCCGTGCATCCAATGTCATAGGAAATCCTATGTTCTGTGTCGGAGCCACCAGGGGAACCTCTGTTGCTTCTACCACTCAGATTTCTTCCTTGGCTTCAAGGTCCTCTTGAGATGATTTCTATATGGTCATCTCCTCTTCATCTAGGCTCATGGCCCTGAACCTGGTCATTTTGGGGTCGACCATCCTTGCTACCACCTCGTCCTTGTCCTGGGCATTTTTCGTGAATGCTTCATCTTCAAATTTTTCATGGGCATACGACCAGTGGAACAACAGTTGTGAAGCATGTTGCAAGACCAAGCCCTTTGAATATTGCTTGAAAAATCAACCTATCTAGAATATGAACTCGAGTTGGCTCAAACCTTCTTTTTTGGCTTGAGGGGTATCCTTAACCAAGTATAAACCTACATAGAAACCATAGGGTATGAACACTCACTTCTTGTCCTTGACCAGGGTGGTGTTGTAGCCTTGCAAGATGGTTTGATAACATATTTCTCCTACTAAAAGTTGGTACGAGACATGAGCTGGTAGGAGATGTGGTGCTCTGGTGGTCCCAAACACCCTGATGTAGGTGTCCCACTCATCCAATTATTGGTATCCTACCTTTGATATCATTTTCTTGGCCACAGTTGAGAGACATCAAATCGATGTATGGCTCCCTTAAATTGGTCGTCCCGTACCATCTAGTGCTTCGGTTGGTGTACTTCTTGTCCTCCCTCCAACATGAGGCCATCACTTGGTTGGTGTTGTGGCATTCATAGAATTTCACCACAAAGTCTATGTTCAGTCACTCCTCAGGATCTCTAAGCTTGTAGTATTTCTGAATTTCCACCGTTAAGAACACCCCGACACACCCACCATTGTCATCATTGATTAAACATTTATGTGTGTCTATGTGGTCGATGAGTCACTTTAGGACTTCAATACAGGGGAAAAATGGGGTTCTGCTTGCCACCAAATACAGGTATGACCGTCGGATGTTCGGGAACACCTCGTCGTCGAGCACTCTTACATCTAGATCACTGTGTGGGACATATTCTAGGTATTCCTACCAGTTGATCTTGTTAAAGAGTTCTTCCCAATGCGGGAGCGCCGTCTTGGACCCCGTGGTTTCCTTTGTATCTCCAAAGGCTGGAGGCTGAATGAAAACCTTCTTCGTTGTTGTCTTAATGACAGGTTTTGGCCTCAGAGTGTACTCTAATTGTTTTGCGACCCCTGGAGAAGAGCCTTCACCTACCTCTAGTTCTTTCATCTTTGATTCCCTCAGAAACCGTCTTGTGGTTGGGTTTCTTGGCGGCATTGTTCCTGCAACATAAAATAAAATTTTAGAGACTGTGTAAAGAACAAAACCAGAAAAGAAAAAAAATAAATAATATATATATATATATATATATATATATATATATATATATATATATATATATATATATATATATTGTAGCCATGTAAATTCCACAGACTTGGATATATACCTGTAAAGCTTGCTAAAACCTAGTTATTTTGATACTCACGAGATCTTTGTAGCCTTCGAATTACTCATCTTGCTCCTTTGGATGCTCTGAAATTTCCTCGCACGCAAAATGATTTTTTTAACAAATTTGGGTGATGAGTGATATTTTAACAAATCTTTCACTGAATCTCTATAACTTAAATTCATCGTGGGTTGATGGTGGAGGCGCGGGTGGTGATGTGGTCTATTGGTTATTTTAAACGGTTGTTTTGATTGGTGCACAAGGCAGAAACTAATGCGGGATTTGGTATTAATTAGCTCCTTAAATGCTCAAAATCTGATTGTATCTAATGCTAAAACGCCCCATCGTGTCACTCTCTCAGTGGGTGGATCGGGGATCTGCTATGAACGTTTTCATTAATGTCCTTCTACAAAAGCTCTGAAACTGATTAATTTCACCATACAATGCTGTTGTGGAAAAGTTGACTCGGAGGTGTGACTCGGACCTAGGGAAACAAGAATGACTTGAGGTAAAACTAGATCGTACAGTTCTCCAAACAAGTAAATACATGTGGTGTTGAAGAACGATGACCTAATTCTTGTGTATTGATTGGACTCGTAACTTTCCTTAAGTTATTCATTCTAAAACAAACTTTAGATTTCCAATATCGAAAAGATATCCAAGGTTGGTCATCAGCGACATACCTATCAAGTGCTTTCTTCGAATTAGTTTCCTTGAAAAATTCCCGATGCCGAAAAGACATCGGGGATCGACGATCAGGAATATCTTTTAGCACGGTCAGAATTTTTGTTGCAATCCTTTTAGGCTTTCCCCAATTCCGATAAGCGCGTCGGGCATCGGCTATCGATGATATCCTTTCTTTCTTTGTTAGTGTCTATTCCCCTCGTCTTTTACCGATGTCGAAGGGGAATCAACTATTGATGATATCCTCATGCAAGACTTGTCGCAAAGAAAAAAATTCATTGTTCCTATACCGATGACGATCGACGCTCAATGACTGAGGTTTCTCGAGTAGTTATATTCCATCTTTGAGTTCCTTCCAATGTCGAATCTGAGCGCGTCGGGCTAAGTGTTTTGGATTTTGATTCTTTATTCGGGTGTTAAGGCCTTTTAATTCATGGGGTTTCATAAGTTCAAACAAACCTGAATATATGATGAGATTCATGATAATAAGAAAAGACAAAAATTTATCAAAATGAAGTTGAATTAGATAGTGCAAAGATCAAGTGATACCCAAAAAAGTAAAAATTTTATATAGGATTTTTTTGGGTGTGTTGAGTGCTTAACAGAAACCAAGGGGCATAAGTTGAGAACATGGTTAAGGGTTTCTCTCGCCTGATTACATAGAAGATGAATTGACAAGCCTTTGAAACTTATCTTAATCACCCTGCCCCAAGTCAGAGTTTTTTATTGGCAGCTAGCCAAAGGAAGGTGGAAATGTTCGGCCATATACGAGGGTTCTAGACCTTGGACCAGAATGGGTTATCAAATTCGATTCCCAGACACATGGCTACTTGGTAGGATTCCTTGGTGTGGAAGTTCTCATCCCATTTTCCCCCCATCTCGGGATGTCTTATCCCTTTCTGTTGGGCGGGGGGCGGGGGGGGGGGGTGTATTCTTTCAGAACCTCCCTCATGATCTACATAGGGGAATCATTCTAGTCTATAGGCCATTCTGCTAGAGGGATCCAAGATTTTGAACCCCCCAAGCCCTGTTGAGGGTGATCCTCCCAGTATTGAGAAACTTTCTTCTTTAAATCCCCTAGCATTTTTTATTTGATTGTATGAAGTTGTTCATCCGAGATCAGTGCCGAACTTTTATCCCATGTGTCTTCCCCAAAAAGGGTCAATTGTCCATCGTGCATCTCCCAAAAACTCTATTTTCAGAACAACTCTCTATTTTTCTAGGCGTAGTTCCATATTAACGATCCCTTTCATTCTCCTTCTAGTTGAATCCAATCTTGAGGGGAGATGACATTGGCCTATTTCCCCTTCCAAATCCTGTTCCATAACGTTGTTGTGTTTTTTATCCATATCAAAAATAAAATTGCAGCCAGGGCCTGGATTAGCTTTTGTGGCTCTTTTAACACTAAACCTCCTTGAGCCTTTCGTTTACACATTTTATCCCAAGATAAGAGGGCCCATTTTATTTTTCTTTTTTGTCCTCCCCATAGGAATTTTCTCTGTAAAGATCAAATTTTCTGATAGATGTACTCGCGTGCTACCAGCACAGAGAACAATTAAACTGACATATCCATTAGGACTGATTTTGTAAGAAGAATTCTTCTAGGCATAGTGAGGAATCTATGTGTCCATCATTTTAGCCTATTTTCCAATTTATTTATCAGTTCTTTCCACCCCAGATTTCTTATCACTTTTTCCAATAGGGGGGCCCCTAAGTATCTCAAAGGAAGGGAGAATATTTGGAATCCTAAGATTCTAGATATTTTCAATTGTAAGATAATCAAGGTGTTAAATAAGAAGATGTGAGATTTGTCCAAGTTGAGTTGCATTCCCAAGAAATACATGAAGACATCTACGGATTTATTAATGGCTCTAGCTTCCTGCACCTAGGGCTTCCCTAGTAGGAGGGTGTCATAGAAAAATTGTAGGTAGGTTATAGGATTTGTCTGAGGGGAAATTCCCATCCCTTTTAGGTGGCCTTATCTCTAGGAATGCTTCAGGAATATCTTGAAGACTTACTCAAGGATAATGAAGAGGTAAGGAGAAAGGGGATCTCCCTGTATTAGACCCTGGGTGCTACTAAAGGTTGGAGAGGGGGATCCATTTACCATAATAGAAAATAAATCCAAGGAAGAAAGGGACACGATTCAATGTATCCAAGAGGGGGTCGAAGCCGAAGGCCCCCAACATGGATTTTAGGAAGTTCTAATTGATTCTATCATAGGATTTGGTTAATTCAAGCTTTAGGAGCATCCCTAGTTTTTTGCTAGATTGCAAGGAGTGTATAATTTCATGAGTGACTAAAATTCCCTACAGAACTTGTCTACCTTAAAAAAAAAAAACCTTGTTCAAGTCAAATGATTTCCTGAAGTATGGGATTCAACATTTTTTCTATGATTTTGGTTATAATTTTGTAAACAACATTGCATAAAGAAATGGGTCGGTATGTATTTGCAGTGTTTTCTTCCTTTTCCTTGGGGATCAAGGCTATGAAGGTGGCATCGAAAGATCCTATGATTGAATAGTAGGTTCTGGATTCCTCCACCACTTCCCATAATCCTTTTGTGATAATACTCCAGTAGGTTTGGAAGAAATTAGTTGTGAAACCATCTAGCCCTAGGGCATTTACCTGCGGCATTTCCTTCATAGTTAATTCCACCTTTGTCAAGGTCACTTCCCTCAACAGTATTTTTTTTGGTCATCCGAGACTAGTCTTGGAATAGACTGCAATATTAGGTCATTGTTTTCCCTTCTATCTTGAGAAGGCTTTGAGAGAAGTGAGATGAAATTATCCTTGAGGTGCTTCTCTATGTCTTCATGTCTTTTGACTATCACCCCTTTATCCATTTTCAGATAGTGTATCCAGTTTTGGTTTCGGTATTGGAGGAGAGAGTTGTGGAAGAATTTGGTATTCTTGTCTCCCTCTTCAAGCCAAAGAATCATGGATTTCTGTTGGAGCATGATTTCCTCTTATTGGTCCCTTTCTTCAAGATCCTCTCTCGAGGTTTCTTCTTGTTGTTTCCTCTCTGGATCAATCCCATCCTTATTTATTTCTCATTGCACTTGTTCCATATTCCTCTCTGGATCTTTTTTAGCCTCTTGAATATTCCAAAAAACTTATTTATTCCACTTCATGAGGCTTGTTTTTATATGTTTCATCCTCTACTAGAACTGAAACTTTTTTTTCCCATACAACTCTTGATTATATCCCCACCATTCTTTCAGCTTTTGCATGAATTCTGGGTGTTTGATCCAGAACTTCTAAAATCTGAAGAGATTTAGTTGGGATCCTAGACCATAAAACCTCGTCGTCGAGCACTCTTACATCTATATCACTGTGTGGGACATATTCTAGGTATTCCTACCAGTTGATCTTGTTAAAGAGTTCTCCCCAATGTGGGAGTGCCGTGTTGGACCCTGTAGTTTCCTCTATATATCCAAAGGCTGGAGGCTGAATGAAAACCTTCTTCATTGTTGTCTTAATGACAGGTTTCGGCCTCAGAGTGTACTCTAATTGTTTTGCGACCCCTGGAGAAGAGCCTTCACCTACCTCTAGTTCTTTCATCTTCGATTCCCTCAGAAACCGTCTTGTGGTTGGATTTCTTGGAGGCATTGTTCTTGCAACTTAAAATAAAATTTTAGAGACTATGTAAAGAACAAAACCAGAAAAGAAAAAATAAATAAATAAATATATATATATATATATATTGTAGCCATGTAAAATCCACAGACTTGGATATATGCCTCTAAAGCTTGCTAAAACCTAGTTATTTTGATACTCGTGAGATCTTTGCAGCCTTCGAATTACTCATCTTGCTTCTTTGGATGCTCTGAAATTTCCTCGCACGCAGAATGATTTTTTTAACAAATTTGGGTGATGAGTGATATTTTAACAAATCTTTCACTGAATCTCTAAAACTTAAATTCATCGTGGGTTGACAACAGAGGCGCGGGTGGTGATGTGGCCTATTGGTTATTTTAAACGGTTGTTTTGATTGGTGCACGAGGCAGCAACTAATGCAGGATTTGGTATTAATTAGCTCCTTAAATGCTCAAAATCTGATTGTATCTAATGCTAAAACGTCCCATCATGTCACTCTCTCAGTGGGTGGATCGGGGATGTGCTATGAACGTTTTCATTGATGTCCTTCTGCAAAAGCTCTGAAACTGATTAATTTCACCATACAATGCTACTGTGGAAAAGTTGACTCGGAGGTGTGACTCAGACCTAGGGAACCAAGAATGACTTGAGGTAAAACTAGACCGTACAGTTCCAAACAAGTAAATACATGTGGTGTTGAAGAACGGTGACCTAATTCTTGTGTATTGATTGGACTCAGAACTTTCCTTAAGTTATTCATTCTAAAACAAACCTTAGCTTTCCAATATCGAAAAGATATCCAAGGTTGGTCATCAGCGACATACCTATCAAGTGATTTCTTCGAATTAGTTTCCTTGAAAAATTCCCGATGCCAAAAACACATCGGGGATCGACAATCAGGAATATCTTTTAGCACGGTCAGAATTTTTGTTGCAATCTTTTTAGGCTTTCCCCAATTCCGATAAGCACGTCGAGCATCGACTATCGATGATATCCTTTCTTTCTTTGTTAGTGTCTATTCCCCTCGTCTTTTACCGATGTTGAAGGGGAATCAGCTATTGATGATATCCTCATGCAAGACTTATCGCAAAGCAAAAGATTCACTTTTCCTATACCGATGAAGATCGACGCTCAACGACTGAGGTTTCTTGAGTAGTTATTTTCCTTCTTTGAGTTCCTTCCAATGTCGAATTTGAGCACGTTGGGCTAAGTGTTTTGGATTTTGATTCTTTATTTGGGTGTTAAGGCCTTTTAATTCATTGGGTTTCATAAGTTCAAACAAACCTGAATATATGATGAGATTCATGATAATAAGAAAAGACAAAAATTTATCAAAATGAAGTTGAATTAGACAGTGCAAAGATCAAGTGGTACCCAAAAAAGTAAAAATTTTATATAGGATTTTTTTGGGTGTGTTGAGTGCTTAATAGAAACCAAGGGGCACAAGTTGAGAACATGGTTAAGGGTTTCTTTCTCCTGATTACATAGAAGATGAATCGACAAGCATTTCAAACTTATCTTAATCACCCTGCCCCAAGTTAGAGTTTTTTATTGGCAGCTAGCCAAAGGAAGGTGGAAATGTACGGTCATATACGAGGGTTCTAGACCTTGGACTAGAATGGGTTATCAAATTTGATTCCCAGACACAGCTTCTTGGTAGGATTCCTTGGTGTGGAAGTTCTCATCCCATTTTTCCCCCATCTCAGGATGTCTTATCCCTTTCTGTTGGGTGGGGGGGGGGGGTATTCTTTTAGAACCTCCCTCATGATCTACATAGGGGAATCATTCTAGTCTATAGGCCATTCTTCTAGAGGGATCCATGATTTTGAACCCCCCAAGCCCTGTTGAGGGTGATCCTCCCAGTATTGAGAAACTTTCTTCTTTAAATCCCCTAGAATTTTTTATTTGATTGTATGAAGTTGTTCATTCGAGATCAGTGCCGGCCTTTTATCCCATGTGTCTTCCCCAAAAAGGGTCGATTGTCCATCATGCATCTCCCAGAAACTCTATTTTCAGAACAACTCTCTATTTTTCTAGGCGTAGTTCCGTATTAACGATACCTTTCATTCTCCTTCTAGTTGAATGAAATCTTGAGGGGAGATGTTTTTGGCCTATTTCCCCTTCCAAATCCTGTCCCATAACGTTGTTGGGTTTTTGATCCATATCCAAAACAAAATTGCAGCCAAGGCCTGGATTAGCTTTTGTGGGTCTTTTAACCCTAAAGCTCCTTGAGCCTTTGGTTTACACATTTTTTCCCTAGATAAGAGGGCCCATTTTATTTTTATTTTTTGTCCTCCCCAGAGGAATTTTCTCTGTAAAGATTGAATTTTTTGATAGATGTACTCGGGTGCTACCAGCACAGAGAACAATTAAACTGACATATCCATTAGGACTAATTTTGTAAGAAGAATTCTTCTAGGCATAGTGAGGAATCTATGTGTCCATCATTTTAGCCTATTTTCCAATTTATTTATCAGTTCTTTCCACCCCACATTTATTATCACTTTTTCCAATAGGGGGGGCCCTAAGTATCTGAAAGGAAGGGAGAATATTTGGAATACTAAGATTCTGGATATTTTCAATTGTAAGATAATCAAGGTGTTAAATAAGAAGATGTGAGATTTGTCCAAGTTGAGTTGCATTCCCAAGGAAGACATGAAGACATCTATGGATTTATTAATGGCTCTGGCTTCCTGGACCTAGGGCTTCCCTAGGAGGAGGGTGTCATAGAAAAATTGTAGGTAGGTTAGAGGCTTTTTCTGAGGGGAAATTCCCATCCCTTTTAGGTGGCCTTATCTTTAAGAATGCTTCAGGAATATCCCGAAGACTTCCTCAAGGATAATGAAGAGGTAAGGAGAAAGGGGATATCCCTGTCTTAGACCCTGGGTGCTACTAAAGGTTGGAGAGGGGGATCCATTTACCAAAATAGAAAATAAATCCAAGGAAGAAAGGGACATGATTCAATGTATCCAAGAGGAGTCGAAGCTGAAGGCCCCCAACATGGATTTTAGGAAGTTCTAATTTATTCTATCATAGGCTTTGGTCAATTTGAGCTTTAGGAGCATCCCTAGTTTTTTGCTAGATTGCAAGGAGTGTATAATTTCATGAGCGACTAAAATTCCCTACAGAACTTGTCTACCTTAAAAAAAAAAAATCTTGTTTAGGTCAAATGATTTCTTGAAGGACGGGATTCAACATTTTTTCTATGATTTTGGTTATAATTTTGTAAACAACATTGCATAAAGAAATGGGTCGGTATGTATTTGCAGTGTTTTCTTCCTTTTCCTTGGGGATCAAGGCTATGAAGTTGGCATTGAAAGCTCCTATGATTGAATGGGGGGTTATGGATTCCTCCACCACTTCCCATAAGCCTTTTGTGATAATACTCCAGCACGTTTGGAAGAAATTAGTTGTGAAACCATCTGGCCCTAGGGCATTTACCTGCGACATTTCCTTCATAGTTTCTTCCACCTTCGTCAAGGTCACTTCCCTGAACATGATTTTGTTTTGGTAATCTGAGACTAGTTTTGGAATAGACTTCAATATTAGGTCAGTGTTTTCCCTTCTATCTTGAGAAGGCTTTGAGAGAAGTGAGCTGAAATTATCCTTGAGGTGCTTCTCTATGTCTTCATGTCTTTCGACTATCACCCCTTTATCCATTTTCAGATAGTGTATCCAGTTTTGGTTTTGGTATTGGAGGAGAGAGTTGTGGAAGAATTTGGTATTCTTGTCTCCCTCTTCAAGCCAAAGCATCATGGATTTCTGTTGGAGCATGATTTCCTCTTATCGGTCCCTTTCTTCAAGATCCTCTCTCGGGGTTTCTTCCTGTTGTTTCCTCTCTGGATCAATCCCATCCTTATTTATTTCTCGTTGCACTTGTTCCATATTCCTCTCTGGATCTTTTTTAGCCTCTTGAATATTCCAAAAGACTTATGTATTCCACTTCTTGAGGCTTATTTTTATATGTTTCATCCTCTACTAGAACTGAAACTTTTTTTTCTCATACAACTCTTGATTATCTCCCCAACATTCTTTCACCTTTTGCATGAATTTTGGGTGTTTGATCCAGAACTTCTCAAATCTGAAGAGATTTAGTTGGGATCCTAGACCATCCAACCTCGTCGTCGAGCATTCTTACATCTAGATCACTGTGTGGGTAATATTCTAGGTATTCCTACCAGTTGATCTTGTTAAAGAGTTCTCCCAAAGGTGGGAGAGTCGTCTTGGACCCTGTAGTTTCCTCTGTATCTCCAAAGGATGGAGGTTGAATGAAAACCTTCTTCATTGTTGTCTTAATGATAGGTTCCGGCCTCAGAGTGTACTCTAACTGTTTTGCAACCCCTAGAGAAGAGCCTTCACCTACCTCTAGTTCTTTCATCTTCAATTCCCTTAGAAACTATCTTGTGGTTGGATTTCTTGGCGGCATTGTTCCTGCAACTTAAAATAAAATTTTAGAGACTGTGTAAAGAACAAAACCATAAAAGAAAAAATAAATA
>ML797181.1:177436-198294 GCA_009831015.1 Picea engelmannii | reverse complement strand
GTAAATCTTGCTAAAACCTAGTTATTTTGATACTCGCAAGATCTTTGCAGCCTTCGAATTACTCATCTTGCTTCTTTGGATGCTCTGAAATTTCCTCGCACGCAGAATGATTTTTTTAACAAATTTGGGTGATGAGTGATATTTTGACAAATCTTTCACTGAATCTCTAAAACTTAAATTCATCGTGGGTTGACGACGGAGGCGCGGGTGGTGATGTGATCTATTGGTTATTTTAAACGGTTGTTTTGATTGACGCACGAGGCAGCAACTAATGAGGGATTTGGTATTAATTAGCTCCTTAAATGCTCAAAATCTGATTGTATCTAATGCTAAAACGTCCCATCGTGTCACTCTCTCAGTGGGTGGATTGAGGATGTTCTATGAACGTTTTCATTGATGTCCTTCTGCAAAATCTCTGAAACTGATTAATTTCACCATACAATGTTGCTGTGGAAAAGTTGACTCGGAGGTGTGACTCGGACCTAGGGAACCAAGAATGACTTGAGGTAAAACTAGACCGTACAGTTCTCCAAACAAGTAAATACATGTGGTGTTGAAGAACGGTGACCTAATTCTTGTGTATTGATTGGACTCAGAACTTTCCTTAAGTTATTCATTCTAAAACAAACCTTAGCTTTCCAATATCGAAAATATATCCAAGGTTGGTCATCAGCGACATACCTATCAAGTGATTTCTTTGGATTAGTTTCCTTGAATTCCCGATGCCGAAAACACATCGGGGATCGACAATCAGGAATATCTTTTAGCACTGTCAGAATTTTTGTTGCAATCCTTTTAGGCTTTCCCCAATTCCGATAAGCGCATCGGGCATCGACTATCGATGATATATTTTCTTTCTTTGTTAGTGTCTATTCCCCTCGTCTTTTACCGATGTCAAAGGGGAATCAGCTATTGATAATATCCTCATGCAAGACTTGTCACAAAGAGAAAACTTCATTTTTCCTATAGCGATGAAGATCGACGCTCAATGACTGAGTTTTTCTCAAGTAGTTATTTTCCTTCTTTGAGTTCCTTCCAATGTCGAATCTGAGCGCGTCAGGCTAAGTGTTTTGGCTTTTGATTCTTTATTCGGGTGTTAAGGCCTTTTAATACATGGGGTTTCATAAGTTCAAACAAACCTGAATATATGATGAGATTCATGATAATAAGAAAAGACAAAAATTTATCAAAATGAAGTTGAATTAGACAGTGCAAAGATCAAGTGGTACCCAAAAAAGCAAAAATTTTATATAGGATTTTTTTGGGTGTGTTGAGTGCTTAAGAGAAACCAAGGGGAACAAGTTGAGAACATGGTTATGGGTTTCTTCCGCCTGATTACATAGTAGATGAATCGACAAGAATTTGAAACTTATCTTAATCACCCTGCCCCAAGTCAGAGTTTTTTATTGGCAGCTAGCCAAAGGAAGGTGGAAATGTTCAGCCATATACGAGGGTTCTAGACCTTGGACTAGAATGGGTTATCGAATTCAATTCCCAGACACATGGCTTCTTGGTAGGATTCCTTGGTGTGGAATTTTTCATCCCATTTCCCCCCCATCTCGGGATGTCTTATCCTTTTCTGTTGGGCGGGGGGGTATTCTTTCAGAACCTCCCTCATGATCTGCATAGGGGAATCATTCTAGTCTATAGGCCATTCTGCTAGAGGGATCCAAGATTTTGAACCCCCCAAGGCCTGTTGAGGGTGATCCTCCTAGTATTGAGAAACTTTATTCTTTAAATCCCCTAGAATTTTTTATTTGATTGTATGAAGTTGTTCATCTGAGCTCAGTGCCCGCCTTTTATCCCATGTGTCTTCCCCAAAAAGGGTCGATTGTCCATCGTGCATCTCCCAGAAACTCTGTTTTCAGAACAACTCTCTATTTTTCTAGGCGTAGTTCCATCTTAACGATCCCTTTCATTCTCCTTCTAGTTGAATCCAATCTTGAGGGGAGATGATGTTGGCCTATTTCCCCTTCCAAATCCTGTCCCATAACATTGTTGGGTTTTTGATCCATATCCAAAACAAAATTGCAGCCAAGGCCTGGATTAGCTTTTGTGGGTCTTTTAACACTAAACCTCCTTGAGACTTTGGTTTACACATTTTTTCCCAAGATAAGAGGGCCCATTTTATTTTTATTTTTTGTCCTCCCCAGAGGAATTTTCTCTGTAAAGATCGAATTTTCTGATAGATGTACTCGGGTGCTACCAGCACAGAGAACAATTAAACTGACATATCCATTAGGACTGATTTTGTAAGAAGAATTCTTCTAGGCATAGTGAGGAATCTATGTGTCCATCATTTTAGCCTATTTTCCAATTTATTTATCAGTTCTTTCCACCCCAGATTTCTTATCACTTTTTCCAATAGGGGGGGCCCTAAGTATCTCAAAGGAAGGGAGAATATTTGGAATCCTAAGATTCTGGATATTTTCAATTGTAAGATAATAAAGGTGTTAAATAAGAAGATGTGAGATTTGTCCAAGTTGAGTTGCATTCCCAAGGAAGACATGAAGACATCTACGTATTTATTAATGGCTCTAGCTTCCTGGACCTAGGGGTTCCCTAGGAGGAGGGTGTCATAGAAAAATTGTAGGTAGGTTAGAGGCTTTGTCTGAGGGGAAATTCCCATCCCTTTTAGGTGGCCTTATCTCTAGGAATGCTTTAGGAATATCCCGAAGAATTCCTCAAGGATAATGAAGAGGTAAGGAGAAAGGGGATCTCCCTGTCTTAGACCCTGGGTGCTACTAATGGTTGGAGAGGGGGATCCATTTACCAGAATAGAAAATAAATCCAAGGAAGAAAGGGACATGATTCAATGTATCCAAGAGGGGTCGAAGCCGAAGGCCCCCAACATGGATTTTAGGAAGTTCTAATTGATTCTATCATAGGCTTTGGTCAATTCAAGCTTTAGGAGCATCCCTAGTTTTTTGCTAGATTGCAAGGAGTGTATAATTTCATGAGCGACTAAAATGCCCTACAGAACTTGTCTACCTTAAAAAAAAAAACCTTTTTCAAGTCAAATGATTTCCTGAAGGATGGGATTCAACATTTTTTCTATGATTTTGGTTATAATTTTGTAAACAACATTGCATAAAGAAATGGATCGGTATGTATTTGCAGTGTTTTCTTCCTTTTCCTTGGGGATCAAGGCTATGAAGGTGGCATTGAAAGCTCCTATGATTGAACGGGATGTTCTGGATTCCTCCACCACTTCCCATAAGCCTTTTGTGATAATACTCCAGCAGGTTTGGAAGAAATTAGTTGTGAAACCATCTGTCCCTAGGGCATTTACCTGCAACATTTCCTTCATAGTTTCTTCCACCTTCGTCAAGGTCACTTCCCTCAACAAGATTTTTTTTTGGTCATCCGAGACTAGTTTTGGAATAGACTGCAATATTAGGTCAGTGTTTTCCCTTCTATATTGAGAAGGCTTTGAGAGAAGTGAGCTGAAATTATCCTTGAGGTGCTTCTCTATGTCTTCATGTCTTTCGACTATCACCCCTTTATCCATTTTCAGAGAGTGTATCTAGTTTTGGTTTCAGTATTGGAGGAGAGAGTTGTGGAAGAATTTGGTATTCTTGTCTCCCTCTTCAAGCCAAAGCATCATGGATTTCTGTTGGAGCATGATTTCCTCTTATTGGTCCCTTTCTTCAAGATCCTCTCTCAGGGTTTCTTCCTGTTGTTTCCTCTCTGGATCAATCCCATCCTTATTTATTTCTCATTGCACTTGTTCCATATTCCTCTCTGGATCTTTTTTAGCCTCTTGAATATTCCAAAAGACTTATTTATTCCACTTCTTGAGGCTTATTTTTATATGTTTCATCCTCTACTAGAACTGAAACTTTTTTTTCCCATACAACTCTTGATTATCTCCCCACCATTGTTTCACCTTTTGCATGAATTCTGGGTGTTTGATCCAAAACTTCTCAAATCTGAAGAGATTTAGTTGGGAGCCTAGACCATCCAAGCATATTAGGGATATTGGCCAATGATATGAACCATAAATAGGTCTAATGTCCCCACCTAATGCTTTATTTTGTTGGAAAAAGGATTTTGAGACTAGAAATATGTCTATCCTTTCTGCTATGTAAATTCTCCATCCTCTCAAGTTGCTCTAGGTATATCTACCTTCTGAACGGATTATGTCTATTAGTCATAGTTGGTCAATGAGTTCCTTGAAGGATTGGTCCTCCAGGCTAAGACACCTTATGCCTCATTTCTTGTATTCCAGGGAGGTTATCATATTAAAATCCCCTTCTACAATCGATGGTTGATATTTCATGCTTGTTCCTATCTCCTTAAGCTTGCTCATGAAATATATCTTGTCCCCCAGAGCATGGGGACCATAAACCTACGAGATTGTTCCTTGATACGTAGACCCTTTAATCTTGTATGAAACGGTTATTATCCTTCTTGACTGATTTATAATCTCCAATCCGATTTAATTTAGGTTCCAAAAGAATGCTAGACCATGCTTTGGATTCCATGCTTTTCTTATTACATTTAATTTATTGCAAAATTACTATGTCCATATTTTCTTGTTCAGTGTATTTCTTAGGATTCTATGTTTTGTAGTACCATTAAGACCCCTAATATTCCATTAAAGGATTTTCATAATTAAATTTTGGTTTGAAGGAGGAAATACCTATCTGGTAGTCCCACCACTTGGACCGAATCTATGAGAAAAGGCAATGTTTCTTCCATAAATTGCTTATGCGGATTTTGACTTTTTTTCCTCTCTTAGCCTCCATCTTTCTTGGGGTTCTTTATGGATTTTAATTTTATACCCAAGTTTCCAGACGAGGAGGTTGTATTTTTCATAATTGGTTCTTTTCTTTTTTTCCCGAGCAATTCTTTGTGGAGTCGATGAAGTTTTCCTACTTCCATATTATTTATTTATTTATCTCCATGGACCTCTATTAGCGCATGCAGGTCCACCTGCATTCCTTCTGAGTCAGAGGCGTGGTTAATATCTTCCTTCATTGGGTCATCTTGTGCATCCTCCTCCTCTTGCATATGGACTTCCCGCCTCTCGATTGGTAGGTTTTTTGTGATTTCCTCTGTTTTCCAATGTTTCTCTATTTCTTCCTTTTTTGTCACATTATTCTCCTGGTTGGGGAGTTCCTTCTCTATGTCTATTTGCGCTCCTTCCTGGTTGGCTTCCTTCTCTTCTTGTTCTTCTAAGATTTGGAATTTGTTTGCATATTTTCTGGTTGCTTCCCCTAGGTTTCTATTTCCTCGGTGCCCCACCTTTCTTTTGTTGGGCGATTTTACGAAGCCTTATGTGTCCTTCTCCTCCTTTCCTTTGTTAGTTATCATAGATTATTTCTAGGGGCAATCTCAAAATAGATTTCTGTGTTCGTGGAATTTCCGGTAGCAGAATGGGATGTTCTCATAGTCTATGGGTTGACACCATTCATTATCTTGGAATGAAATAGTGATTGACTCAGGGAGAGAGGTTTTCACGTTCATGTAGACACATATTCTAGCATAGGAGGGGTAATTAGCCACTTTTGTTATTTATGAGATTTCAACAAAGGATCTTAACGTGTCACTGATTCTTGCCAATGTTTCTAGGTGCCAAAACTCATGGGGTAGGGAGTATAGTCTGATCCAGACAAGGGATGCAGTGAAGTCCTCCTTTTCTGGGGAAAAACACTTAGAATAGTACCTAAGGCGGAGCCCCTCTGAGTTAAATAAACACGGTCTCTCATCAAATATTTGGTTCCTTTTCTCCAAGTAGGTGAACACTGTTTTGAAGAAACCTTTGGATATGAGCTTTAGGCTTATTTCTTCTTTGACTTTCCTTTTCTATTTGATCCAAACCAGCAGTGCTTTCTCCATGGGCTAGATCCCCATGAATTTACCAATTAGAGCATGGTCTGTCATATATTGAATGTAGTCTCCTACCAGTGGTGAAGTGACCTCGTACCTCGGGTTCTCTATTGTTTTATCCATATGCCCATTCTTTAATTTCTTGTAGGATGGTTTGCTTGTACCTGATTCGTTTTTTGTTGGGTCAGCTTTTGTTTGGTTCCCTCAGTTTGTGCCATGAGGATGTCATTTGGCGGCTTGTTGATGCCTCCTACTACTGCGTTCTTAAAAGATTTTTTCAGTTCATTTTCTATGGTTGCTTCTACTGCTGCATCCAAACCCTCCACCCCCATTACACCTATTGTCCTTACTTCCTTAATCTGAACCCTAACCTGGTCCTCCTTCTTGCTCCATCTTCCTCAATCATTTTTTATGGTTCCCTAATTCCATGTAGTTAATGCTAAAGTGATTATCTATTAATATTGTAAATATATCTATACTTTAGATTATGTTTCAATAATTATCTTCCTTTTGCTTGTATATGATACTTTTCAATAACCTCAAGGTTGTCAGGATATATCCTAAGTTGCGGATGTCACTTGAATCTTGCATGAAATGAAATTATAATGAAGAATTATGTTAACTTGTAACTTTTTGCAACATGGTACATTTATATTACAAATGATTTAATAAGTAATTTGTTTTTTGTATTTTGCTAACTTGCAACTTTTCACATCAAGTTTTATTTATATTATAAATAATTTAATCAATTAATTCGATCCTTATTATTAAAAGTGTGTTGGTGAAATAAATTTATTAAATATGGATGCACTCTAAAAGTTTTAGGTTTTTCACGAGAGGAGCTTTGTTCAAAATGGTCGAAAATTCAAAAGATTGCATATTTTAGTGGTGGAAATCACATATTTTAGGAGTTGTCAAGTTTTTGAGAGTGTTGAATTCATTTATGCATTTAAAAACACAATTTAAGTAATGTAAAATTGTGATTTAACCAACAATTTTGTTTTCATATTCTACTAATAATTATAAAAACAAAAACATAAAACATTTAAACTACATTTTAAGTATGTATAACATCAATAAATATAAAATTAATTATCAACAAGTCTTCCATAATTAATTTGTTAAAAACATTTATTTCAATAAATTAGGAATGAAGTTCATGAAACTTGAATGAAATGAATTCAAAACGTGCTTTGAAAACATGTATAACATCAATAAATACAAAATTAAGTATCAAGAAGTCTTACATATTCAATATCTTATAATATTCATGAAGTTCATGAAGTTTGACTGAAATGAATTCAAAATGTGCTTTGAAAATATGGATGAAACGCACATGAAATGAAGAAAGACAAACATGGTTTTAACCTTCATAAAATGAAATTATAATGAAGAATTATGGAAACTTGCAACTTTTCACACTATCATTTATTTATATAATAAATTATTTAATAAATTAATTTGATTTTTATAAATGATTTAATAAATTAATTTAATCTTTATATTATATTACAATTTTTTTATATGAAAGTTCATTTATATTACAAATGATTTAATAAATTAACTTGATTTTTATATTACTTTAATTTTTAAAATTAAGAAGAATGTGTTCGTAAAAAACCTATTAAGTATGTATAAAATCAATGAATATAACATTAGAAATTAAAAAAATCTTAAATACTTAATTTATTAAAAATGTTCTTTTTTAAGTTTTTATCAAATAATGTAAACTTTCAACTTTTCACTCAAAAGTTTATTTATATTACAGTTTAATTTAATTATATTAAGAATGTATTGGCAAAAGAAACTTATTAAGTATGTATAAAATCAATAAATATAACATCAAGCATAACAAAATATTAAATACTTAATTTATTAAAAAAATGTTTTTTAGTTTTTACCAAAAACAATGTAAACTTTCAACTTTTCACACAAAGGTTCATTTATATTACAACTTAACTTAATTATATTAAAAATGTAGACATTTAATTTATTAAAAGTGTTTTTTTATACATCTTACAATGGATAAATTTTTTATGGTACAAATTGTTGATATTATAGTAGCTGCAGGAGGTATTAACCTTCATGTGTAATCCTGACGAGAATAGAATATTCCGGGAAGCAAGAAGAAACTCTAAAGCATTGAACATAACTCTAGAAGACAAGTCGGCTAAAGGAAATATTTAATATTGAGTGTTTATCCTCCAGAATGAGAAGTCGTCCCAGACAACTAAGGAGAAATAATATAAATACAAGATGCTAGAGATCAATTTGAGGACACATCTCACAACTATACAAATGTAAGAGTGCGCACTGTAGAAACTGAGTAAGTGTGCAAGTATGGAGAGTAGCTACAGCTGCAACTACTGCAACCTGTATTCTCGGTTTAGGCTAGGACTTTCTATTGGTTATGGTTTGGACTTTCTTCCTTCTGTGCTAGCTTTGGAGATAGGTACACTACATTGATTGGCTATTAGGCCTAGGGTTTGCTTCCAAAATCATTCTCTATCAAGGTTAAGGTGCTCGGGGGTGGCTTCGGCCTATGTTTGGGTGACAATATTGTTATATTGTCTATGGTTAAACTAGCAAATCTATTATTTCTAACAAGTTATGGGCCCACACTATCTTTGGACAGTCTAACCACTGGAAGATAGATTGGGAGGATTTGCTCAATTACAGTTGCAGTTGTAATCAGTTTTTGCTGCAACAATGAAACCCTAACCCTCTTGTTGAGGCACCTTAAATGAAGAGATTGACCTAATTTATGGATATCCTAGTGCACCCTAACCCAACACACCTCCTGGTACTCTCAGCAAGCTAAGATGCCAAGTTTGAGTTTTTGGTCAAGTCAAAGGTTGACCAAGTCAAAGCAGTCATGACTTATTCGATGAAGTCAAAAAACAAGTTAGAAGGGGCTTCTAAATTCAGAGCATGGAAGAAAAGGATTGATCTCATCCTTGCCAAGAATAAAGTGTTGAATATCGTGAAAGGAAAGATCATGGAACCACAGTTTGAAGAAGGAAAAGAGAAGGAACCTCAGGACGTTGCAATTATGGAGAAGTTCAAGGACAGTGACATCAATGCCATGTGTATCATAGTGGACTCTGTAAAATACCACTTGATACCCTACATCTCTCATCTTGAATCATCTAAGAATATGTACGATGCCCTAACTAACCTCTTCTCAGTCAAAAACATTGGACAAGTAATGATTCTAAAGAATGAGCTCTGTGACATGAAAATGAATGATGATGACAACATAACATCATACTTTGTGAGAATCTCTCAAATAAGAGATCAACTACAAGCTATTGAAGAAATCATTTCAGAGAAGGAACTGGTAAATATAATACTCAATGGTCTTCTCAAGACATGGGATTCATTTGTTGTAAGCATGAACACAAGGAAGGAGTATCCCACATTTGAATAACTTTGAACTTGTTGTGCACAAGAAGAATCAAGGATTAGCGCAAAAGAGAAATTCCAAAGGAAATATGATGATCAATCCTAAACAACAATGTTCAAGAAATTTAGGAATAAGAAGAAGTTTGACTTAAGGAAGAAACCAAATCAAGAGAAAGATATGTCAAAAATACAATGCTTCAACTGTCGAAAATCTGGTCACTACAAGAATCATTGTCCCAAGTTAAAGAAAAGGAAAGAAACACACGAAGCATTAGTTGTTGAATAAAGGGAACCCTCAAAGAAGGCCAACCAGGATAAAACATACTTCTTCTGCTAAAATAAGGTAACAATATTCTTCATAGTTCTTGTACATACCATGTTTACATAGTTTTGGTACATATCTTTCATATCTATTTCTTAGAAGATAAGATGTTCAAGTGAAAAAATACCTATGGAAGAATAACAAGATAAGGATTGATATCACAATGACTACAAGTCAAGAAATACACATGAAAAGATGAAGTACATTGACAAGCCTTGGTAACAATTTCCATGGAAGCTATTATATAAGTAACAATTGACAGATAAGATGAAATCAAAATCAAACTTGGAGAGACCCAGAAGAAGTCAAAACATAAAGAAGTCATCAATCAAGAGGAAATTAGAAAAAGACTTGTGACACTTTGTAGAAGGCAATAAGGATGCAGACAAAAGTGTGGACTCTCTTAGATGGAGGGATTTGATTCTATAATTCCAAAAGAAGAGCATACATGCATGTATGAAGCAAGGATTAGGAGGGAGCTAATCCTAAATAATATGATCCATTGAGGATTATCAAGTATCTATCCATGTTCCAATTGAAAGTAGCAGCCATGAAAAGAAACACATGTTCAGTTTGAATTTAGAAGAAGTCTTCTTCGTAAATAAGCCTTAAAGTATCCTTGATTGTCCATCTACATCCATGATCCTATGATTAAAGGAAGAAGTTGGAATCTTCACGGAATGGAATCTATTGAAGAATCCATGGACCCAAGAGATAAAGTGAAACATGAGGAAAAACATGAATATTCCAAGAAAGAAAGAAAATCCAGAACAACAGTTATTATACCGAAAATCACAAAGACTACCAGCTTGGTTTGAACCCACTAGAAGAAATCAAGCAGAAGAAATGGAAGTTATGATGAAAAACATTATATGTAAGAAATTGTGAAAAAGGTTTATGAATGGAAGCATTGCGAGATTCAGAACTATAGGTGCTTCCAGAAGGAAGACAAGACTATGATAATAGCTTGTTCCCGTAAACTAGATATACCTCAATCATAGCTATTATATCTCTTGCAATATCCATGAATTTAAGTTTACATTAGTTGGTTGTAAAAGATTGTTCTTCCCAATCAATCATTTGAGGAAGAAGCTTATGTAACGAAATCTCAAGGTTTTGAGGTATACCAGAAAGAGACCCATGTATGAAGATATAAGAAGACCTTGTATGGATTCAAATGACTTGATGTAGAGTATCTCATATACAAAAGAAGCGTGGTGAAAACTTTCTATGACAGAGATATTGTATTAGAACAGTTACTCAGAATTTTGGTATGATGGATTGTTAATCCATGGAAAACTCTCATGATGATAGAAGAAGTGCTACTTGAATATGTTTCATTTGAGCCTTTCCACGATGCCATGAGCTAGAAGGAAACATAAGTGTTGAATTTGACCATGATATATTGTAATAATTAGAGCTATATGAAGCCTTCAGAGAAAACATGTGTTCCATGACAGACCGAAGTTCATTGAGATCAAACATTACATTCTCCATGATGAATTCTAGAAAAGAGAAGTGGTTCTCCAATATATATCTCCACAGATGAGCAGATAGTAGATATTTTGGTAAAACCTCTATCCAAGATGAAAATTTTGCAAGCTGAGGCTCGTGGAGATGAATTCCCTATTGAAAAAGGAAGAGATTACTCCTAGGTTGGGAGGGAGAACTGATGTGTTATTGATTTATGGACAGTCATTTTTCAGTTCAAAAAATGGTCCAAGATGAGCAATTCCTTTGCAATTTGGAAAGTGGTTTGAGATTTCTGACAGACAGGCATTTTCCAGTTTGGAAAATGGTCCAGATCAGATAGTCATTTTAATAATGAAAATGGTTCGATATATTGTTGATGTACCATAGACAATGATTCCACTTGTGGCCAATGTGGGGGAATGGTCTAGGACAATCATTCTTCTTGGAAATCACTCTTAGTAGTGGTCAAGTAGAATGGTTTTCCTCACTGGGCAGTCATTCTTTCAAAGTTCACAGTTGTAAGCAGTTTCAAAGAATGGTTTGTTTTTTAGGTTAGTGCAGGACAATCATTTTCGTTAGGAAATGGTTCGGACAGTCATTCCCTAGGGAAGACTCATTCTCTCTAGGTTTCACTATGATTAGTGCCAAAGGAATGGCCCAATTAGGTGAATGGTCCAAGTCCATCAATCAGGGACATGCATTCCCTAGGGCAGACTCATTCTCTCTAGGTTGCACTATGACTAGTGCCAAAGGAATGGCCCAGTTAGGTAAATGGTCCAGGATCATAAATCAGGGACAATTATTCTTCTATTCTTGAGAAGAATAGTCCAGATAGCCCATGGCTGATGTTTTAATTTCTGAGGGAAGATTCTCTTTCAGATATCACATATGTGAGTGGATGAATGACCCATATGAATCAATTTATATCATGATATTGTTTCTATGCAGGTTTATATCAGATGATATGATTTATATGGAGATGGTATGTCTCTGGACAATAGATGTATGCTACTATGGTGGATGTGTTCCACTAGTTGTGACTATGTGTCACTAATTAAGTAGTTGTGTGCTACTTGGTGTGGTTGTGTACCATTGGATAGTAACTGTGTACTACTATGGATAGACACAGTTGTGTTCTATTGAATGACATTGTTCTAATTTCCATGTAGACTATCAATAGTGTTGAAAATGATTAACAACTAGATGGATAGTCAATGTACTAGTGGACAGATATTCTCTAGGTAGAAAATGGTCCAGGACATTTATTCTTCTAGGATGTATGTCTGGATTAGAATAATAGTCTATGTAGCCCATGGTGTGGCTTCCAACATCTGTTGGAATAGTTATTCTTCTAGGAAATATGTCTGGATTAGAAGAATGATTATTGTATCACTCTGTGGAGTGAGTGACTTATTCAACATCATGCCTGATTACTCGAATGGAGTATGGTTTCGAGAGATGATGTAGTTGATGCTATCAATTGATATTGATAGTGATGATGTTGCTCGTGATATAATCATGAGATATCCTATATGTCCATGATGATGTTACTGGTTGAATGGTATGTTTGTACTCAAGACCATTTCCTTCAATACCTCCTTATCTAGGAGGGAGTGTTGATATTATGGTAGTTGTGGGAGGTATTAACCTCCACATGTAACCCTGATGAGAAAAAAATATTCTGGGAAGTAAGAAGAAACCCTAAACCATTAGATATAACCCTAGAAGACAAGTTGGCTAAAGGAAATATTTAATATTAAGTGTTTAGCCTCCAAAATGAGAAGTCGACCCAGACAGCTAAGGAAAAAAAATATAAATATAGGACGCTAGAGCTCATTTTGAGGAAATAGCCTGCAACTGTAGAAATGTAGGAGTGTGCGTTGCAAAAAGTGAGTAAGTGCACAAGTCTGGAGGGTAGTTGCAACTGCAGCAATTGCAAACTGTATTCTCATTTTAGGCTAGGAATTTATATTGGTTATGGTTTGGAATTTATACCTTGTGTGCTAGCTCTAGAGAGAGGTATGCCTCATTGATTGGCTATTAGGCCTAGGGTTTTCTTCCAGAATCATTCTCTGTCAAGTTTAAGGTGCTTGGGGGTGGCTTCGACCTATGGTTGGGTGACAATATTTCTATATTGTCTATGGTAAAATGAGCACATCTATTATTTATAACAAAAATTAAGTGGATGAAACCTACATGAAATGAATAAGTGGCTTGAAACTTGCATGAACTGAAATTATCATAAAAATTGTGGGAACGTACAACTTTGCTCATCAAATTTAATTTATATTTCAAATGATTTAATAAATTAATTTGATACGAACTTACAAATTTTCACAACAGAATTCATTTATATTACAAATGATTTAATAAAATATTTTTTTTTTAATAAATTAAACACTAATAAATATAAAATTATAAAAAAGTATAACTATTAATAAAACCTATATCTATATATTAAACTTAACCTAGTAATATAGAACATGGCAAACAAACTTATCCAAGCTTAAACTTCAATACAATGCATTGCAAGCACATGTAATCAATACAACCTTCTTGGATCCAGTGAGCAACGTTAAAACCTTGGATCCGCAGTGCACAACGCAGTGACAAAATACTCCACGCTACAAGTTTCGTCACTGAACTCTCAGGACTTGTCATGCAGTTCACAAACTACACAAAATTTTGTGCGTTGTAATATAAAATGCTTTAAGAAATATTTATAAATGCAGAATGACAAACTACTATGGTTAGCACATAAACTCATAAATACAAATTGCTTCATATTAATAAACTTCAACGCATTGCGCATGGTTAAAGAATACAATAACTAAGATGATCTTTGGCTCCAATGGCTTATTCTACTGATTTTACAGACATAGAGATTGTGCTCAGACTTCTTCAACTCCTCAGTTGTTGTTGTTAATCTTCTACCTCTTTGCCTCTTCTTTGTATTACTTTGCATCATCTGATTAATTAAAAGACTCAGAATTATACGGACTCTGACCTTGAGTTCCTACATAAGCTAAGACTAACTTAACATTAAACACTACCATTAATACGACTGAATCTTCAACCACTTAATTGAACTCGAGAAGATAAAGATCGGCTATATTAATAGCTTCTCCGCTTGCCGAATGACTTTGAGTAAATGTGCGACTTTGCACTTGCAGACTGTGAGACTGACTGACTGACAATTTGGATACTAACAGATTGAATAACAGACAAATCGGTGGTGACATGAAGATCTCATCGACTTGTAATTACTATTTCCAACACTCCCCCTTAGTTATAAGTAGGTGAGATTACAAAATAAAATAACATAAAAAATTTGAATTTTTATTTTACTGCCACTCATATGTTACTGCATAGACTCCCAGACTACTGCGCAAATGTTGAAATGCATCTCTTGCTAAAGCCTTTGTAAAAATGGTTGCGACTTGTTCTTTTGACCTACAAAAATCCAAACAGATCTCTTTGTTATTCACCAATTATCTGATAAAATGATACCTTGTATCAATGTGTTTAGTTTTCTTGTGAAACACATGATTCTTTGATAACATGATGGCTGAATTGTTGTCACAAAATACTATTTTTGGTTCATGTTGTTCCTACAACAAATCTTTTAATATTATTCTCATCCAAACTGCTTGACAAGTTGTGCTTGTAGTTGTGATGTAGTCTTCTTTTGCTGAAGAAAGAGTCACTATGGGTTGCTTCCTTGATGCCCATGATACCATACTTGTTCCAAAATGAAATGTGTACCCAAAGGTACTTTTCCTGTCATCTATGACGCCTCCACAATCATTGTCAGTGTATCCAATGAGTCTGAAGTCTTCTAAAGTGGATTACTTAATGCCAAAATATTTGGTTCCATTCACATATCTCAGGATTCTCTTTCCTTCCTTCCAATGTGATTCTTTTGGAGCTTCCATGAACCTTGAAATTACACTCACTCAATATATAATATGAGGTCTTGTCATTGTGAGATACATAAGACTTCCTACCAGTCTTTTAAATAGTGTGGGGTCCACCTTGGACCCTTTATCTTCCTTTCTTAACTTCAATCTTGTTATGGCAGGTGTTGGTGGTGCTTTGGAATTTATCATATTGAATATTTTCAATATTTCATGTGCATATTTAGACTGTGAGATTAATATGCCAGTTTTTGACTCGTGAAATTCAATTCCCAAAAAGTATCTCATAAGCCCTAAATTAGTCATTTCAAATTCATCCTTCATGACTGACTTAAATTCTTCTATGCCAAAATTACTTGTAAATATCAAATCATCCACATATAGACAAACAATTAGCATATTACCTTGATTATTTGCTTTGATGTACAGTGTTGGCTCACTTTCACTTCTCTGAAATCCATTCTATGTGAGATAGGAGTCTATGCGACTATACTAAGATCTCGAAGCTTTTTTTAACCCATACAGTACTTTCTTCAATCTGTACACTTTGTCTTCTTGTATTGGAACCTATTAACCTTGTGGTTGTTCCAAATATACTTCTTCTTCCAAGTTTCCATTCAAAAATGTTGACTTTACATCCATCTAATAAACTTGCCACTTGTACTACATGGAAATTTCTAACACAGATCTGACTGTGTCCCTGCGCGCAATTGGTGCAAATGTTTCATTGAAATCAATTCCAGGTTGTTGTGTAAAGTCTCTTGCAACTAACGCTTCCTTGTAATTTTGTACATTTCCTTCTACATCTTGCTTGGTTTTATAAATCCACATGACACTTATAACATTCTTATCTTCAAGTACATGTACCAATTTCTATGTTTGATTGTTCTCTATGCATCTGATTTATTCATCCATGGATTGTGCCCATATATCAACTTTGATAGCTTCTTCAGAGGTTAATGGATCATCTATTTGTGAAAACAAAGCAAAAACTGAAAATGAATTTGTTGCATCTTCATTATAGATTTCGTGAAGACTTCTTGTCTTTCTTGGTAACATACTTGCTAATGTTGTATTTGGAGATGTAGAACTTCTCAGACTGCTTGCTGGTTTTTTTTACGCTCTAGGTGTAGACTGTGTATCAGCTATTCTTACTGGAGTACTCTGCGATGTGGTTTGCGTCACAGTGCTAGGTGTAGAAGGGATTGTGCATTGACTTGTACACGGTGTTTGAAACATATATTCTTCTTCTTTAGTTTCATCATGTGCCATAAAATTAATGATCTTAACTATATTCTCTACACTACCATTCCATGCTTCAGTCTTAACAAGTTGAACATCGTGACTGATTATGACTTTTCTTGCGACAGAGTCATACAACTTGTATCCTTTTGTTTCTTCAGAATATCCAACAAATATGCAATTATTTATTTAATAAATAAAAATGTAAGAAAATAAAAGTCAAGAGTCCATCCAAATCAATAAACAATTCTTTCATTATATAGAAAACAATGGTGCATGTTTTTCCCTTGATAGGGAATTGGTCTCATGGAATGTGGGGAAAGGTGAAAGGGAAAGGATTGGAATAAATCCCTGGGTAGGTAGAGGAAATGACTATACAATTTTGGAAGTAGCGATTAATGTTTTTCATAGAGAAGGCCTTTTCAACTTGTCACAAATTGCCTCTCCTGAACCCTCTTCCATATGATATCAATATTAGACGAAGGTAGAGAAGTTAGGTTTGGAAGGCTGCGACAAGATTCAATGGAGGTATATACAAAAAAACTTAAGCTAAGTCATGTTCAAATAAATGAAACAAAAGATGAGTTGGTTTGATCCAAGAACCTAATTTTAGGGATTTATACTCCAAAATTAGGTTATAAAGAAATGCATGCTCCTAATAGGCCAGAGGAAGTCCAATAGTGGTGGAAGGTGATAGTTAAATTATATCCCCTTTAAATACTAAAATATTTAAGTGGTTCTCAATAAAAAAAACAAGCCTTGACTTGGAAAATACTTCAAAAGAGGAACAAACCTAGGCCAAGTAAGTGTATTCTCTATATAAATTAAGAATAAAATGTAAGTCATCTTCTTATATTTTTCCCTTGATCTAAATAAGTTCGGAGTGAGATGGATTCTTGGATAGGTAAGAAGGACAACTGGAAAGAAAATTCAATAGAAGAATGTCTAAGACAATGGATACAAAATCCCAAACTCAAATACTTTAAAAGTCTTCCTTTAATCACTTCATGGGGCATCTAGTTAGTTTGAAATGCTAGAATCTTTGAGGATAGGTAGATTCCCCCTTTCCATTGTGCTTCTCAAGAAAAATATGTATTTCCTAGTTTGAAAACTAGAGCTAAAGTCTCTATGCAAAGAACAATGACCAATACCTTAATAGACAAAATTGGAGCTTCGAGGTATTTTGATGGAACTAGTCAAGGTGCCTCTAAAAGGAATGGAGTTGGTGGTATTATACATCGTGACACACACACAACATAATATGCAAGGCCGAATTAGGGCAAGGGTCCAACAATTTTGTTAAACTTCTTGCTTCAAAAAATTTCGTTAAATTGGAAACATACTAAGGGAAAACCAAAATTTAAGGTGTTTGGTGACTCATTGATTATTATCAATTGGATGACAAGAAAAAATAGAATAGAAAACTTGGTATTGAGCCTAATATTTGATGAAGTTAAAGCATCCCTATTTGTATTAAACTCAATTTTCTTTGAACTTGTCTATAGAGAGCTTAACATGAAATCATAACTCTTATAAAAGGAAGGGTTGTAGTTGGTTGAAGGTATAAGGATCCATATGAAAATCAAGGATGTTGTTACTCTTCAAGAACATTTTTTCAACATTTATATCTAATAACTCCATGGTGAGTTAGTGTTCCAATAAGGAACATGATATTAATGAAAAATCTCCATGATCAAGTATATGGTTATTATGTATCCATCTCAATTACACTAATATGATTTTTACCCAATATAGCTATAGGGAAAGCTGCATGCTTTAATATGATTTTCCCTATATTATTCTTACCTATAATTTTTTCCTTGGTATACCAATAAAAGATGGATAATATATATGCTATATTTGTATTGAATTTCTTAATTTTTTTTTCTTAATATAAATAAAAGATGGATAATATATATATATGATATATTTGTATTGAATGTCCGATTGAAATTTTTTATAAAGCAATTTTTTAATATTTTGTGATAAAGTACGATATTAAAAGAATTATTTTAAGTAATTCATTCATAAGATTTTTTTTTATTTAAAAAAAATAGAATATGTTTTTCTATATACTTTTAGTATTAAATTTTCTTTCATCTTACATTAAAAACAAAATACGAAATTCCAATGAAGATTTCTTTCTCATTAGAAATCCTCCACATGTGTTTCACTTAATCAAATTGAAAGCCCACTCTCAAAAGTAGGCGATATTGGGAGGAGTATCTCATAACATCCCATGCAAATTATAAGTGGTGGAATATAATGGCTTTTATGTGAAAGTTGAATCAAAACAATATCCTAGGAAAAGGATGTAAAGAATTGGGGGAATTCTTATAAGGGATTGAAGATTAATAATGTACAAGTTATATCCAATGCATGGGATTTGTGGGTGGGTGAATAGGTTGTAAAGAAGAAAATTTCCATTTGTGGGTGGGTGGATAGTTTGTAAAGAAGAAAATTTTTGTTTATATTTATAAGGGTTAAAGTGGTTTTTTTTTTTTTAACGAAAACGGTTATGTTGCATTAAGCGTCTTTTTGGCCAGCCAGAATCAGAAAGTTACAAATCTGAAGAAGATTGGTGACCTCTAATAGTGCTGCCAACCTTCTTGTGAACGTCTTGGGGAACCAATCCCCTCTGCCTCTTGAGCTAATTCGAGAGTATGACAAAGGGTGCATACATGAGTAAATTCTCACAAATTGTGAACATAGCAAAATACAGAAACAAAGAATTATATCGAGGGTGTTGAACTTTTCCCCTTAATGTAGGGGTCCAGCTTTTTCTGAGAACCTAACGAGATGTTGGAGGCCGCCTCCTTTTCTTTGCGCGCTTTGTTGGTCTTTCGCCCTCGGGTGAGGGGTGGTGACGGGACTGAATTGTCTTCAGATTCATAAGTACCCCCAGAGCCGCTAGAGGGGACTGTAACAACCGGACCTGCTTGGGCAGAGGGTTCCAGATCTGATGCCCGAATTTCTCTAGCTGCTGCTAGATTTGGAGGGATGGATTCCGGAAGGCTTTCATCTGCCGAAGGATCTTCCTTGATTGTTGTTGCTTCTGGTTCTAGGGTGTCATCTTCCTTCAGCGCATCAAAGCTGTTTTTATTTTCTAGGATTGCCTCTGCTGAGTGAGAGGCCTTCGGGGCTTGGGCTAGTGGATCCTTTCTCCTTGGCTGCCTTCGTCGATTAGATACGGGCTGAAAATCATCTTCTTTGACTGGTCCCTGCTCCTCAGGGGCTTTGGGGCAGCTTCTTGCGAAGTGGCCATAAGCATGACACCGGAGGCACTTAAACGAAATCTGCTCGTAGTCCAGCTCTTGGATATGGCACCATTCCCCCAGGGAGAGCTTAATGGCTTCCGGGAGACCTTTCTCGAGATTAACCTCAACACATATGTGGGCGCAAGTAAACTGGTCCCCTTTCGGTTCTGCACTGTCCAGGAAACGCCCAAGATTGTTTCCTATGTCCTCCAGAGATCTTGTCCCCCAGAGATGCAAGGGGAGGTGTGGAAGCTTAACCCAAACAGGGGCTGCGGTGATCTCGGCTTCGGGGTTGAAGTCAAGAGTCCAGGGGGCTAAGAATAGTCCTCTCGACCCCATGAAATAGGGTCCAGATCTGAAGACTAGATCACAGTCTTCTTTGCTCGCGAAGCCGAAGACAAAGAAACCCCTGCCTACTGCGAATAGAGAAACATTTCGTTTTATCAGCAACTTCCAGCGATCGTCCATCCATGCCTCCATCGTTTTGGGGCTAGGCCATAACCCCGTAAAATTTTCGATGAGAGTCGTTTCTGCTAGAAGGAGGGCAAGATTTGTTACAGGTATGAACTAACTGAGAGGGGGGGGGGTGAATCAGTTAGTGTATATTATTAACTATTTCTCTTCTTTTTAACTTTGAATCATTAATCTTAGTGGCAGTAAGTCTTTACTGTGAGATTCAGAGTTATAAACACAAAGCAGATAACATAAAGAATAGAAATCACACACAACATTCACTCACAAGTATGAGACACAGATTTTTCAAGAGGAAACCCAACCAGGGAAAAAACCTCGTCTTCTTAAGATGTTATCTGGGAAAAAACCTTTAGATTTGGTATACAAATTGCTATCTGCAGAATCTTTCTTGAAGCCTTTATCGTGTAGATATTTGTCCATTCTCCCATACCAGGCTCTTGGTGCTTGCTTCAACCCATACAATGCCTTTTTCAGCTTGCAGACATAGTCAGGTTTATCTGTGAGATAAAAACCTTCTGGTTGCTCCATATACACTTCTTCTTTTAAATTTCCATTCAGAAATGCTGACTTGACATCCATCTGGTATACTTTGAAATGTTTATGACATGCATAGGCTAAAAACATTCTTATAACCTCCATTCTTGCCACTGGAGCAAACGTTTCATCAAAGTCTTGTCCTTTAATCTGAGCATATCCCTTGTAGACTAATCTTGCCTTATTTCTCACAATCTGACCCTGTTCATTCAACTTATTCTTAAAGACCCATTTTGATCCTATCACATTCTTGTCCGAAGGTCTAGGCACAAGTTCCCAGGTGTTATTCTTTTCAATCTGGTCCAGCTCCTCATTCATGGCTGCTATCCAGTCTTTGTCTTCACATGCTTCATTAAAACTTTTTGGTTCAATTGTAGATAAAAATGCCACATGTGACTT
>ML797181.1:161655-173222 GCA_009831015.1 Picea engelmannii | reverse complement strand
CAGCACCCACTGGGTGGAAGCACCGACTTCCTTTTTCCTTCAGCACCAACTGAGTGAAGGCACCAACCTTCAGATTCTACAAGCACCCACTTGCAGAGAAAGAGACATACGTCTCCCTAGCACCACCCTACCACCCTTATTTTCCAAAATAAATATTGCCCAAATCAACTGGTTCATTATGATATAGCTTGCTTACCCTTTCTGTTGATCTACTCTGCGTTCTTCACAGTCTTTGATCTGTTGCTCTGCTTCACTGTCCTCTGCAGCCCATTCTCAGCTTCTTCTCCTGTCACGCAGATTCTCATATTCCTTTTCTCACATGCAGAGCTCTCCCTCTTTCTCACTTCAACAAAAACCACCTTATCTCTGTTCCAGCGCATTATATAGACTCACCACATGCAGAGGTTTTCCTTGCGTTTCTCAACTCCAACTGCAGTTTCCCTTTCTTCCATTCTTTCTTCTTCTTTTCGCATGCCAGCATTCTCCCTGATTTTCTGAACTGGCTCTTTGCATGCCTCCTCTACGCATGCCACATCATGCAACGTTGTGTTCCTCCTGTCTTAACTGCCAGTCTATTTTTAGACTGAAAGTCCTTCCGCTTTTCTCAACTCCAACTGCAGTTTCCCTTTCTTTCATTCTTGCTTCTGCTTTTCGCATGCCAACATTCTCCCTGATTTTCTGAACTGGCTCTTTGCATGCCTCCTCTACGCATGCCACATCATGCAACGTTGTGTTCCTCCTGCCAGTCTAATTTTAGACTGAAAGTCCTTCCACCGTCTAGAGTGATTAGAGAAACCCAACTGGCTAAAAAACTTCCAGGCTTGTCAAAGCTCCGTTGATTGTGCATTATAGCCATTTGATGTTGGCCACACCAATCACATTATGAATGGCATCATTCATGTTGTTTCTTAAAGAAAACGATTGGTAACTTCTGCTGCTAGTCAAGGCCGTGGCTAAGGCGTGTGTTTTATCAGCAAAGATCCAACGTTGTTTCAGCATAGTTTCCAGCACTGTGTTTTAGCCCAGCACTGTGTTTCAGCATATGTAACATTACTGTGTTTCAGCTGTTACAGCACTGTGTTTCAACATAAGTTCCAGCTCTGTTTCAGCATTGTGTTTCTGCATCTGTGTTTCAGCATCTGCATTCCAGCATCTATGTTCTAGCATCTGTGATTCAGCTTCTGTGTTTCAGCTCTATTTCAGCACTGTGTTTCAGCATAAGTTCCAGCTCTGTTTCAGCATTGTGTTTCTGCATCTGTGTTTCAGCATCTGCGTTCCAGTATCTATGTTCCACCATCTGTGATTCAGCTTCTGTGTTCCAGCTCTGTTTCAACACTGTGTTTCAACATAAGTTCTAGCTCTGTTTCAGCATTGTGTTTCTGCATCTGTGTTTCAGCATCTGCATTCCAGCTTCTATGTTCCAGCATTTGTGTTCCAACACTTGTGTTTCAGCATCTGTGTTCCAGCATTTGTGTTTCAGCATCTGTGCTCCAGCTTCTATGTTCCAACATTTGTGTTCCAACACTTGTGTTTCAGCATCTGTGTTCCAGCATTTGTGTTTCAACATCTGTGCTCCAGCTTCTATGTTCCAGCATTTGTGTTCCAACACTTGTGTTTCAGCATCTGTGTTCCAGAATTTGTGTTTCAGCCTCTATGTTTCAGCTTTTGTTGTGCGTGCTCCATAACCAACCGTTTGCCATCAATTCCAGCATCTCTTGTGAGTGCTCCATAAGCAACCGATTGCCATCAATGACAACCGTGACCGTCTGCGTCATCTCTGCTATAGCCATATTTCCAACAAGATTGCAAGGCTCCTCTGGAGATAGCTCCAGAGAAGGGATCTCCTCCATCTTCTTAACAAACTTAGATGAGAGAGAAGGCTTGGATTTGGGTCCGGCCAAGTGAACTAACGCTTTGAATTCTTCTACACGGTCATTGCCTCTCTTGGCAGTCGGATCTGGGGCCATCGTAAGGTCATCGACCTCCAGCATACAAGAGGACAAATCACAGAAACTAGCAAAGGCGAGATGCCTGGTCGCCGAGAGGGCCGAGGCTACCTGTGCGCACGGCTAGGGTCAACACGCATGCAAAACATGCATATCCCTACTCGGTTTGAAGGCCAAGACCACGCGCTGAAACACCAGAACACGCGCTGTAACACTCTGAATATCCCTGGTCGGCTGCTGTGAACGAGAATCCGCGCCCCTGCATTCGAAAACTAGCTCGAGGGAGGCTAGGGTTTAGACCCTAGCCGCAGTGAGAATCCATCGCGCTTCATTTCGTTATTACCAATAACCACATCCCCTGCACCATTATTGGTGTCAGAGCAGGAATCAATTCTTATAAGAGAAAAATAATAAGGGTTAAAGTGGTTTTATTAGATATGGGGAATACATTAATATTGATGGTAATTTTTTTTGTGAATAACATGGAGTTGACATGTAATTTAAAAAAATATTAATCAATATAAATCCACATTAACTCTAGATTTGTTATGCATTGAAAATGACCAAATTCTTCATAATTACAAACATTACCTCAAATATTTTTATTCAAAAACGTTTTCACATAAAAAAATTAAACTTGATTCTTTTTAACATATGATACATCAAAAAATTTGATTATTTTTAACATATGATACGTCAGGAACTAAGAGTGATGGAAGAACCAATTAATGTGGTTGGACCGTGATTTGTAATAACCAAAATGGTGAATATGTCAACATTGATGGCAATTGTCTATTATATGTGCCAATCTAAATGATTGATTTGGAGTATGAAAATCCAAAGGCAAATCAATGTGGATTCATCATCCACGTTGATGAATAACTAGACCTATGGTTGGAAGATAATGGAGTTGCTCACCTAGTAGACAACTATTTATGATAACGAGTAAGAGTCTTTTTCCCATTTTATATTTCTCTCTCTTTTTTTCCATGGGAAATTCCACGCGGGAAACTCACCCTATACTTCCCCACTTCATGGATGATATGAGGTGCTAAACCGCAACCCCAAGGACACAAGGCTTGAACCCGTGACCTCTCCCCATACCGGAAGAGTGTTTGCACGTCTTACCATCTGTGTTATCCCATTTTATATTTCTCTCGCCATCGAGTAAGAGTCTTACACAAATTTTTGGTTTAGAGTTGGATATCTATAGTAGTGGGGCTCAACGATCACTTATCAAATATGGTGAATGGCCCTTGGTCACCTCAAATAATAAAATATATTATAGTGGCTAAAAATATTTATAGGTAGTTAATATTTTATTCTTTGGATCAATGTGTTTATTTGTTATGAATTTTTTTCAATGCTCCATGTAATTATAAATACAATGATTAAATATGGATTTATGTCGTTTTTAATTATAAGTATGAATGGTTGTATTGAAAATATATGTTTAATTAGAAATAAAATAACACTTATAAACTCAACAAAACATAAAAAAAATCTTCATGATTATGAAGATGAATAATAACAAAGTGATATGATAAAGATATTGAATAACATATACATTATATATTAATCATTTTCAATCTCAATTTGTTCTCAAGTTTCCTCTCAGCGACACCTACACCATTACCCATTTTATCATATCAATGATATGAAAATGGAGGTTGAAATCAAAGACCATTCAAACCATTAACTCGAGATATTCCACTAAAAGTGAGACCCTACTCTTTATTTCCAATATTAATAGTAGTGTTCTCTAATGTCGATCTTTGTGACTTATGGTTTGTTAATCCCAAAACAAATCTTCATGGAATTTGCCTAGATTTACCTCTTTCAAAAGGTATATTGGAGACAATTTGATGGAATAATTAATCCCATGGAACCCCACATAATTAAGAAACATGATTTTCTAGGGATGAACATAAAACATAGATAATGAGGTTAGTCGTAGTTAATGGAGTCTCTGCCAAATAAACGAAAGTTGGGGATATTCTTGTTCCACTACCCGATTTGCAATAGTGAGGAAATCATCGAATGTGAGATGTAAGTAAGTCATTTTTTTATAATTTGTTCAATTACTTGCATTGTCTTTGCTCTAAATATTCTCTTCATACCTCTATATGAATCCCTCTAAATGTGCACTCAAGGCTAAACAAGCATGTCTCATTCTTCTCCAATGAAAAAATTATACTCATTTTATTTATAAAGATAGTACTTATAAACAACTTAGATCATATATGAGTCCATCATAATGTTCAAGAGCTTGTCTCCTAGTAATAGCATAAAATAAGTTGATAGGATGTCAATACATAGCTATGAGGACAATGAGGACAATTCATAGAGAAGATGTATAGCTCACTTGAGAGTCAAAAGATTTGTCTTCAAACTATTTCAAGAGAAATGTTTCATCACATTGTGAGGATTGTTTAGCAGAAAATAGTTACACCTCAACAACCATGTAGCCAAAAAAATGGTCTATAATTAGTTGTAGAGATCCGCTCCATAGTATGCTCATACTGTAGGATTCCCAGATCCCTTTGGGATGCATCATTGGTTTGTGTTGGAGTTCAAATCTCTAAAGATCTGAATGATGGAGATGCAATGGAAAAGTGTAACATTGTCCTTGGTTTCCCTTATGCTTTATTAATGCATTATACATGTTGTGTTCATGTATCCCTTTATCCAACCTACAATGATTTTTTTAGTCACCATACATATCCAAAGATCTAATTTCAAATTCCCAAGCCAAGTTAAGAAGGGTGTTGGCTACTAATAATTATGCTACATTGTTTTGTGGCCCAACCTAGGCCCAATTTAAATGTAATTTTGTTTTCGTGGAAGGGGGATCCATCCCCTTGCACCACAAATACTTGGTTTTGATTATGAGGCTTCACCCAAATTCCCTCAAGCACGAGAGAGATCATACTCCATGTGTAAGGGATTCTTGGAGGCTTTGGTAGTTTTGGAGCCAAATGTTAGCTTGTAGAATAATTTGTAAGGGCAAGCAATCTATTATAAAATATACATTCATTTCAAGATAATTATATTAATCAAATTACCTCCAAATCCAAGCCTTGTTTTCATCAAATGAGTTAGTTATTGAATGGTTGAGTGTTCAATTGATGTTTTCACCTACCCATGAATGTGGTTGTGAATTAAGCTTGGATGATATATCGCAAACTTCTCTTGATAAATGGAAATGCATTAAGAGATGAGAGATGTATTATTTGTATTTTTAATAGAGTACACATTTGGTGGATCCATACTAGCCTTTCCTTTGCAAGGTTTCCCAAGTGGGTATTACTTTAATAAACATCCATGCAAACAAATTAACTTTAGGATGAATGGAGGATTTCCAATGTTTGGTTGAAAATCACTGGTAGTGTAAGGGTGGGGTAGGGGATGTTGAATTTTGTATCCAATTTTCACACTATATTTACCCATTGATGGATTTGCTCCCAGAATAGATTTTCATATTATCTTCTTATATGTATTCTTACTTTAGTGATTTTTTCTATGAAGTATAACACTATTTTTATTCAATGCAAAATGGTCCAAGTTCTTGAGCAATGTCCTAGATCTATGACCTGGAGCCTGAGGTGGGGGGAACTTGATTGAGTATGCCAATTTATTGATTTTAAAGGGAATTATATAGTTGAGAATGCATATGATATCTAGGATCCTATATTTAGCACATGTTTAAACCCAAATTTACCCTTATGACATTACCTATTTTCTAGCAAAGGTGATTAGTAACAAGATGCACACAAATTTTGACAACTTTCTAGAAATTGGATCTACCCTGGTGTTATTTGATTGGGTTTTGAATCTAATCTTCCAATATCACTAGGGCTATGTATTTTTCGTACATAATGTTTTTCCGAATACCAAGATTTACTATGAGTTTCTAGGATCCCTTTGCTGGAAGGGAAATGTAAAAAAAAATTATGTGCTTTTCCCCCAAAACCCATGGCCCTTTGGTTATAAGAGTGATTTCCTAGATACTAATGGAACCCTCCCTCTCCTTTGTTTCCTTTCCATAGGGATAAGAAATATATCTTCATAATTTTATATAGGATATGTTTCACAGGGAATGTCGATGAGAAACAATAGATGGGAATAAAAAATAACACACTCTTGATAAAAATAATACAACCTACTCATGATATCCATCTGTAGGTTCATTGTGATATACTTACCTTCAATATCACTAGTATATAGTTTTGGTCTTGAATTCTATAATTGTTAGATATTGAATCGTAGGTAGGTCAATTTCTCATCAAACCCTTGCAAGGAGAAGCAAAATAACTTGTGGATCAAAGTTAAGTGGAGTTGAGGGATAAGGTTAACATAGATGAAGGATTTTGACTTATTTATTTCCATGATCATGGCTAGGAAGAAGAGGAAAATATCTTAGAAAATTTATTTTCTTCATAGGTCAAGCCATTCTCAAAGAGGAGAATGTCATCCACAGATTCAAATGGGCGATATGGACTCTCTCTATTATCTTGATATTCATGATATTTCCATCTCAACATTTAACATGGATTAGTTTATTGAAGCTTTCAATGATAAGAAGAGGAGAGGGGAAGGGGGAATCCTTAATAGAAACCTTGGAAGGATGAGAAGAAATGAGAAGTTGAGTTATTTATGAGGATTGCAAAGGAGGCCAAGTATTGGAAAACTTTGATCCAAGTGGTGAAGGGAAATGAGAACCCTACTTGAATGAAAATAAATTTGAAATAGAGCTAACTAGATGCGTCAAATTCTTTGGGTAGCTCTTTTTTCAATGACAACTCACTTATGGCTGATTTTGATAGTATAGAGGACCTCCTAGTAGTAACTATGGAATATTGAGTACCTCTCCCATTGAAGAATCTTATTCATTCCTTGAAAATTATCTTTGATAATGTGGTTTTGAGATGAGAAACAATTATGTGAGAGATCATCTTGTAAATTCAACTGCAAAGAGATATATCTTGAAAATGATCAAATTGGGAATGTTTTTTTACCTTTGTAATGGTGGCAGGAAAGGTGGAATTTAAATATCACAACACCTTGCCTTGATTGTTGGATCCTTCTATAACCTTGAATAGATGCTCATTGAGGAGATCCCAAAATCCTCTAGGATGAATCCATGAAGATTGGTCTCACTTTTTATCAAGGAAGCATGTGAAAATAGTGTTTTTGTACCCTTGATCGAGGTGATTTTTAAGAACTCCATCGAGATACTAGAATCTTGATTGAGAACTTAAAACAATTCTTCATTGAGGGCCTTTTATGGAATCAATAGATCCTCATTGAGGTGTTGACAGGGTTAAATAAAACCTCAATTGAGATGTTGATGGGGGTTAGCTAAAGACTCAATCAAGTTCAATAAATCGATCGAGGTACATAGCTCTATCGAGGTCACTATTGTTTTTGTAAAAAGAAAAAATAGGCCACAAATCCCTTCTTTTCCTTTTCACCGTGACTAAGATTCATAATATCTCAATCCAACATAATACCATAATCCAAAATTTGTATTTTAGAGCTTCACCAAGACTTTGTGCACCTCCAACCACCTCTCCTTCGACCACCACACCCACATCATGGAATCTAACCCGAGAGGTATGCATTTTTTTAATTTAAATAAATTATAAAACTTATATAATTAAATTTTAATTATTTTATTTAAATTTTATGGATCGAGGGAAATTATGATGCCATAATTGTTATTTTTTGTTTAAATTGTATCAACCAAGAGCATTTCTGCCACCATTTTTATTTCCAACTATGTATCGACAAGTAATGATGTTGTATTTTTTTTTCAATCCTTCGGTAATGCATGAAGGATTGAAAAAAATGCATTAATGCATGGTTGAAAATAAAATCAGAAATGTAAACAATGCCCTCTTTTTTTGAAATTTGTTTAGTTTAAAATGATTAACCAATGGCATAAATGATGCCATATTTTTACAATCATCTTCCGACAACTAGAAATTTTGTCCATTTTTTTTTCAATCCTCCAATAATGGATAGAAGATTGAAAATCTTTGACCAAATCATTGTTGCAAACTAGCATGGCTAAACACTACAATTCACATATTACTGAGAGGAGACAAAATGAAAAATTGAAAGTAGATTTCCCTACTAATGAACATCATTTAAACATCAGGTGAATGCAACAATAAACTTGTTATAACCTTAATCAAGGTACATAGCTTAAGGTCGCTATTTTTTATTAAAAAGATAAAAAGTAGGTTGTGAAGCCCTTTTTTTTCCTTTTCACCATGAGTAAGATGCATGATACCTTGATCCAACATCATACCTTGATCCATAATATTCCATAGAGCTCCACCAAGCATTATTGTGCCTCCATCCACCTCTCTTTCAATCTCTACATCTACATCATGGCATCTAATCCGAAAGGTATATGTTTTCATTTAAAACAAATTATAAAACTTATATAATTAAATTTTGATTCTTTTATTTAAATTTTATCGACTTGGAGTAATTATTATTTTAAAATTGAAATTTAATTAATTTTTATCAATTGACATTAGTTATGACACCATAATTTTAGTCATATGTTTTTTTTTTGTATCTAGCGGAATTGATAACTAGGCTATGTTCATACTCATGTGACACGAGGTTGATTCTCACCACTACCACTATAATCTCCAGGCATGCCCATGCTGCCCCACACACAACACATAAGGTAATCCGAGGTTTCAAACCAGTGACCTCACATAACAGAGTGCCTTAGTAGTGCACTCCAATGATTTTTCTAAACCTTGGGGAAAATTTAAATTTTATGTTTAAATTGTATCAACCAACATCCTTTATTATATCAATGTTATTTCCAACTATGTATTGGAAAACAACAATGTTGCCATTTTTTTTCAATACTTCAGTAATGCATTGAGGATTGCAAGCAATTTGTTCACACATGGTTGAAAATAAAACCAACAACGTGACCATTGCCCATTTTTTGCAATTTATTCAGTTGTAAATAATTAACAGACAACATAAATGATGTCATTTCGTAAGGTACCATATGTAATGTAATATGCAGAAACAAAAATATTCAGCCAATACCAATGCAACATTAAAATATTGAGAATATCAATACCAACAATAATACCTTTATTGAAAGAAAACAATGTTCACTTGCTTCTTCGAGGGGGGCAACCTCTAGCTAACCAGAGCTCTATTACAATAAATCTCAAGAAAAGGCTTTATCATCCCTACTTTTGTATCTTGATATTATTCTCGGTTGTTAGGAACATGCCAAGACCATTTTGAATCAATCTTTAGACTATAAGTTGGCCTTGTTGGATCATGTTGTCATTGATGCCAATGGTTTGATTGATTGATGTCAACTGATTGATTGATGTCAAAGGATTGATTGATTGATGATTGATGTAATATAATATGTATTGTCCTTGATGAGAATGCATAGATGAAGATGGATGAATGATTTTTCATTGATACATGATGAAGATGGATCGATGTGGTTTTATTGGTATATGATGCATTGTTAGAAAAATGTATAGATGACTCATTATTGTTTTATCATGATTGACAAGGTGCACAAATGGATGAAATCCAAAGTGGTCCCCTTATGGTGAAATCCCTCACGGGAAGACGCTTTGTGGATTGATTTATCCTAGAAGAATGGTTGGAGGACCCATGCTCTCATTATTGTCTTATCATGATTGATAAGGTGCACAAACAAATGAACTCCAAAGTGGTCCCCTTATGGTGAAAGCCCTCACGGAAAGATGCTTTGTGGATTGAGTTATCCTAGAAGAATGGTTGGAGGACCCATGCTTGTATGTGGATTAACGAGATGAAGATCAAGGAAATTGTTGGTGAAACTATCCTAGATGGATAGTGCTTGTCATGCCATTTCTGTTGGTATGTGGAATGTCACATAACTCCTCATGGTTTGAGAGTTATGGCCTTACGAAGATGAAGGACCCCCACATGAAGGCTTGAAGCCCCCAAGGTCAAAGAAGTTAAGTGACCTAGAAATGGGTTAATATTATTTAAATGATGAATTAAAGTGACAAATTCAAGGTGGATTATTTAAATAATCAAGAGAAGTGACAAAATCAAGAAATGATAAAGTAAGGTGACAAAATCAAGAAGGAATATTTAAATGTTAAAGTATTGGAGAACTTTCTATTTATGGAAAGTGGCTAACCCTAAAATAAGGAAAATAGGTTAAGTGACCTAGAAATGGGTTAAGTGACCTAAAAATGGGTTAAGTGACCTAAAGGATGAAAGCATAAATAAGATATCAATGGTCTCTTGTAGATCATCATTTTTGTGGATCAATGGAGAGCTTCTTGTGGGAATATATTTTGGAGTATTGATGGAGAGCTTCTTGAGCATTTTTGGTGTGAAAAACTTGAGGATATTGAAGATCTATAGGTAACTGAGGTAACCAAGGATATATAAGATGAAATTCTGAGGGAAGTGAAGAAACGAAGGCCGAAATGCAAGGAAGGATAAATTCTTTTGATGGTGCTTTCTAAGGTATGTTATTTTCAGGTCATCTCACCATTTTCGCTATAACGTTTTTTCTATAATGATTTAGATCCTGAAATTGCTATGCAAGTGAGAAAACATAGCCAAGTATCTGTGGTTAAAAATTTATCTTGTGATTCATTGTATTTTGGGAGTTACACTCCGTGGAAAATAGGGTTTGTGTCTAGTCCTGAAACTAGTCAAAATCAGGGGTTTCGGGTAAAAATGTCATAACTTCTTCATAACATATCCAAATTAAGTGAGAAAAAATGTGTAAGATATGGTATAGTATTTAGTATGCTTTGTAACATTTTTAGATCATTTCATCAAACATTTTTTGCGGGGCATGCTCTACAAGGTCGCTCTCTAGAATAAGCCAGAATTCAGCAAGGTATGTCATTTTTTCTATAACTCCTTTTCTGAAAGGTTCCAAGTAGTGCCACTTGGAGGAATTGCATAAATCACATTTAAGAACATTTTGTATCAGTTTCAGATCTTTATTCAGTACATGTACAAAGTTATGATTACTTCAAGTTAGGGTTGTTGACTAATCCAAAACTAGTCATGGTTGAGACAAGCAGTTGATGAGTCGGCACATACATGAGGTGTATATTTGATGATGTTGGTAGATATTGATGAGTTATTTTTGATGATTATTTGACACATGATTGGTATATACTTGGTAAATGGTTGGATGCACGTGTTTATGGTACATGTTTATTAAAGGTTGTTTGGCACAGGTTGGTGCATGGTTGATGCTCTTGTTTATGGTACAAATTGATATATGTTGAGGATTGTTGTCTCATATCAGTTGGTTATGAGAATGTAAGTTGAGTCTTTCATATAGAGATAGATCTCTTGTAGAGTTGTACTCTATTTAGTTGTTGCTGAAAAACCCCCGGATTGAAGTCCATAATAAAAAGAAAAATCGTACATACATCTTGTGTTCCTTGTGGAGATGATTTGTTGATGATATATTGCTGATATGTATTCACATATAAATGATTATTAATGATAGCAATGAGTAATGAGTAAATTTTGAATGCTAACTAATGAGTTTTATGTAAGAGGAAAGTTTTGGGAAAAAGATCCCCACAC
>ML797181.1:143258-156031 GCA_009831015.1 Picea engelmannii | reverse complement strand
TTGACACATGATTGGTATATACTTGGTACATGGTTGGATGCACTTGTTTATGGTACAGGTTGATTACAGGTTGTTTGGCACAGGTTGGTGCATGGTTGATGTTCTTGTTTATGGTACAGATTGATATCTGTTGAGGATTGTTGTCTCATCTCAGTTGGTGCTGAGAATGTAAGCTGAGTCTTGCATATAGAGATGGTGCTCTTGTAGATTTGTACTCTATTCAGTTGTTGTTGAAAAACCCCCGGATTGAAGTCCATAATAAAAAGAAAAATTGTACATACATCTTATGTTCCTTGTGGAGATGATTTGTTGATGATATATTGATGATATATGTTGCTGATATGTATTCACATCTAACTAATTATTAATGAAAGCAATGAGTAATGAGTAAATGTCTAATGCTAACTAATGAGTTTTATGTAAGAGGGAAGTTTTGGGAAAAAGATCCCCATACTCATTCACCCCCCCCTTCTAAGTGTGGTAGGTGTGTCCAACAGGCCCTTACGACCAGAGGGGTCTCCCTCAAAAGATATCAAAATATCGGTTGCTCACTCTCACCAAGTAGCAATTTCGAAATGAAGTATAGGTGTGAGATTTGAACGTGTAAAACAATAAACAATAAGGAAAACAATAAACATCAGACATGATTAGTGAGTAAGGAAGACATTGTCAATCTAAGATAAAAAAAGATAATTTATTGGGAATAAGTGAATGAATCCAACAATAAAATAAACCCCAAATAATGAGCATAAACATGAATTCAATATAAAACATTCAATTAAATCTTATTATATATATAACAAAAAAAAACACACATAAATAAGACTTAAAAAAAATTCTTTGCATAGTGGATGTAGTACCAAATTGTGAAATTTCCAATTAAGATTACATAGAGAAAAACAAAGATGGTGATTAAAAAAAGCTTAAAACGAAAAAAGAAAGAAGATTTTCCAAACCTGAAAATGATTGTCTAAGTGCTGCCTTAAAATATCGAACTGGATATTTCAATGTTACCTCAAAATCTTCTCATTATTTTCCTAAATATAAACAAATCCATATATTAAATCTAAATCTAAAAATAATAAAATAAAAATATATCAGACGAAAACAAAATTGATTTTAAAGTAAATTAAATAAAATAATTAAACAAAACTAATTTAAACAAAAAGATAAAAACTATTAAACAAACTAAATCTAACTAATTGAACTAAAATAAAATAATATAATATACTATAGAATTTACCAAAAACTAACACAAACACAAACTAAAGTGAAAATTAGAATATAACAAAAACAAAATAAATCTAAAATAAAAGCTAAACTAAAGTAATAAATAACTAAAAATAAAAATATAATTACAATCTAAACTATATAAAACTAACATAAAAACTAAAAGTGAACCTAAAATAAAGTTATGTTCATTTGGTTGATATGAAAGAGTTCGTGACAAGTAAGATTTTTGTTGGCATTTTCTTTATTATTAGGTTTCTTAATGGGATCAGGTTCACTCGTGGTAGATTTTTGTTGGATATCAATTGTCATAATCATTTTTCATATCTTTACCAAAACAAAAAGGCATGTTACGGTTGATAAAAAAAAATTCATTTTAAAATAAAACCCAGCTAGATAATGAAACTTTAATTGAGCCAGATAATTAAACTCTGAAGAATTCCAAAAGTTAATCATTTAAACGTGGCAATCATATGATGTTACAATAATTTTTTAATATGATTAGGTAAATGTTAAAAAGTAAACAGGGTAACGGATGCATTTATAAATGCAAAGAAGTTATCAACAATAAATCTGATCCATTGATTTTGGAGGACGACTAAGAATATACCAGCATCTTCAATGCATAACCATCAGATTAAAATTCAAGATTAAAAGATCATTAATTGTGCCCATCTCCAATAGAGATTAAAAGATCATTAATTGTGCCCATCTCCAATAGATATACACCTTTCAACGTAATAAATAAAACAAATATTGTAGAAATTACTATACAAATAAAAATAATAATAATAACTCTCTCCCATCTTTTTTGTCCTGTGTACTTCTTTCTGCACGAGATCATCAAAACTTTCAGTGTTTCTATACATGGTAGCGTATTGGGGTTTATTCTCTAATATTTTATGTATCGATCCCTTAATCTCCACGTTTTAGTTAAGAATCCTTACACAATAAAACTCATTTGGTGGCTACTCACGAGATAACGTTGGAATATTTTTTTTGAAAAATAAAATAATAAAAATCTTTACCTTTTTGCGGCCCATAAAAAGAACTACATGTTACTATATGAGTGGGTTTCGCCGAGTGGATTTGAAATGGCCCCAATTCAAAATGCAATAGAAACAATATTACCCACGTGGTTTGGGTCGAATCTCCTTTAATTTAACTTCGCCTCCGCGCGAATCCTTTAAACTTCTTGCAATTTGAAATGAGATAATTAGTTATTGCATAAATAAAACAATTTTTATTATTTAAGTAATAATAATAAATAATAATAATAATTTATTTTTAAGGTTACGACTAAGCCAGCATAATAAATTGGTGTGAGATCCTTTTGTTTGTGGGACAAGAGACCCTCTTCCCCCAACAATTTGACTGATAAAGTTTACGAAGATATACATATATATTATAAATTAAAATATATAATATACATATAAAACTTAATATATACAATTATATATAAAAAAAATTAAGTAACTTTATTGGACTACGGAGTTATTATTTCCTAAATTTAAATCAATAAAATTAAAACACTTTTTTTTATCACTTTTCAATAAAAATCTCATATCAAAAATATTAGAATTATTGATGGTTTCAAGAAAGTCTATTAAATAATTCATTTATCAAAATGTACTCACGAGTTGTCTAAGGTAATTAGTTAGAATCATGCTACAACATTAAAACAAGTTTTCTTATATATTTTAATGCAATTCAATTCGATCTGTTGAAAATATATGTATACCTGAATCCTAAATTTTCTTTCACCATCCCATTATTTAATATGATTTTATTGATTTGAGATGGAGGAAATAATTTAAATGAATTTACTTTCATCATCTGTGTAAGGACATTATGGGATGATAACTATTAAAGACTTATAATTAAATAGAACTCTCTACATGTTAAATTAACAACTTCTCAAAATCAATTATGGTTTTTCCTTTGAGTACAATAGTAGTTTATTATTTGTTCTTTTAAGTTTCCTTCGAGAAAACTATCAATTATCATATAATATCACAACTGAGATTTATAAGAAATTATCCTAAATATACCATTTCATAAAGTTTTCACCTTACTGGTAATTATATTATTTCTATAAAGATTAGAATAAATATAAGTTATCAACAAAGTTTTGTTTCATTTATTCAACCTAATAATAACACTATCTTTACAAACCTAAAAACACCTATGCAAAAATGCTCAAATGTGAGCTTATTTATATACAATTCGATCCTATTCTAAACCTCTGAAATGATTAATCAAGTTATATTATATTTCCAATGTAACCAAGAAACTATTTCATTAACAAAAATAATGATTGCAGTAGAGGAGTGGTAGGAAACTTACCATACAATTTATATACATACTTACAGTGAAAGAATGATGAGAGACACACATTACCTGATGATTTCAAGAATACTGCTAAAAGATCTTTATATTGATAAAAGATAAGTATCTGATTACCCATATAATTGTTGTCCTAGTTAAAAAAATTGGACTCCATTTTTAGGTTTTATGTTTCGATGATGAGATGAGATTGGTCCACTTGTCTTTTTTCAACTAATTTTTGTTGAGGATCATCAATTTTTGTGTTCTTGGGAATCAGAGACAACAATATATCCATTTGTAACTCATCATTAGATTGAACTCCATACTTAGAATGAAACAATGATGAGTTAATTTTATTTGAAAAAAACTTCAAATAGACTTCAACAGGATCTTGAAAATTATGAGAGATTTCCTTCTTTTGTTCCCAAACATTAAATTTTTGTTGCACAATATCTGTTTTTTTATGAATTAAGATTATTTCGTGTATTCATCAAATGAAAAAAAGACAAGAGAAAATATGTTAACTTCTTTTTCATAAGACTCATAATCAACAAAACCGATTTGTTGATCATTACTATCATATATGAGTTCTTTAAAAATGAAGAAAAATGAGCATAAGAAAATTAGGACAAGAAGATTGGCGGAAAAGGCCTCAAGCCTTAATTCTCAACATTGTATTCATATTAATGATACAAATATATAATACAATAATGAAAGCACCTCAATTATTCTCATATCGACACCTCATCAGGAGATAAGGTAGGATGAGACAATATAGGAATCTAGAAACATACTTAGGATAACAACTATATCCTAGCATGTAAAATAAATAAAGGTGGTATACTAAGACTTAATGATTGTATATGAGAAAGAGGTTAACATTCCCCCCCTCAATCATAAGTCTGAGTAATAATACCAACAAAGCAGGTGCATAAACTGGTATATCTCCATGTCTTCATGCTGAAACTCCTGAGTTGACCTGCAATGAAGAACTGTTTGAAAAACCGCCAAATTTGGATGCTGAGAAATCTGGAAAACCTCACTGTGTAATCATGTGAGCCAGAATGGCAACAATTTTTTCATTGATGTGAACTCCAATATGATGAAAGTGAACAAAGAGAAGTGAATCAACTGCAAGTCTGCCACATCGCTGAAAATACCTGACAACTCAATCAATGTCAAGCTGCAATGCAATAGGATCCATTTGTCCTCTGCTAGGTTCAATGACCATCTAGGTGAACCAAATGTCCACATCATTTTTCTCAAAATAAACATCCCAATGTATGATTCAATATAGAACCACCATTCTACCAAAGTCTATCATCTACAGACCACAGTTGCCCATTTTACAAATTTCATACCCATCTGGCATACTTGATGTTTGTTGTTGTCAAAACTTTCTGTCTGACAACCAGCTTCAATTCTATAATCAATTCCATCATCAATTCCCCCCTTTGTCAGCTAAAAGGAGAGACCACAAGTGGTTTCATGAACCATCATCACTGGAATTTTGAACTCCCCCCCTTAAGGTGCATGAGAGTTTCATCATTGTACTCCCTCCTTCTAGGCTCAAGAGAGTACCATACTTGTTCCATTTAAGTATAACAAAAGTGGGCATGTGGAAAAAAACACATGTTATCTCATCCCGTGAGGGGCATGCTCGAAAGCTACACCATAAGAGGACCACTTATGTGAGGTAGAAAATTTTTATGTGATACAAGATTGGTCTTTACTCGAGATTCAATTCTTTGGTAAGATTTATATAATCGTTTGGCAGTTGATTACCATTGCCAAGGATCAATCCACTCATAGTGAAGCTTCAGTCTTGCAGAATTGTTCCTCTTGGAACATTTATCTGATGCATGATTTGACTTGCCACAATTCTGACAAGGATGGAGATCAAAACACTGATTCTCCTTGTGACCAACTTGATTACAATGTTTTCACCTATCATTCTGATGTTGAACGTGAACAGGTGAAGTTAAATTTTCTTGAAGAAATCTAGTGCTCACAAACAAAATTGGTTTGGAGTAATTTGGAATATGAAAACTGTTTTGATTTTCATATCCTAAGCCATGTCGATTTCTATTGAAGTGTAATTCTTCCCAAGGTCTGATGATACTCTTGGAAAGATCATTTTGTACTTGATGACGTGCTTCACTTTTAATTTCACTTATACTTATTGTATCACTATGTTCTTTGGCATCTTCTGCTTGCAATTCATTGACATTTGAAGTTACTTCTGAAGTTGGCTTGCTGATGTTATCCTTCACTAATTGTTGATTATAATCATCATTATCATCATTATCATTATCATCATGGAGAGGGTTATTCTGAACAAAAACTAGTTCATAATACTTTACTGATTGTTGACTTTTGAGATCTATCAACTCATCATTCAATTATGCTTGAAGAAGTCTAACTTGATCTTGCATCACTTGCAAACAAGTTAGCAGGATTGAAGTGTTTCTTTTTGGGATTCATCTTTGAAAGATTCCATATCTTTTGTCTCGTTTGTATCAACTATTTGGATAAGGTCTTGTGTGTCACAAGATGCATCAACCTTTTGTATGAACTCATTTGCATCACATGTTGCATCAACCATTTGGATAATCTACTTTGTAGAACATGTTGCATCAATCTTTTCTATCGGATCCCATGTGTCACAAGTTGCATCAGATGCTGCATCAACCATGTCATCAAGTTGATTATTCTTTTCACTTAACTTTATCTGAAGTGCATCAATCAATTGATTCTTCATTTCAATTTCATCTCGAAAATCATTTACTGATGGTATTGTAGCAACCATGTGATCAATTATGTTTTGGTTTTGAATTAACTTCATCTCAAGTGTTTGAATCAATTTATCTTTCATATCAATTTTGTCTTGTAATTCATGGTTGTACTCTTGCAGCTCCTTGATTTCTTGAGAGGCATTCTGTAAATGCTTTCCTCCTTTACCCATTATTCTTTCACTCTCGCTTGCTTGAACTCGCTCGCTTGAACTCTTCTTGCTTAAAATTTCACACTCGCTTGAAATTGCTTCACTCGAACTGGCTCGCTTGAACTTACTTCTAGAAAAACTCACTTTCTTATACTTTTACACTCGCTTGAAATTTTCAACAAGTTGAGGATGTCGGTTACCACCAAAAATGCATCCCAAAAACTTGTGATGTTTTACAATAATTTGAGTTAAACTACTCAACCCTGTCAATTTTGACTTACAAGGACTCAAATGGGTGTCGGGTTCAACCAAGAATGCACCCGGAAATTACAAATTCGACTCAACTTTATTTCGACACTTACAAAAACTATTGAAAGTACAATACTTGTAGTTGATGTTGAAGTTTTTTTGTTTGTTTGTTAATGTGGCCGAACCTATTGGCATCGGGATTAACCTGTGGCTTGAGAAACCGCGACTTAGGGGCATCTAAGCTGTCAAAATCACCCGGGGATCACACCCGGCCTGAGCCACACCAACCCTTAACATGGTTGGATTTTCTATCCCTGCAGGTTTCGAACCGGTGACTTTTCAACATGGAGTGGCTTAACAACACACTCCGTCACCGAATGTCCTACACCTCGGGGACATAGTTGATGTTGAAGTTGAAGTGATCTTCAAAGTTGATTTATTTTATGACGTTTTGAGTCCTTGAATATTAGGTGTTTGATGTGTCCATTGCTGCAACGATTTGAATTGCTCCTTTGATTAATTTGATTTTATTGCCTTGACTGATATGATTTGATTTCTTGTAAATGCTCAATCATATGTGCTTGATTGTGCTTTAATTATGCAAGCTTGCATTTCCTTGACTTGTTGTGTACTATGTGTGTAATGTGTTACAATATTAAACATCCAAGCATTCAAAAATTAGCCACCAACCACACTACACAATGTGTACCTAAGATCCCCTTATTCAATTTTAGGCGGATCTAAGACACTTCAACACCACAAAAAATGAACTTTTATTATTCTTGATACAATAAGCTCTTACACTTAAGAGCTATGCAAGCTATGGACTTCTCAATTACAGTTTTTATCATCACATCTTATTTCCAAACCTTTAAGTAGACTTTTATTCGGCTTTGAAGTAATAAAATACTTCAATATGCCCCCCTTAAGTAAAGACCTCAAAGGAATTTAAAAAAATAAGCTCTCCCCTTCAAACTACAAAAAGAAACTTATTTATCCTTTACAAATGTCATACCAAAAAGACAAAAAATTTCTTCTTATGGCTCCCAATGAAACTATTACATTATTTTATAATTTAAAAACCCATATTATAAAAAAAAAAATTAAAATGTGTGCATAGACTTGTCTTATATGCATGCAACCTTTTTTAAAATAACCAAGAGTGTTTCAATATTCAGTCACGTCCAATTTATCCTTCGACACATGCTTACCCTGGCATGAGTTGAGAAATGCATGAACAATGAAATCGTAGGCAATATCATGGGCAAGCTGGAGATCGGTGAGTTCAGTTCTGCATGAGATGTTGCACGTTGGGTTCATCAACATGTGGAGATCTAGAATGTGTGTTTATAGAGGTGGATTGTGGAAGATCTTTGACCAAATTCTCTGGCATTTGTCCGTGATTTTTTTTTTTTGCGCGCGAGGCAAGGGAGAAACCGATCTTTGCAGATCTATGTGTGGGAGATTTTTGTCAAAAGAAACATAGTGCAGACTTGAGAGAATTCAGATTTGACACAACATTCTTGAATGCCATGATGCCCACGCGACCTAGAATGGAGAGTTCAATGACGCCAACGCTACGGTGTTCTGCACTCAATACCAAATTGCGAAAAATCAAAATGCCTACATAGATGTTAAGTCCGCATCTCACCTCTTTGTCCCCACATCCCTGGTTCTTCCATTTGGTGATGTGGAGTCTTTAGAAAAAACCGCAAATATGGTAGATTTAGAACATGGATTGCACATTGAACAGTTCCAAGGCAATAAGATCCATGTTAAATTTTCTCTTGCAACTGCACCAACATCAATTCAAATATGATTTTGAAAAAATAACTGTTACAGAAGCACACGATCCACCAAAAAGAGAAAGCGAAGATGGCGGGGATGGCGGGGATGGCGAAGAGAAATTATGCATTGTACATTTCATCATCCCCGCCATCTTAGACAGAGCAGCTACATGAGGGAAATTTTCCTTGCACGTTCTCCTTGCCGGTATCCCTCCTCTTGGTCTCTGTTCATATCAAATCTGCACTTTCAAATGAAAAGTGCAATAACACATGCATCGATCTTGGTTGATGGGAAGAATTTGATCTCATACAATAGGTGACCCATCAATGCGTCTAGTTTGTTCGAATCTTCATAACTGAAGTAGAAGATGCAGGAGGACCAGAGGTCGCATGATCCAATCTCACCACAGCTAACAGAAATATGAATCTCGAGGATAACAGATCCAATTAAATTTAGATCGGATCGAGGCTAATAAATTGATTTGTAGTGGAGATTTGAAACAATTTTACAATCATAGGAACATGCATACCAGATCCATCTGTTTGCATCACTTGCTTTCAGAAATTTGATGTGGTCGTAGAACTTGAGTTTCCTCATCTATTGACTCATTTAGCATCCATTCTCTCTATCTCCCATAGTTGAAACGAACCATGCTATGATCCAACGCCTCGCGTGTTCACAATAATCTGAAAATTGAGGATGCTGATGTACGTGAAGCAGCACTTCAAAGCCTTCTTGAAATTACTTGTGTTGGCAAGGCAGAGGCTGTTGGTTTGACTGATGAGACAATTTGAAAGATTTTGTAAAGGTGCCAACTGGACGATGCACGAAAGAGATTGAATGATTCTTGAAATGAATACTTGGAAAGGATAACATAACTCTCCAAAAATATTAGTTTAATTTGCATTAATGACAAATCTTCTCCACCCTTTCGAACATTAATGATAATATTAATGGTTCCTACATGATGATCTATTAACATTAAAGATTAATAATTTCATATCTAGAAAGAATTTCTAAGATGGCGGGGATGGCGAAGAGAAATTATGCATTGTACATTTCGTCCACTCGCCAACCCACAAAAGAGATTCCAAGAAATGAGCAAGTATGGAAAGGGGTCAGGTGGGCTTCAAAATAGGGTCACAAGTTATACTCAGGAGGCGTGAGGGGTCGATGGTCAAATTGTACATCTTTGAAATTTTGACATAATGTGTAACATGAAACATGGCACAATGACGAATTTCGACGATCAATTTGTATATCATGGAATTTTGGGTGTTTTTTGTAGGTAGCAGAATAATGGAAGCGTAATGTTGAGCAAGATTAGCCAGAAACCGACGATGGTAATAGTGGCCAAGTATGCAAGAGGTTGGTTGGGCTCATGATATAAAAGAATGAGACATACTCGGAACAGAGAATATTGATGGGCTTGAAAACAGGGCCACAAGTTCTACTCATGAGACGTGAGGGCCTGATGGTCAAATTGTATGTATCCCAAATTTTGATTGCAAAATGTGTAACATGGAACATGGGACAATGACGAACTTCGACAGTCAATTTGTATATTTCCGAACATCGGGTGTTGTTTATAAAATCATGAGACATTTAGAAAAATGACACATTTGAAAAAACGACTAAGTAACCAGAAAGGGAAAGAAAATGAGAAAAAAGAAAGGGGAATTTGGTTGCCAATTTGTAGATCGAGGAATTCTGGGTGCTATTTGTAGGTGTCAGAACAATGGAAATGCAATGTTGAACCTGCCTATCCGGGAAATCGCGATCCAAAAATTTTGTTGAATATTAAACGGGGAAGGAGTCAGTCGGACTTGTTTCATAAAAGTATAAGTGGAAATATGAAGACATGAATCCACCAACCCCCACACCTAGACATTTTCCAAAAAACTACTAAGTAACTAGAAAGGGAAAGCAGAGGGAAAAAAGAAAGGGGATGGCAATTTTTGGAAGAGAGAATTGGTGTAAGAAATCTCCATTGATGGTCTTAACAGTAACTATGAAGTTCATTAAACAAGTGAACACGCTATTCAATCAAGGAATAGATAAAGCGAGCCATGCTTATAGTTTCCAGTTTGTGTTTGTATAAGAGAAGCATCGAAAATCCACAAGAAAATCAATTTTGGGATGTATTGATGGGACCTTAATCCCTTGACTCAATAGCAGGAACCAAACTAGCCACCGAGGCCAAATTAGACTATGCAACATTTAGGGTGGAATGGTTCTCCAGATCTTGCATTTTGGCCGAACTATCGATGGGATTTGTGTTTCCTGGTGAGGGATCTTCCTTTAGTTAGGATGGTTCCTTTTCTGTATTTCTCTTAGGTGGGGGTGGTATAAGAGATGCAAGCCAGTATAAACCAACTTGACAAATAATAGGACATAGGTTTTAATTGGTGGGAAGAGTTCGAGCTTGGGATAACCCACTGCTTAAACATGCAAAAAATGATTATATGCCACAAGGCCTAGTACTAATACATTAACCAAATGAGAATCCAACTACTATCTGAGAAAACTAATTAACAGAAGAAAACACATACGTAATCAAGGTCATGGTAAGAAAAATAATTCATCTACCATAACATTCATCACATAACAACAAAACGATTTATCTTCATCATTAAAGTAAATAACATCAAGACATTGCACTAGATAACTTGACAACAAAATTAATCATTCTTACTCATTTACTACATCATTCATGGAACAAGAAAGGAAGTAATTCTTCTCCAACTCCAATCACATACATCTGATGAAAATAGCTTGTCTTTGGTCCATGAGGTGGCAAATCAAGTACAACATTATGAACATTTTTAAAAATTCATATTAATTATTCGACCTTTGGTTCCCAAAAGAGACATCGAAGGTGAGCGTCCACGTGTATACTTCCCAAAGGGTCAGACATCATAAAAGTAAATTCGTTAAATGCTTCCAGAATCTATATCATTAAGCATGTGAAACATCATTAATCGAATAATGGAGGTCTGGAGCAAGGTCAGGAGGATCGTACTGGACGTTACCTGTAACTCTGTTTGGCAGCGCTTACATGATCTGTATTTAATCCGCCGAACAACTATGGTGCGTCGAGTCTTTAATCACCATGTAGCGGGGCATGAGTGTCTTATTGGCATGTTTTGTCTCGCTCCTCTGTTTTTTTTCTATAAATTCAGGGAGTTCTGGGCAAAACTTATGCTCATGTTGAGCTTACATTCTCATGGGTTCTGGTATGGCAAATTTGTTTTGGTAAAGTCCTGTATAGACATCCTCTATCACCTGGAAGCGAGAGGGCCTCTACACTGCTGCACAATGGGATCTACTCTAGACATGGGACGGGGTCCATGGGGTAGTTGTAGTGCTAGGCCTGAGCCCCAGCGTGCCTGGGATTCTTTTTGGTCAGCTTCCCAAGTCTTTGAAAGCCCAAAAGGAGGTGCCACTAGTACATATGACCAAATTTGCGATGGTTTTTCATTGATATTGCCACACATATTCGTCGCAATTTCCACGAAAGCCGAGTTTTTTTTCATTGGAATAATTTCGTCACTCTATCGATGATCCAGGTGTGCATGGAAACATCAACGAAATTATCTCTCCATGTGTCACCATAGTCAAGTTCGGTTAACCCTTTGCATCGTTGCAATTCTGACTAAATATCGTTGCAAGTACAACGAAATACCATGGCAATTATGACGAATTATCGTCGCAATTGCGATGAAAAGTTTTGACAAGTCAAAAACTTACGACGCAGATGTTGTATGTGTGACGAAAAACCGTGGCAAATTGCGATGAATACCCTTGGCAATAACGACGACATTGATTCATCAAGACCAAAGTTATGATGAAGATGTTGTATGTGCAATGAAAAACTGTGGTAAGTTGCGATGAAAGTTCGTCGCTATTGCCACGGTGGTCAAAATGAATTTTTTTTTCCAATGAACTATCATCGATATTGCGACGATGGCATTAAGTTTTTAAAAAAAAATTACACGAGATATGGTATTACCATATTACATTGTAATATGGTATACCATATTACAATGTAATATGGCATTACCATATTACAATGTAATATGGTAATTCCATATTACAATGTAATATGGTAATTCCAAGCTCATATTTCTTCATGTTTTCCAAGCTCATATTTCTTCATGTTGGCTTGCAATTAATTGTGGGTTAATATGGCATTACCATTTTACAATGTAATATGATAATCCCATATTACATT
>ML797181.1:93592-112022 GCA_009831015.1 Picea engelmannii | reverse complement strand
GAGTCAATAGCACCTGTCTATATGCATAGGAACACATCATATCCTCTGTCAATCACATCATAATCATATACAAAAGGTCTAACATCAAAAAGGGTCCAGATCACTTGCGAGCAAGTGTCCTCAAAGAATAAGTGGTCTCAGTGTGCCAGAGCGGGATGTTACACAACCACACTATTATTTTCATTTGTTGTAAGTCATATATTTTCCATTGGATTAATAAAATTTTGATTATTCTTATATTTTTCATTATGATCTAAATATTAGATCTCCTAGTGGTGAATTCAAAATGTATTACTTGCTTCTTTTGTTTTCAATAGAGTTATGGTGGTGCATCCTTATTTCATCTTTATTTTGAATTCATATACCTTTAAGAATACAACCAATCAAAGTAGGGCTTTTTGGCATATCCCTCTGACGAAACCCACCAACAATACTCATCTGAATCATAGTATATTTTCCCATTTCAAAAGTATGTTTTGTGAAAGGGACGTGGAATGCACCATTGTTAGGTTTCTCTACCAAGTATGTATACCGATGAGGAAATTGGTTAATTTTTCATTTTCCTCCACTAATTGGAGTTGTTTTCTTGGTTTGGTACTTCCTAATAATTCATAACAAGAAAATGACTTACAATTTCACTTGTAATTCCTCTCCTAACAAAGCTAATTTCAAGCTACGTTTTTACCTAGGTTCAATGGGAACACACCCTATTTCCCATTCCACTATTGGTCTAGGTTTGTTTTCTTAATCCATGTCCTCCATCATGATTAGTGGATGTGTCCAAGGTTTTTCAATTATGGACTTTCACCCACTGCCTCATGTGGAATTGGCTTCTTCTTAACCAACATGGGCATGACTTTACATGCTTATTTTCCTCCTTGGAACAAATTGAACATGTGAATCTCCCTACAGATTGTGTAATTCAATTGATTTTCCATCATCATGGATAGGTTTAACCCTAGTCTTCTTATAGGTCTAATTAGGATGAGGCTCTACACAATTTGGCTTGTATTTTCATGATCTTGGCTCTCAACTTGACGATCTTTTACGAGTTTTGGGTATTTATAATGATGTGATGAAGATTTTTTATTCCCATGAAACTATCTATGGTTGCAAGCCTAAACACTATAACTAAATATTGTTTGAAGGAACTATTGAATTCATACTTGTATTGAAATTCTTTTGGTGTTGATGCTCATGAACTTATCAATTTTTGTTTGCTAGATTTGATATATATATATATATATATATATATGAATTGTTAACAAAATTCATTTATAGTTTTTACAATATTATTATTTTAAATGGAATTGGAAAGGGGATAGATCTATCACAAGGCCAAATCAAGTTACTATCCAATGGATATTTCGTTATCTATATACATTGATTTAGGGTCTAGTAATAAAGATAATGTATACTGAGAGTCTGCAACTAAATTCATGTCTGGAGGGGTATGAAATTGAGGTTTCAGAGTGGTGGTTTTTCTAGAAAATAAACAGAGTAATTTGTGAAAAACCATCTTACTATCATTATAAACTTACATGGATGAGGAGAAGAACATATGGATAGTCTTGGGAGTGAAAAATAAATCTGGGCATGTCTATGTACATGGACATGCCCTCTCATTATATTTTCATAGAGCACAAAAAATTAAATCACTTATTTTGTCTAATAAACTCCAAAATCTCTTTAAAAATGGATGCCAAGGAATGAATTCGAGCCTGTCCATGTATGTGGACATGCTCATATTTGTGTATGTTCGTGTGCACGTATATAGTAGAAACATTTTGCTTCAAACTATCACAAATTATAAATTATGCTCATTTACTTTTCATATCCAAAGTTTTAATTGCATTTTTTTCATTGTCTTTATATCTTATCCTTTAAAAACAAAACGTGCAAGAAACTTTTGGGTATTGTTAATACTATATTTCTTAAGAGTAAGCCGTTTACATTGTGTTCAAACGTCTCAATTTTTTCTTTCCCCTTTATATGTATATGTAAATTAGTTCCACTATACTCTATGAATCCCTTCAAATCTTGATCCTCATCAAAGTCCTCATATTCATCATAAATTGGTTCAACATAAAAAATTGTTAAAGATGGTATTTCAGAAATATGCTCATCTTCAATATCAAATTTTGTTTATGAGTCATATATACCATATACATGATGATGAATATTTAAGTTATCTAAATATAAAGATAGAAAAAAAAATTGATCATGTTGAAATTTTTCATGAATATATTCATAGCAACTCTCTTGTTCATATTCATAATTAGTAAATTCATTTTCCCCACTATGAAAATCACTCAAGAAATTAATGAAAAAATCAGTTTCACAATCATTTACATGATGTTGAAATGAAATATGTATGTATCACCCTTCATGTTTGTCTTCTTCTTTCTTCTGTTTGACATTTAGATCATCCTCTATTTGATCAGACAACATCTCATAAGCCCATAGATTGTTTTCAATTTCTTCAACATCTATAAACATTTGTTGCAAAGTGGAGGAATTCCTTTCTCTGAGGAAAAATATAAATTAGGATGATATGCTAATACATAATATACCTTAGCAACATCTTTAGAAGGACAAATTTCAGGAGGAAAATTGTTATAAGCATTTTCAAATATTCTGTTGAATTTTGTCAGAGTTTCATCATTCCTTCTTTTTGTAGCATAAAAATTAGAAAGATATTGATGATGATATTTCCTCTCATTCCACTTATGCATCAAAACATCATTAAAATCATTCCAAGAATTAATTGATTAAACTGATAAGTTTCTAAACCATATTTTTACTTCTCCTACTAATGACTGAGTGAATAACCTGATAAAAAAATCATCACATTGAATATCTAAACAATCTGTGAAATGTTCAAAGGATGCCATGTGCCTTTCTATTGTAATATCATCTTCTCCATTAAATAAAGGAATTTGTTTGAATATTTTAGTAGGTAAATCATGAAGAACTAATGGTAGTTTGAGAGGTTTATACCTGTTTAAATCCTTTGGATGATTCTTTGCAGTTTGATCACAAGATACATTAGAGACTGAAGGAATTGGCATATTAATTTCATTCCCAACTGATGTACAAGAATGACTATTCTCTAGAAGAGTAGGAATCTGTACTTTCTAATCAAGAAAGCTCTTAAAAGGCAATGATACAAGAGGATTACAATTACTTTCAGAGGATAACAATGAACCAAAATTGTATGCTTTATGAATACAAGAGGAAATTAGGATTTATTTTTCAAAAGAAAGAGATGAGGCTTTAAACTTATGATCCTCTAAAAATAATAGATTTTTTTATTTAACTGTAAAAGAAATAGTAGGAAAGAACCAAATAGAAAATGAAAAATTTATGGAAAAAAAATTTCCATTTGATACTTGATCATTTTGAAACAATTCTTCATTTTTTTCAACAGGGCTCACTTACCATTAGAGTCTTGAAATCTGATTGGAATCACAAAGTAATCACTAGTGAAGATCATAGTGATTTTTTTAGATCATGGAGTCACCAGGTGAAAATTCAAACAACCTATGTGTGTATGAATCTTGTTCACCTTCAATAACCAGAGGTGATATTTTTCGTACTCACAAGAAAAATGGACTTTCAACTCTGTCCCCGACAACGACGCAAAAAAATGTTGTACATTGAGCTTGTTCCCGAATGTTAGGAACATGCCAAGACCATTTTGAACCAATCTTTAGACTATAATTTGGCCCTTATAGCCAGAGGGGTCTCCCTCAAAATATATTTAAAATATTGGTTGCTCATTCTCACCAAGAAGGAGTTTTGAAATGAAGTACAAGGGCAAGAATTGAATGTGTAAGGAAATGCGATAATTAATTACATTTGTTGATTTTAGATTGCACCCCGATTTGACTTGTAAATAAAACAAATTTTATTATTTAAGTATATAGATTCAACTAACATTTAATTATAAATTAAAATATATAACATACATACAAAACTTAATATATACAATTATATATAAAAAATTGCGTAAATTTATTAATATACAAATACATTTAACAATGTAAAACTATACATTATAATAACTAATATATATTTAAAATTATTTACAATAATTAATATATACATAATTAGATTAACCTATTTAAAATTTTAATATAAAGACTAAAATTTTAATATACGATCAATCTTTAAAAAAAAAAGGATAAAAGAAAAATTAATCTATGAAATTAATACTAAAATTAAAATTCGAACGAGGGAAAGTCTTTAAAATATCTAATATAAAGTTGAAAACTGTCTGTATTAAAAATTTTCAATTCCATCTAGAATTTAATCTATGTTACAAAACCTCCTGCTCTTATTTATACTAATTCTATCTTCTAAAGAACATTATAGAGGAAGATCTTTCTAGAAGCGAAAGCTTCTATTTTATCTTCTTACATTGACTTGTTCACATTTATTAAATATGCCTTATTAATTAATTTCGGCTTTTATTACATGGAAAATATATTATTCTATCTATGTGAGGGGTTTGGGAGGTTAGGTCTCAAACATGCCCTCCCCCTTGAAAAAATCCTTGTCCTCAAGGCTTGAGATGAGGAAATTGTTGTAGAATGGTAGTCGACTCCTAGGTGGCATCTTCTGGTGGAGTATCCTTCCATTGAAATAAGACTTTGTGGATGATGCGCTGGCAGAGACGAAAATCATGTTGGTCCAATACAGCTTATGGCTGCAACCAAATGGAGCCTTCTTCATCCACATCTGGTAGATTAGTATGGGTGTGGCACTTGGTGCCAATCACTTTCTTCAAGCATGAGACATGAAAACCATGATGTAGCTTGGAGTGACTGGGAAAAACTAACTAATTGGCCACTGGCCCCATGCGTTTGAGAATAGTATAAGGAAAATAAAATTTGGGGTAAAGTTTATAAAACTATTGGGATTTTAGTGAAGTCTTCTTGTACGGTTGTAGATGGATAAACACCTTGTCCCCTTCAGCAAATTGATGTTTAGAATGACCATGATCTACCTATTACTTCATGAGTTTCTGAGTTATGACCAAATTTTCTTTGAGAGTACGTAGAATGGTCATGCGAACTATAAGATTGTGGTAAACCTTCTGAACCGTGGAGACACCTTACATGTGTGGGAGAACTGATAGTGAATTTTGTCCATATACTACTTCAAAGGGAGTCATGCGAGTGGAAATATGGTAAGAGGTGCCAATATGGAGAGGGATATTTCCAACTACTACACCTGTCTCTATATGGTGGCATAACTATACTAGGTCGGACCATGCCTCAGCTTGCCCCTCTCCCTCGACATGGCTAGTCCAGGAGGGCTGAGAATTCGTTGAGTGACTATGAGGAAAACACACTGCTCACTGGTCTTGTTCTCAGAGAAAGCAAGGTGGTAGAGCGCTAAAGAGAAGTAGTGCCAACCCAAGTGGAGTGGGAGAGATAAACCATGGCTCTACATGACCCCTGTACTTGCCCAACCTTTGTAATTAAACCTTGGTGCCACCATTATCCTAACTTGAGGGATTTTTCTTCCCGTTCTTTGTAGGTAGTAATGGTCACCCTTCATTCAAGACTAAGGTGAATGGAAACGGCTTGCCATATTTATATCTTGAGTCTTGGGCAGGTTGCGTGGCCTCCCATAGCTACATGGCACCTCATCCAGGACCAAATAATCCTTTTTTTCTAAGTCCAGACAATAGTCTAATAGCCTAGACTGTGGAGAGGTTTTCACATTCCAGAGAATCAACTCATCCATGGAATCCACGCCCTCGTTTTTCAGGAAATTGGTTAATTTGTTTGCCTCTCTTTTCACATGGGAGGGGATAAGGGTGAGATTGGGCTGTAAGAATGATTTGAAATCTTCCAGCAATCATGAACGTCTCCAACTAGGTGATACCTCCAAAGGGTGTGCTTCCAAAGGGTGTGATCCATGAATGATTTTAGTGATAAGTTGGATAATGAGATGGGAATCACCCTCCACTATAAGCTGATGTAAATCATGGTCTGTAGCAAGCTTGATCCCTTTACGAATGATCCATGGATCTGTTGCATTATTTGTGTTGAGTCATAGATAGCCTGTTGCATAATGTAGAATTTTCCCCTCCTCGTCTTGAAGGACCACACCAAAGCCCACTGGTCCTGCATTCCATTTTTACGCCCCATCAAAGTTCAATTTAATAAAACTAGTGGGAAATGGGAACCAAGTGCATGGTCTGCTATTGGTCCTATTGTTTCCATTATTCTATTTTTCATTAGTGAGGTTAAGTTTTCAGGCCTATAAGATATGACTTTCTCCAGGATTTCAATTAAGGTCCTCTTGGGTCCACTTCCCATCTCTAATTGTTTCTTGAATCAAGTTCATAATTCTTTCCTAGGTTGATAGAGGGGGGGAGGACGTCAAGCAAAAAATACTTTTGTTTATTTATTTCAAGATTTTCCACATTGTGAATCTAGGTAATAGCTGTGAGATGCGATCTAGGATTGGATTTTGATAGGAAATCGAGTCCCAATTCTCCACTGTGCTTATGATGCTAGCTCGATTTCTGTTGGAGCGACACATTAGTTGTGATCCCATAGCCCAGGTGATCTCACTATAGTTGCAGAGTTTAAATAGGTGCTCCATCGTTTCTTCTTGTTGCTGACAGAGGGGACAGATTGAGGGGCCCACTAACCAGTGTTTCTGAAGATTTTCCCAAGTAAGTATGTGGTTTTCAACGATAATACATAGGAAGATTGATACTTTTGGCCATAATTTTGGATTCCAGATATTGTCCCAGATGTGCTCCCTTGGTTTCTCCTGGTAGTTTTCCTATAGTTGATAAACTGCTATGACTAAGAAACTGTCTATTGTGGATTGCCCCCATTTGAGAATATCCAGACCTTCCCTGATGTGGATTTTCCTCTGTTTTTCACAGTCTTTCCAGGCCTATAGGTCCATATCCATTTGGATGTGAAGTTCATGAGTTTTATATTCCAGCTACGCCAGGGCCCATGCCGATCATTTTCTTTCCATAGATCCTTTACATGTAGGGAGTCCACGAACTACATTTGTTGATGTAGAGGGATGAGGTCTACAATAGTGGTTAGAGGCGGTTGTTGTTGCTAGGAGTCTTGCTAGAACATGGAGTGTTCTCCATTCCATATCTTCTAGAAAACATGTTTATGTATGAGCATTTGGTTGTTCCAGGTCTTTTTCCCGATATTGGATCCCTAAACTTGATCGTTGAATCTAATTAGATGCTCTTCTCTGGTAGTGGGTGCATATTTTATTTTCCATATTCTTTCCCAGAGTTCTTTGGGGTGCTTGAGCTAACGCCACCAAAATTTTTCCCCCATTACTTGGTTGATTTTCCCTGGATCTATGCTCCCTAGTCCCCCTAAGGATTTAGGTCTGCAGATTTTGTCCCATCCTACCAATGCCCATTTTTTGTTTTGGTGATGCCCATGCCACAAAAAGTTGTGTTGGATGTTTCTAATGGCCCTGATGATAGACTAGGGTGTTGCTAGATAAGTGAAGAGGTAGGTTGGCTTATCTTGAAGAACATATTTTAAAAGAACCAGTTGAGATGCAAGGTTAAGTGATCTAAAGGTCCAGTTACTGAGCCTGTTGGAGATGGAGAGCAATATATTGTCCCAGGAGATATTACGAGTGGTCACTCCCATGAGGGGAACTCCTAGATAATTGGACAGAAGGGAGCTCTTGGGGATACCCATAAGTCATGATATGTGGTTTTGAATAGCCACTGGGGTGTTGAAGAAATAGAGCTGTGATTTATCAAGGTTTAAGGCCATTCCCGAAGCTTCAACGAAGTCTGTTAGGATTGACATGAGCTTGGTGGCTTCCTGGGATGTTGGTGTGTTCATAAGAAGGGTTTCTTCAAAAAATTGGTTGTGAGAGGGGGAAGGATGGATGTTGTGAAGAGGTAGGCCTTTGAGGGAACTCTCCTCAACTAAGGCCTTGAGGTAGTGCCCTAGTCCTAGTTCCACCAATATAACAAAGAGAAAGGGGGAGAGGGGGTCCCCTTTCCGAATACCTCTGGAGGGAGAGAAAGGATGGAAGGGCACTTCGTTTACTAAGATAGAGAATAAATATGAGAAAGTGAGCCTCATGATCCAAGTCACCCAGAGACTATGGACGTCAAAGGCCTCAAGGAGGGAGCGCATGTATTACCAATTAATTTTGTCAAAAATCTTTGGAAAGGTCGAGTTTGATGAGCATACCTAGAGTCCTTGTTGTTTTCAGTGAGTGTATGACTTCATGGGCTAGGATGACATTGTCCATGATTTTTCTTCCTTCCACATAGCCAACTTTCTCTTTGGAGATGATGTATGACATAATTGGTTTGAGATGCATGGCAATGACCTTAGTGAAAATCTAGTAGATAACATTGCAGAGTGCTATCGGTCTGTATTGGTTAGGATGTGTTACCCTTTCTTACTTTGGGATGAGCATGAGGAAAGCGACATTGAAGGATGAGACAACTTTCCCTGAAGTTCTTGATTCCTCCACCACTTGCTAGATGTCTTCTCTAATCATTGGCTAATAATAATGGAAGAAGTTTGTCGTGAAGCGATTTGGACCTGGAGCTTTACTTCGGGGAATTGATTTAACGACTTGGTCCACCTACTCTTGGGTGATGGGCCTTGCTAGGGCTTCATTCTATTCATGTGTGACTAGGGAGGGTATGTGCCTAGTGATTTTGTGGATCATTGGCATTCTGTCTTCGATGGGTTCTATTAGGAGATCTTTGTAGTAGTTGGTCAGTTCCTCTGCTATTTTGTCGTGGTCCCTGATGGGATTTCCCTGGGAATACTCCATTTGGGTGATTTTGTTGATGTATCTTCAGTGCACCATGGATCGATGAAAGAACTTGGTGTTATTTTATCCCTCTTTAAGCCACTGTGCTCTGGATTTCTGCCTCTAGAGTATTTCCTCTTGTTCATTTCTCTCTTCCAGTTCTACCTTGAGTGCCTCCTCTTCCCTCATTGAGGTTGTCATTATGTCCCCATTAATGAATATATTTTGCAACATTTTCAGGCATTGCTCAATTTCCTTCATTCTTTGCAGAATGTTCCCAAATACATTCTTATTCCAACTCTTTAGTTGTGCTTAAAATTTTTGAAGTATTTGCTGGAATTTGTACATGAAAGTGCCATGGTCTATTTATTCTTGTGCCTACCAGGATTATGAAAGATTTTGAAAGTCTGGGTGAGTAAGCCAGAAGTTCTCAAATCAGAAGGGTTTGAGTTTGGTCCTGGCTCCAGTATCAAGACAGAGCGATACTGGCTAGTGATCTGAGCCTGGTTTTGGGAGGATGTTGGATTCAATGATGGGATCCTCCAAGAGCAAGGTTTCTAAAATGAGGAAATAGTCCAATATGCAAGCTACATGTTGATGTCTAGATCTGTGATTGGACCAGGTGAAGATTCCATTTCTAGTTTCTATATCTATTAAATCAATTTGATCTATGAGGGCTTAGAACTTACCACTATCTTGATCAAGCCGCTTGTTTCCTCCTGTCTTTTCCTCCAATATTAGGATGATATTGAAATCACCTCCCAACAACCAATTAGAAGAACCCAATAGTTCTTTGATAGTGGCTATTCTCTTCAAAAATAGTTCTTTGTCCTAAGCGCTTTGAGGCCCATACGTGTTTGTGATCATGCCTTCTTTGGTTGACCCTATGACTTTGAAACGAGTCGTAAGCATGCCAACCGTTGAAAAGGGTTGATATAATATGACTATAGCTAGGTTCCACAAGATTTCCAGGCCTCCTTCCACTCCATTGGATTCTGTGTGAATGGAATCATAGAATCACCGACAACGCCGAAAAATGTCTTCAGCTTCTTCTCCGAAACATTTTGTTTCCTGTAAAAGAAGAATGTATGGATTCTCAACACGAATATAGTCTTGAAGAGTCGTCTTCTTGTATCTTCCATTGAGCCCTCTGATATTCCATGTTACGATATTCATCATGATGAGTTATGAGGTGGATGGAGATATTCCTCTGTGAGTCTTTGGATCTGCCCTGAATTGAACATATAATTGCCCACTTCCTTGATGAGTTGTTGGGTAGATTTTCACCCTTGTCTCTTTCTTTCACGGGAGGTTCGTTTGATCTTAGTGGATGGGTCTAGGTAGATCCCTAGTCATGAGGTAGAGCTTGTCATGTATTCAATGAATACTTTATGTACCTTTCTGATTTGTTCCACTGTGATGGTTTGAAAATCCTTTCTATTGAATGCTTCTTCAAGTTTATCTAGATTTATGTCCACTAGATCTTGGTCATTAATATGGATTGGAGTACCCCCACTTTCCTCTGGCTTGTCCATATATGGATTGCATGCTGGGATTGTGTCTTGGTTTTTTTCTTTGCCTGGTTTCATTTGGTGGTTATCTTTACCCTTATCCTTTTCCTGATTTCCTTTTTTGTGAGAATCTTCAACCTTCTCTTCCCCTGGGAATTGGTTAATAATGTCATAGGAGTTTTTGGTGGGGATTTTCTGAGAGTTTTCTTGAGTTTGTTTTCTAGGTGGATTTCGTTTCCTTCTTGTGACCATGGTGAAGCCATCCTTTTGTTTCCCCTCTCCTAATTTTAAATTATGGGAATTCAAGGGATAGTTGTGGTAAAGGTGGCCATGTTCGTGGCACTTCCTACAGTGGAAGGGAATGTGCTCATAATACATTGTTTGGTTCAAATCCTCATCCTAATATTCTAGGTTTACTGATCCTAATAAAGTCTTTGATATGTCCATGTAGACACATATTCGAGCATAGGAAGTGTATTTTCTCTACTTTGTGGCTTCTGAATATTTGACATATCTTCCCACCGTATTCCCTATACCCATTAGGATTTCCTCCATCCATAATTATTGTGGTAAGGAGTATAGATGTATCTAGAATGGATCCATTGTGAAATATTATTTCTCTAGGCTGAAGCAGTCAGTCTAGAATCGAAGGAATAACCCGACTGAGTTGTAGAAGTATGGACCCTTATCAAAAATTCTATCCTTATCTTTCTGACTGTAAAGGATGATCGTGAAAAACCCCTTGGAGCTGAGCTACACTTTATAATATCCCCTAGGGTTCCACTAGTCTTTGATCCATCTCATGAGGTCTCATTCTAAAGGCCAAATACCAAGAAACTTTCCTATGAGCGTGTGCTCCCTCATGAATTGGGTGTGTTCCCCAACCCTGGTTGAAATTATGGTATACCGTGGAGGTTTATCAGATTGGAAAATGCATTTCCCTGGTTCCCATCCTCGAGATTCCTTTGGATGAGATGTGCTTGGCTCAACATCCATTGCTTTGTTGAATACTTGCTCCTTGTCTAAGATATAATCTCTCAGGTGTGGTGACGACTCAAATGTAGGTTTATTGGCTCGCAGTAATTCTCTTTCATTGGCAGTAGAATTTCAGTACGAGGGGTCCCCCCCCCCCCCCCCCCCCNNNTAAATTCATCCTGTGCGATCAACTGCCATCGTGTACTGGTTCTTCCTAGCTACTCTGGTGCGATCGTTTCAGCTACAGGGAAAATGATTCATGCAGGGTAGGGTTTTCTAGATTTGATACATACATACATATATATATTGTTTTCAATAATTACATGAGGTATGATTATAGTATGTAACTTAATCATGATTTCAAAGAATGTGAATTGTTAACAAAATTTATAGTGTTTACAATATTAGGATTTTAAATGGAATTGGAAAAGGGATAGATCTATCAAAAATCCAAATCAAGTTACTATCCAATGGATATTTCATTAACTATATACATTAATTTAGGGTCCAATAATAAAGATCATGTCTACTAAGAGTCTGCAACTAAATTCATGTTTGGAGGGGTATGAAATTGAGGTCTTAGAGTGGTGGTTTTTCTAGAAAATAAACAGAGTAATTTTTGAAATACCATCTTACTATCATTATAAACTTACATGGATGAGGAGAAGAACATATGGATAGTCTTGGGAGTGAAAAATAAATCTCGTCATGTCCGTGTACATGGACAGACTCTCTCATTATATTTTCATAGAGAACAAAAAATTAAAATCACTTCTTTTGTCTAATAAACTCCAAAATCTCTTTAAAAATGGATGCCAAGGAATGAATTCGGGCCTGTCCATGTACATGGACAAGCAATAATTTGTTCTTGTCCATGTACATGGATAGGCAATAGCAAGTAGTAGAAATGTTTTTCTTCAAACTATCGCAAATTATAAATTATGCTCATTTACTTTTCATATCCAAAGTTTTACTTGCATTTTTTTCATTGTCTTTATATCTCATCCTTAAAAAAAATGTGCAAGAAACTTTTGGGTATTGTTAATGCTATATTTCTTAAGAGTAAGTTGTTTACATTGTGTTCAAACGTCTCAAATTTTTCTTTCCGCTTTATATGTATTTGTTTCAAAAGTAAATATGTAAATTAGTTGCATTATACTTCTATGAATCCCTTCAATTCTTGTTATCTCCTCATCAAAGTCCTCATATTCATCATAAATTGGTTCAACATAAAAAATTGTTAAAGATGGTATTTTAGAAATATGCTCATCTTCAATATAAAATTTTGTTTATGATTCATATCTATCATATACATGTTGATGAATATTTAATTTATCTAAATATAAAGATAGAAAAAAAATTGATCATGTTGAAAATTTTCATGAATATATTCATAGCATCTCTCTTGTTCAAATTCATAATTAGTAAATCCATTTTCCCCACTATGAAAATCACTAAAGAAATTAATGCAAAAATCCATTTCACAATCATTTACCTGATGTTGAAATGAAATATGCATGTATAACCCTTCATGTTCATCTTCTTCTTTCTTCTCTTCAGCATTCAGATTCTCCTATATTTGATCAGGCAACATCCCACAAGCCCATAGATTGTTTTCAATTTCTTCAACATCTATAAACATTTGTTGCAAAGTGGAGGAATTCCTTTCTCTGAGGAAAAATATATATTAGGATGCTATGCTAATACATAATATACCTTGACAACATATTTAGAAGGACAAATCTCAATAGGAAAATTGTGATAAGCATTTTCAAATCTTCTGTTGAATTTTGTCACGGTTTCATTATTCCTTCTTTTTGTAGCATAAAACCTAGAAAGATATTGATGATGATATTTCCTCTCATCTCACTTGTGCATGAAAACATCATTAAAATCAGTCCAAGAATCAATTTATTCAACTAATAAGTTTCTAAACCATCTTTTTACTTCTCCTACTAATGACTAAGTGAATAAGTTGATAAAAGCATCCTCATATTGAATATCTAAACAATCTGTGAAATGTTCAAAGGATGTCATGCCCCTTTCTATTGTAATATCATATTCTCCAATTAATAAAGGAATGTATTTGAAAAATTTAGGAGGTAAATCATGAAGAACTAATGGCAATTTGAGAGGTTTATACCCATTTAAATCCTTTGGATGATTCTTTGCAGGTTGATCACAAGATAGATTAGAGACTAAAGGAATTGGCATATTAATTTTATTCCTAACTGATGTACAAGAATGACTATTCTATGGAAGAGTAGGAATATGTACTTTATGATCAAGAAACATCTCAAAAGAAAATGATACAAGAGGATTACAATTACTTTCAGAGGATAACAATGAACCAAAAATTTATTCTTTATGAATACAAGAGGAAATTAGGATTTCTTTTTCAAAAGAAAGAGATGAGGCTTTAAACTTATGATCCTCTGAAAAATAATAGAATTTTTTTTTAACTGTAAAATAAATAGCAGGAAATAACCAAATAGAAAATAAAAAATTTATGGAAAGAAGCTTGCCATTTGATACTTGATCATTTTGAAACAATTCTTCATTTTTTTCAACAGGGCTCGCTTAAAGTTTGAGTCTAGGAATCTGATTGAAATCACAAAGGAATCATTGGTGAAGATCATGGTGGTTTTTTTAGATCATGGAGTCACCATGTGAAAACTGAAACAACCAATGTGTGTCTGAATCTTGTTCACTGTCAAGAACCAGTGATGATATTTTCCGTACTCCCAAGGAAAATGGACTCAACTTCGTCCCTGACAACGACGCCAAAAAATGTTTTATATTGAGATTGTTCCCGGGTGTTAGGAACATGAAAAGACCATTTTGAACCAATCTTTAGACTATAATATGGCCCTTATAGCCAGAGGGGGCTCCCTCAAAATATATTTAAAATATTGGTTGCTCACTCTGACCAAGCAACAGTTTTGAAATGAATTACAAGTGCAAGATTTGAATGTGTAAGGAAATGCGATAATTAATTACATCTGTTGATTTGGGATTGCACCCCGATTTGACATGTAAATAAAACAAATTTTATTATTTAAGTATATAGATTCAACTAACATTTAATTATAAATTAAAATATAAATTATAAAACTTAATATATACAATTATATATAAAATATTATGTAACTTTATTAATATTCAAATACATTTAACAATATAAAACTATACATTGTAATAATTAATATATAGTTAAAATTATTTACAATAACTAATATCTTAAACTATTTAACATTTTAATATAAAGTCTAAAATTTTAATATACAATCAATCTTTACCAAAAAAAAAAGGATAAAAAGAAAAAATAATCAGATATGAAATTAATACTAAAATTAAAATACGAACGAGGGAAAGTCTTTAAAATATCTAATATAAAGTTGAAAAATGTCTGTATTAAAAATTTTGAATTCCCCCTAGAATTTAATCTATGTTACAAAACCTCCTACTCTTATTTATGCTAATTCTATCTTCTAAAGAACATTTTATAGGAAGATCTTTCTAGAAGCAAAAGATTCTATTTTGTCTTCTTACATTGACTTGTTCACATTTATTAAATAGGCATTATTAACTAATGTCAGATTTTAACATGGAAAATATATTATTCTATCTATGTGAGGCGTTTGGAAGGTTAGGTCCCAAACATTCTCCCCCCCTTGAAAAAATCCTTGTCCTCAAGGCTTGAGATGAGGAAATTGTTGTAGTGTGGTAGCCAACTCCTAGGTGGCATCTTCTGGTGGAGTATCCTTCCATTGAACTAAGATTTCGTGGATGATACGCTGATGAAGACAACAATCGCACTGGTCCAATACAACTTATGGCTGCAACCAAATGGAGCCTTCTTCATCCAAATATTCCTTCTTCATCCAAATATGGTAGACTATTATGGGTGCAACACTTGGTGCCAATCACTTTCTTCAAGCATGAGACATGAAAAACATGATGTAGTCTGGAGTGACTAGGAAAAGCTAACTGATAGGCCACTATCCCCACTCACTTGAGAATAGTATAAGGAAAATAAAATTTGGGGTAAAGTTTATAAAACTACTGGGATTTTAGTGAAGTCTTCTTGTATGGTTGTATATGGATAAACACCTTGTCCCCTTCAACAAATTGATGTTCAGAATGACCTTGATCTTCCTAGTGCTTCATGTGTTTCTGAGTTATGACCAAATGTTCTTTGAGAGTATGAAGAATGGTCATGCAGACTACAAGATTGTTGTCAACCTCTTGAACCTTGGAGACAACTGACATGTATGGGAGAACTAATGGTGCCTTTTGTCCGTATACTACTTCAATTGGAGTCACGTGAGTGGAAATATGGTAAGAGGAGTTGTACCACCATTCAACTAGGGGTAACCACTGAACCCACTGATATTTTATGTTGGACGCAAAACACCTCAAATATGTTTCCAAACACTTTTCGACCACTTTTGTTTGGCCATCAGTATGGGGATGATAGGTTGTGTTGAGATGCAATTGGGCTCCTAGGATCCTGAATAAATCTTAATATAAATTGCTGGTAAAAGTTGGATCATAGTCAGAAATGATAGAATGAGGAATTCCATGGAGTTTGAAGATATTATCCATAAATATTTGAGCCACTGTGGATGTTGTGAACGGGTGTTGAAGAGCACAAAATTGAGCATATTTAGAAATATTATCCACTACCACCATGGAGAATGACTTATTGCTTGATTTGGGAAATACAACAATGAAATCCATAGAAATATCATTCCAAATAGTAAGAGGAAGTGGAAATGGTTGGAGTGTGCCAGGAGTTTTGATAATATGTCCCTTATTGCGTTGACAGGTATCACAATCGGCCATAAAGGTGCAAATGTCCTATTTCATACCATCCCAAAAGAAATAACATTTGACTAATTAATAAGTTTTGGTAAAACATGAATTCCCAACTGTAGGTGAAATATGAAACTCAGAGAGCATCGTGGATTTAAGGGTCGACTGTTTTCTTAAATACATGCGAACTTTATAGTGAAACTCTTCATTGTGCCAAGAGTACCCTATAGCAGCTTGGGGATCCTGTTACAGTTTTTGGATTAGGATATATATTTTTGGGTCGTGAAACCATTCCTAAAGAACAATCTGAATCCATTCTATGACAATGAAGGAGAGGAAAAAGAGGGACCCTTCTTCTTCATAATTCTTGGAAAGAGCATCCGCCACCATATTTTCATTTCCCTTCTTGTAAATGATCTCATAATCATATCCAAACATCTTGGTAACTTATTTTTGTTTCTCCAAGGATGAAATTCATTGTTCTAGGAAGTACTTGAGGCTTTGATGATCCATTTTAATTTGGAAGCATCATCACAACATATAGGGGCTCTAGAGATATATTGCATGCAAAATAACCAACAATTTATTTTCATATATTGATTGGTCCAAATGTGGAATCAACAAATGTTTGTTGGTGAAAGCTAAAGGTCATCCATCTTGCATGATGACTACCACTATTCCTCTCCCTAATGCATCACATTCAAAAACAAAGGTCTTGGTGAAGTCAGGTAGGGATATTACAGAAGTAGTGTACATAGCTTCTTTCAAGGCTTGGAAGGATTGGTCAACTATTAGAGTCCAACTGAAAGCAGTCTTTTTAGGGAGAACTATTAGGGGAGCCATAATTTTTCCATAATTATGAAAAAAACTTGTGATAATAAATCGTTAAACCCAGGAAACCATGCAAAATTTTAATATTTTTAGGGCGAGGCCAATTCTGCATAACTTCAATTTTCTTAGGATCCACCCTTACACCATTCTTGCCAACGATATGACCCAGATACTCAATTTTAGAGACACCAAAAGCACATTTAGACTATTTGAGGAAAATTTCGTGCTTGGAGAAGAGATGGATAACTTGATCCACATGCATGAGATAGGCTTGCCATGTTTTACTATAGATGAGAATATCATCAAAGAAAATGAACACAAGCTGACATAGGAAAGGATGAAATACATGATTCATGAGACTTTGATAAGTGGAGGGGGAATTACAGAGACCAAAGGGCATGGTCAAGAACTCATAGTGGCCCTCATGAGTGCAAAATGCATTCTTGGGAATGTCTTCCTATTTCATACATATATGGTGGTATCCATAATGTAGGTCAAGTTTGGTGAAGTATTGAGCCCCATTGAGTTCATCCAGAAGGTCATCTATGACAAAAATGATAAATTTGTCCTTGACGGTAAGTTTGTTGAGGGCATGAAAATCAAGGCACATGCACCAAGTTCGTTCCTTCTTCAGGACCATGATTACATGGGAAGAATAGGGGATGGTACTGGGAAAACAATGTGATGTTGGGAAAGCATAGATTGGAGGTCGAGTGCACAGAGAGTGTCTAAAATTCTTGAATGAAATGGAGTTGGGAAATGATTCCAGAATGACCTTTTTTGAGTAAATTTTTCATGCGGTGGGAACTGATGATCTCCAGAGAGCTTCCAATAATGCCTTGGAATTTATACTTTTTTCCTTCCTATTGGAATTGCATGGTTAAATCCATAAAATCCATGATTATTGGGCTGAGAGTGAATAACCATTCAACACCAAGAACAATGTCACAACCACCCATGCCAATAGAAAACATGTGAGATTTCAGGTTATACTAACCAATTTGTAGGCACACATTTTCACAAATCCCCCCACCTTTCATGGAACCACCATTGTAAATCAGGATTTTAAAATTGTTAACAACACATATATACCAATTTATTTCTTGGGAAAGGAAACAATGAATGGAATTATGGGTGCTGCCACTGTCAACTAGGATGATGACTTTCCCGTGCTTAATGTAACCAATCAATTTGAGGTTTGGGGAACAAAAACACTAGTGAGAGAATTCAATGAAATCAGTGGTTCAACTTTGGGAGGGTCATAAGGTGAAGGAATATCATCGGCTTGGGGTAGTGTTGCCTCCGGTGAAATCTCAACATCCTCTGAAATGGCCATTAAAATTTTACGTTCTTTATACTTGTGCCTAGGAAATTATTTATCATCACAATTTTAGAAAAGAACCTTGATTTGGCATTAAACCATTTTCGCCCATGTTAATTTTTCAAACTTGATATGAGTGGTCAGAGGGGCAGGATTGGTGGAGGGTGGGGAATAA